>VXBW01000732.1:464375-625066 GCA_013400375.1 Thinocorus orbignyianus | reverse complement strand
TTTTTTTTTTTTTTTTACACTTTCCATCTGGAGATTAAGATTTAGGCTGGGATTTCCTTTAATTGTTTCATATTTCAGCAGCCTCATATTTGTCCTTGGTTAGTTTTAGTTTTACAGCTCTCCGGATATGTCAGGAAAAACTCAGGAATTCTTTGACCAGTGATGAAAAATGTTCCCATCTTCCATCAAACTATCCATTTTCAAGGCTGCTCATAATGTGACAGAAGACAGAAACTACGGCCTGAATTTACTGCCTTTTAATGACTCACTTCAATCTTCTTCAAGATCAAACAGTAGATTTCATCAGTTTATCCGAATAGTTAAATAACATACTTCCAGATGCTGGTTCTGTCAGAATACAACTTTTCATATGATATACATGCTGTGAATAAAGAGAAATATGGCTGCTGTAACATCATCATCTCAGAAAACACTTTGGTTTCCAGGTGTGTTAGATGTTACTCATTTTTCTCCAGATTTTTGAGAATAATTGTGGGTAGTAAATGCATGAGGATTTCAGACATTCAGTACTTTTTGGAGGTGTGAAATCCTAAGCACATAACATAAAAATAAGGTCCTTTACTGCTAATTATAGATGATTGTATGACTGGGAAGGTAATGTCACAACAGAGAATGTGAATACATTGGACCATGTAGCAAATTTTTAGGTCCATTATTCAACTCAAAACTCCAAAATCATATTTTTTCCCTAACATGGAAGTCTTACATAGTCTAGTGAAAGGTGACTGAGAAACATAAAAAGAGGAGGGAGACTTCTCCCCAGCCACACATATTCAGATTACTGATCTTTGTCATGATATCTGTGATAACAAACTTACATTTGCATATTTATACATCTGTGGGAAAGGGAGGGGGAGGGAATTAAAAAAGAGTAAACAGCAATATATATTTTACATTAATGCATTTCAGCACTGGTTAAACTTAAGGCCAGAGAGAAAATAATTTTGTTTGAACCACATTTATATAACTAAATACTTAATGTTAAGAGGGCCAGCAGTTCCTGCTGGAAGCAACAGTGGTAAGTCATGTGGGCAAAGGCCAGTTTTGTCATCTCTGCACTGTTTTCCCACAGCCAAGTGATAGCTAGGGAGGATGGTACTGAGAGTTGGTGTTACGGGGCTTGTGTGGGTCTAGCTGCACACCAGGCTATGGGGGTCACCCTTGGAGACACAAGAATGTGAAACAGGATCGGGGCAAAGATGAGCTCTTTGGGTCTTACAGAAAGTCAGGAACTCTCCTCACCATTTCATATATAACAGCTTGCATCATGTTTTGTGGTGGCCCACATGGAGCTGGCAGCTTGGACTCTAACTTGAAAACTTCAAACTCAAGTTTTTATTTTTTTCAGGAAATAAAATTGTGAGTAACCATCACAGAACAGAAGAAAACAAGGTACTATCATTATCTGAGGTTTCTTCCCTCATGAGGAACTAATTAGGCAAAATGGAGGCATAAATCCACCTTGATTCAACCCTTGAATCGAAACCTGATAAATTACTGAAGAGGATTACGTGGCGTAATTGTTCATTGGGGCAGAAAACTGGAGTCAGCAATCCCAAAAATCCTTCTTGGTTCTCTGTTCTCCTACAAATGCATCCTGTGAACCACTTCCTGCACAGTAGATGAAAACAAAATTCAATAATACGCTTTGAGAAGGGTAGAATTTTTTTTTCCAATAGCCAAATATGCCAATTTTGCACAGCCTTGCAATGTAATAAAGAGATTTGCGGTTGTTTCCTCAGAGTACAGCATTTCCTTGTCTTCAATTATGATGCTATATAGGTAAAGGGGCAGGTCAATAGACCTCTGAGTCTTTCTGCCCAGTTCTGCACCCCTGAACATCCTGAGACCCGCAGTGCTGAAGCATGACATTTATTAGACTCATTACCTCAGTTCAGATGACCATCCTGTTCTTCTTATTGTCCATTAAGAAAGAGGCCAAGTAAGGGGAGAGAAAGAAATAACACCCAAACACAATTTCGGTATGATAGCAAAATCATACCATTTTCATAGAGACTGATAGAGCTCTACAGCTGAGCTGTAAATTTTTCATCCAGCTACCACCATTGCATAAAAAGAAAATAAAACAAATAAGTCTCTTGCCGTTGTATTCTGTCATACCTGCTGCTAAGAAGATGGAATGACATGACATCCCTTTTTCCCACTCCCTAGGGTGATCTGAAACTTTTTATTTCATTGACAAATAGTGTTCACAGATATAACTGTATCTGTTCAAACTGAGAGACGCTTCTTGTCTTTCACAGACATCAAGCTGCTGATGTGAGCAGCAGGTGGGTGCCTCATTTATCTTTATAGTGCATGAACTATTTAGGAGCAGAGTCGTATTCGTCCCAGGTTGTCACGTAGACCTTAATGGACTTGACTCATTATGCGGCATCGCCTTAGAATGGGAAAAAAATATTCCTGCGTGCTACCATTTGCACGTGGAGTTGCACATCAGTGCAGCTGTGCAGATGGTCAGTACCTCTGCAATGTTGCTGTCCCTGGCGGGGCAGAGACTGGTAACAGTGATTCTTCTGCTGGGACGTAAACTAGGACTTACCATTGACATGGTCTTCATTTTGTCATGCAGTTAGGAATACCAAGAAACATAGCACGCTGGATTCAGAGTATGTTTCTGGGACAGATTTTTGTATTCATTTTAGCAGAAACTGTTCCCTGCTGTCATTTTGTTACGTGGGTTGGATAAGAACCTACTCCAAACACGTTGTTACTAATGAAAACATCCCTACACACTGACATATCACAATAGGTGTGACGTGGGCAGATAAGCATTTAGCATGTATTTGTATCTCCTGTATATCTGAAATATCTTCCAAAAATGAGATGAGGATGCTAGGAACAAAATTATTACTGTTTATGTGTTTTTATTAAGTCTGTTTCCAAATCAGTTCTTCTATAGATTCCAATGCTAAAAAAAATTAATATATATATCAAAAATGCTTTATCACAGGATTTTTCCCAGTCTAATCTGTTATATCTGGATTACTTCATTATGTTTTCTAGACCTATATCTGATCTATGATGTCAGTCATAAAAAGTAGTCTTTGTGGAATCAGATGCCACAACAGGTATCATTTTGGTTTGGTTTAGTTAGGTTTACTGTAGGTGTACTGCTTAATTTTCATGACTGCATTTATTTGATAGATGAACAACTGAAAATTCCTCCTTCATTTTTCTAGGAAAATGGTTTATGACCGTAAAAATCTGCTTTTTGAGTCACATCATAGGCAAATGAGTAATGTGAAGCAAAACAACAATAAATATGTGATCATTATGGTCCCCTTCATCAATTTACTAGTACCATAAAAAAAAGTTCTAAAAAACCAAAACCTTTTCTGAAGTTTAGAGTAAGAGGAAACCCTATGGGAAGGATTAAGAGTGGAGGCATGATGAACAATTGAAGGAAATTGCTTTTCAGTGGTCATGAATGATAAAACTTCTCTTCCTCTGATTGACAGGATCACACCACGGACGTGGGGTATCAATTTGTTCCTATAAATTCGACAAGGTTGGTATGCAACTCATGAGGAAATTATCTGGATTAGTATTTCTGTGTTCGCATACTTTGGAATTATCCAAGGAAAATTAAAATGTACGTCATGCCAAAATGTTCTGAAGTATATGAAGCCAAGATTAATCACCCAGAAAAGTACAAAGAGTGCTGCAATACCTCATAACACAATAAGCAAAGGTTTGCAGGACTATAAAGTCCATGGGCAATGCCCTGTATGCCAATTTAGCTTGCTCGGTTTTGTTATTATTTATTATACTGATTATAGTTTCCCCAAGGCATCCCACATGGCAATCACAGCTCTGCTGTCCTTGAGTACTGTACATACAAATTACAGTGAGACTAGGCAATTTGCATTTTTCCTTTGTTGTGCAAACAATTGTTTCCTATACTCCACAGGAAAGCATGGTATGGAAAAGCTAAAGCCCAAGACTTGAATCATTGATATTTTTTCTTCTGATGATTTTCTTTGCCCTTCCTCTGACAGCAGTATTAAAGGTTTAAAGGCATTTCTCAGGGTGTGTATTTGGCCGGTCTCGCCTTGAGTGTTGATCTGCAGTTCATTTAGAGCAGGCCCATTGATGACAGCTGTGAAGACAAGGTGCTGCCACCAAGCTGTTTGTCTCACAGCTGTTTGGTGTTAAACAGCTGTTTAAGCAGAGAAGTAGCCAAAAGCAAAAGCAAACTTGATCAGTTTTTAGTGGGGAAAAAAATAAAAGTGCCATGTCAAGGAAGCTGTATTTCCCTCAGCATACTCATGAGTCCCAGAGAATTTCCATCCCAAACTTACTACAGAAATTTTGCCCAGATCACAGGACCACAGTATTTTTAACTTCCAGATATCCCTTCCTTCTTATCACAGCAAATCTAGACATCCTATCACTCCTCAGAGCCACCTCCAAACCTTTGCCCTCACCCAGAGAGCCATCCTAGCCACCCCTGACAATCCCCACTGCTCCCAGTCTCCTGAGCACCTAAACAAAGGTCTCTGCTTGTAGCCTCCACGCAGCTGAGCACCCCAGTCCCTCAGCAAGCTAATCAGAGAGCTCCACAGAGAATGGAAATGCAATTACGGTCCTTTGGAAACTGGTGAATAATTAATTTAACCATTTTCTATTGCAGGTCATTAATTTTTACTGCTCTCAGATGGCTTGCTGTTATAGAGAGTAAGCTTAATAAATCTTGAGTTGTGAGAGCCAGGAGTTGTGGACACAGTCATCCAAGCACAGAGTGACTACAGAAACTCCAGATGTAGAAAATAATTTACCAGTAAGTACAGGGAGCTAGATACTGGTTTCATGTGCATTTTCATGCATGGTTTCAGTTTTACACTGACAAAGCTCTCATTAGAGTAACTCCTGATTCATTCTGGAAAAGACTTGAGGGATGGGCACTTCTACACTGTAAGGCTTCCGAACCAGACTTTTCGCATGCAGAAATCTGCGCAAGTAAATTGAATTACACTGGTTTAAACTGATGATCTGAACAATTAAAAAAGATCAGGAAATAAAATTATGAAAAATGATTAAAATGTAAGGGAACAGACAGCTGTGTGGGACCAGCCAGCCAGACCCATTTCAGAGCACAATAGGTGAGAAGCAGGGAGTTGACATTTGATTCAGCTTCATCTCCGCCTTGCCTTTTCTATGCAGAGGTGACCTGGGGGGAACTGCAAAAAGGGCTCAGCTCGGAGTTGTCTCAAGATTGCATCACAATAAGAACTGCAACCAAATGGAACCTTAACAAAAAAAAATTTTAAAAAAATGCCCTGAGTCCCATCCCATCACTATTCCCCTGACTTTGAGTGCTAGACATCACAAAATTAGCAACAGAAACTTAGAAGCCACCGCACCACCAGAGGTAAATATTCCAGATAGGGTGATCCACTCAGGCATAATCCTGCCCCCCACTGAATCAGGAAATATAAACCGTAAGGTCTGGGGAGAAAAGTGGGGAATCCAACAATACAGCTGGCCTGTAGGATATTCATCCCCAACTTGTCCAGGACGTTGTACAGGGTAACTTCCCAGGGATTGAGTGACCTTACCTGAGAGAAACAGGGTAACTGATTAAGAAACATACATATGGTACATGGCATGCTATTAAGGTCGTGATTGGTGCACTCTTTTAAGATATTAATATCTAGCACGCTTGTAGTTTGTGTTGTTGCTTTTCGGGTTCACTTGAAGGTTGTAACAGTGTATTTCGCAAATTGCTTTGAAATTGCAGTAGTGCATTCGCCATTGCACCCATAGAACCTGCCATAGTGGCCTACTGGACCTGCCAGTGAAGTCCAAATAAATTGTTAATTTCAACCTCTCAGTGAAGTCCTTTTCCCTTTTCGCCATAACAACAACTCACAAATGCAAAATCATATAGCTTACAAAAGTAAAGCAGTCAACAATATGACTACTTGACATGGGTCAGTCAAACTTAAGAAAGCAAGCACTCAGTAAGACTAAAATGTGAAATTGAGGGCCGTACACCAGAAATGACAGCTGACCCTTTCAATTAAGATCACCTGATCCTAACCAAATTGCTCTGGACGGATCAGGGAAAAGTCCTAAGGCATAAATAAGACTGTCATGACTGTGTACAGATTAAAATTTAAAAAAAGAGGTAATATTGTGGAGGTTTCACTAGCTAGACAACTGCAAGAAATGGTAAGAGGAAGCAGTAACAGGGGAATGAATGTCAGCAAGAATGCTTCCACTTTCCAGTTTTGAAGACAAAGATAGTAGAGATAAAGATAGTTACAAGTCTCTTGAAACAAGTGTTGCCAGCTCTCAGGAATATGTTATGAAAGATTCTGCTTTGGTGATGACAACCTACATCTGATCTGCAAATAATATCAAAGAAAATACACTCTGACTGGCTGATTAATCACTTAGTGCTGCCTTCATTAGAAGAGTCAATAAACTTATCAGGCAGAATTTATATTCCTACATCCTCAGAGACAGAAATAATTCTGGATTTTTCTTGGAATGGGTTGAGCTGACTGGAGCTGCGCTGGGAATTTAGAGATGGGAGAATAAGAAAGAGATGGGATGCATCTAATAGGATTTTCATCAGAAAATAAAACAGAAAAATCCTAAGGATTGATAGATCAACTCTAGGTCTCTCCAGTTCTACTGTGAAAATTATCAGGTGGTGACAATTATCACCTCTAAAGCTACAAGTTAAGGCACAGATTAGAGGACAGAAGATGTTGGTGGGCTCTGCCTTGCTTTCAGGACTCAAAGTCCAGCTTCATCTGGATTAACACAGGTATTTCACTACCCATGGCAGGGGGATTGGAACTTGGTGATCTTCTAACCTGAACCATTCTATGATTTGTGAGACCACAGAAGCTGCAAGATTGTTGGACCACTTGACACATTATCAGACTTGCGGTTAAAAGCGTAGCATAGTTTTAGAGCCTTTTACTTAACCCTGTGTTCTGACAGAAACTGGCAAAACAAAAAATGCTTTGTAGCTAGGCAGGGGGAGCTCCTGAATCAAAATATTGTCCCAGAAATTAGTTAAAAATGTCTCACTGTGATTTTGTTCCTCAGCCTTGTAGATGAACTCCTGAGGCTTATAATATTGAAACACTGAAGAATGGAAAGCCACAGAGTGATCTGGAGTTGTCACACCCTGGGCAGAAACAAGATGACCAGAAAGAATCAGTGAAAAAGGCAGATATGGTCAGCTCTATATAACTCTTAAGCTTCCATTTGTGTGAGCCACTGCTGATTATATTTCTAACTCTTTTCTGTGTCCAGAGGATATGAGTCTGTAATAAGTCTGTGCTTCAGAGTGCTGGTGGTCCAAGTAAATCTGTAGCAGGTTGCTCTTTTACTTCTGGAGTGCTCCACTTTGGAGTCAACACACACAGCCTGAACACAAAATCAGGCCGTTCTGATCCAGCAGCATTTTGTAGCTTCTCTGAACTCCCTGGGTGGAAACTATGTAAACAACAAAAAAATCTGTCTCTGGAGAACTCATAATTTATGAAATCTCCAGAGATAAGCACAGAGGAGCTAGAAGTATCTGGGCTTTAATTCCATAAATTTGACTCTGACAGGAATCTGCAAATAGCACTACTGAAACCAAAGTGCACAGTGCTCCCCAAAATAAGGAGAACTGGTTTTAGAAAAGATGTTATTGTAAATTTAAAACACTGTAGGGGTATAAATCATCAGGGGTCTGTCTGGGCTTCTCTTTTAGCTATAAAGCTTCATTTTTTTCAGGTTAGAGAGACATGGCTAAGAGAGATTTTTGTCTAGAATCACTTCTCCAAAGGCTTGTTTCTCCTCCCAAGCACACCATTTACCAATCATTTGCTCTAGACAGAAAAAGATATTCACCCAAAGCAGTGAGGTAGTGAGAAAGACTTCCTCTGTGGACTTTTTATCCTAGTGGAGGATCACATTTACTGAATAATCAATAAGACAAAATTTAACTACATTCCATGTTGTTGCATTGTATCATAGTATTTTCCTGAAATAAACATTGCACTGCAAAGAGCTGTAGGCTTTAATGTGCCTAATTTACCTCTAGTCACAGGTAAACACAGGAAACATCTAGTGAAAAAATATTCAGAAGTTGTAGAGATGAATGACACATGAAATGTAGCCACTTTCGGGATAAAGCACGTCACTGTGAAACAGCGGCCAAGGGCAGTCAAAGCCAAGAGATGGGGAACACATAATTTTGGAAAACAGAGAGATATTTTGTAGGCATGCTAGCTTATTCTTTCAACATTGCTTGGCATTTCTCCAGGTCAATTAGAAATCTCATAATTTCATTCTTAGATTTGATCTATCAATTCAAAAAGTGTTTGTTCTTAGTCAAATTCCTGTCTGTTTCTGGATGTAAAATTTGTGTACCATTATTTTTCACTGTCTGTGTATTCTGTTATACTCTTCCTTCTTAAAACTCTTCTTTTAAATAAGCCTTCTTTTACAAAAGTTGTACTACTGTTTTAAACACCACCATCTGGAAAAAAAAAAAATATCTCTGTGCTTCAGCTTTTCATAGAAAACATCACATTTCATACTCATTATGTGTTATTTGACAAGACTTCATGCTCCTGAATGAAAATGATCATGATGAGAAGCATGGATGTCTCATAGAAGAATCCTAACTTTGTTCAGAAGAAGTTCTGGTTCTGCTAGTCAACATCAAAAGGTAGAAAATAATATGTGATAAGATTAATTGCACAGAGATGACAGACTTCTGCCTGTGGAAGTTCTCATGAATACTGAGATGGGTCTCTTACCTAATGAGTTTAATATATATTCAAAATGAGGTCAGGAAAGACTTGGGAAAAATTCTTTCACTCACACACAGTATACAGTGGCTCAGATTGATGCTTTGTCATTTAAAATATTTGACATAATTAAGCTATTTATTTTTTAATAGTTTTTTGATACATTTTGTATCAACACCAGTATAGAAATCAGAAAATATAGACTTGGAACTGCAAGTATAATGACAGTGACAGAGAATAGTCACTGACTATCAGTCAGTAGTCAAGTGATAATAGTGACGAGTAAGAATGCTAAATATGTTGATTGCAAGTCATGAAAAAGTATGAATGGGACTGGCATTTCCTCCAGATAGATATACCCATAGACTGCTTGGAACAACAGAAATAAAGCCAAGAGGTTCTAAAACAAAGGGATACTGATTGATTTAATCTTCCTTCTCCTGTATTGTCACCATCAGGTTTATTCCTGTCAGGTGCTGTAGCAGCCTCAGGTGTCATGCCAAGCTTCTCACCCCTTATTAAACACTCTGTTCTCCATTTCTATTTAGATGTCCTTTCAGATTAGACCTCACACAGCACCTCTACATATTCTCATGTCCCCAACATTCCTGTAGGCACTCTCTTCATACTAGGTTAGTCTTTTACTGTAGTCTTGAAATCATCCTTTTATTGTCACCGCTGACATACCCTGTGGTTTCAGTCTAATTTATTATTTTTACCACAAGGTGTTTCTGTTTGAGTGTACTATTGCATGTCAGAGAAGTAATTATTTTAATTTATTTATATTTTAAGCTAAATTATTCTTCTGTTAACACATGCAATTCTGAACAATTAAAGAAATGCAATTATTCTGCCTAGTGTGACATAACAAGACAATTCACCAAGAGTTTATTACTTTTGATGATGTCTGTGTTTTCTTGAGATTGGTGCCAGCTGAAATTCTGCCCAATGCTGTTCAAAGGCATGGTTGACAACATATCTTGTCTCTTTTAGAATGTGAGGAAATTCAGAATAACTTCAGTTTTGGTAGCTGAGGGTTTCCTGGTATGTTTCTGCAGCATCTTTTTAGCCTAGCACCAAAGGAAAGAATTTCTTGATGTAGTCCACATGGTGGCACTACCCGATCGCTTTTGCTTTGTAAGACTGAGTCAAGTCACTTTTCAACATTATACTTTTACCGTGTTTGATCTGATTTTTTAAAAAGATTACTTTTTTTTTTTTAAGCTGAAGCATCATTAAAAAGTGTTAGGTTATGTGTTTAAAGCTTCACTTCCACAATACACAGGAGCCTGGTGGCAGAAAAGCATGTGGAAGAGTGTTGGAAAATGGAAGGATAAGGGGATATAAAACATGTCCTGTCGACAGGCTGCTGGTCCGTACTCTTGTCTGGCCATTGAATGGTTTGGGTTGGAAGGGACCTCTAAAGGTCATCTTAGTCCAACCCTGCAACTAGCAGGGAAATCTCCAGCTACATCAGGTTGCTCAGATCCCAGTCCAATCTGACTTGGAACATTTCCAGGGATGGAGCATCTGCCACCTCCCTGGGAAACCTGTTCCACTGTTTCAGCACTCTCACTGGAAAAAAATTCTTCCTTATATCTAGTCTGAATCATCCCTCTTTTAGTTTAAAACCATCACCCCTTATGAAATGGCAACAGGCTAGGATGTTTGTCCCCATGTTTTTTATAAGCCCCCTTTAAGTACTGAAAGGCAACAATGAGATTTCCCTTGAGCCTTCTGTTCTCCAGGCTGATCAGCCACAACTCTCAGCCTGGCTTCATAGGAGAGGTGATCCAGCGCTCTGATCATTTTTGTGGCCCTTCTCTGGACCCACTCCAACAGGTACATGTTTTTCCTGTGCTGAGGGTTCCAGAGCTGGACCCAGTACTCCAGGTCTCGCCAGAGCAGCTGCTGGCCATGCTTCTCTTGATGCAGCCCATCACTAACAAACATAAAACTCCATCAGCTGGCAAGCAGAATATGAAGCCAAGGAGCCAAATATTGGAGTGTCTTTAATACTGGAAAGACCTGGGGGTCTGAGACCTGGGTACAGGGAGGCAACACTGTGAGACCCGGTAAGACCATAGGTCTGGACCGGCCACAGGAGATATCTTTCTGCAGGAGTGTGTATCTGTATGAGGGACAAATGGGAGAGGAGAAGAGCCTGGAATCAACTTCTGCACAAACAAAATACCTAAGGCCAACCCTTTGAGGGGTGTGATGGCGAAGTGGGTTATGGGGCGGGGGGAGGGTAGAGGGGAAGGAGGGGATTAGTTGTCATATCTGGGTGCTGGCAGCTGGGGTGACTGGGATCCAGGAGCAAGGCATTGGCCAGATTGAGTGCTTAAAGTCAGCTGTTGGAGGGATCCAAGTTTTACTGATGTATTTGTACATGTTTTCCACTAACAGGTTTTTACTCTCATCAGCCAAAGAGAGCAACAGAATTTGGCTGGTCCTGTCATTAGCGTCTGCACGAGTGCTGTGTTTTCTGTCCCTGCTGAACTGTGCATACAGCCATGCATATATGTATGTGTGTATCCGTATAGTAAGTCTACGTGTACACTCAACCTCACTACCGGCTGGACGTGAAGATGTGGAGCACTGCCAGCCTTGCTATTGTTCAACTACTGGATTTGGCAGCTCCCAACAGAATGTATATAATTTTTAGATCAGTATTATTTCTGCTTGCTTATGCTCTTTAAGTAATAACCCTTTAATCCAATTTTAAACAGTATTGGGGTGTTCACTTTCCCTTGGGGTGTTTAGGAGTCTGAGTTTTTAGAAATGTTTAACAATTTGGTATAACTTGTAAAGCATAAATAAGAAAAAATTGGCACAACAATAATTTTCAAACAGATATAATGAGTTCCTTGACAATAACGAAGTGACTAAAACCAGAAATAAATGACATTTGTTTTAGCTCAACTCTTACCATATGCTAGACTGAGTTTATTCCGTACATTTACAGAGTTTTAAGTCCTAATTAGGCAACTGTAAGCTGTTAGAAGTTTGGTAACTTCACTTACAAGAACATATCGTATACCATGGCATTATGTACTAGTTTAGCAGATTATTTTTTTTCCCTATTTGCTTTTTTCTTTTTCTACTCCTACTTCAGTTTCCTGTAATGTCATCCCATTACTTTCATTCATTTCAGTACAATGCAAGGCAAGTTCAGTGTCATTCAAGTTAGAGAGGATATATTCTCTAGCTTCTAATTGTATCTTCAATTTCATGTTGAAGTTTTTTCACCAAGCTTTGCTATGCTTAAACATGAAACATAAACGTGCACAAATATGTTTAGGCACAATATACAAAAACTTTAAGGGGAAAAATTCATACGGTTATACAGCTTATACATTTGTACTTGGTACAGGAGATGCAGAACTGCACGCATCTCTTGGGAGGTGTGGGGTAATATTTTAACATTGCACACCAATATCGTACAGTGGTTTAGGACAGGAAGTGGCAACCACCGCTTGCTGCAAAGCCTGCAGAAAGAAAGGTACCCTCTCTTGCTCAAACCACTCTCAACATCCAGAGTCACAGAAAATGGACTCAGAAGAAACAAAGACACCTAAAGAGACATCCTGTTCTGTACCCTGGCCAAGTATCAAAAAGAAAAAAAACACTTTCCAGGAAGACACTTGTCTACTTTAAAATCTCCCGTGATGTAAATTTCACTTCCTCTTCATGATATGTGGTGCAGAGCTTTATTTCCTCCTAAAATTTTAATTTCTGATATGACAATCTCACCTGCTGTGAGGCAACCACATGAACTGTGGACACTTCCTTTCCTTTTGTAGCGCTCCTTTATGGTTTTGAATGTTTTTATACATCCCGTCATTTTTGAATCCCTAGATTAAGCAGCTATTTCAGACTTTGCTTTTGGATCATGCCTTCTAGACCTTCCACCATTTTCACGGCTATCCTCTGCATTGTCTCCACTTGGTTTAGATCTTCCTTGGAGTCCAGTGACCAGAACTGGACCAAGGGCAGAGTGACACAGCAGTGAAACAAACCAAAACATGACTTCACTTCCTTTAAAGGCTGTATTTCTTTTCTGAGGAAGAGCACCCTGAATTCTTCAGTGCCAAGGGCCCCGCTTGTGTCTCAGCTAAAAGCAGCAGCACCGAGCGGTGCTGTGTCATTCCATGACACAGAGCCAGCGTTGGTGATACTGGCAGGATTTCCTTGCTGTAATTGTAATGCTTCACCAGGGTAGTTGGAAGAGGGGGTGTTAGAGGAGGGACACCAGCCTCTGGCTGGACTTGTCCACCAGGGCAGCTCATCTGGCTGCCACCTGGGTTTAGCTGAGGCCCTCTTACCTGAGTGGTCTTGGACACGTGCTGCAAGCTAAATAATTTGCTTTGAACACAGTTAAGAGGCCTCTAATTACATGTTTCTTTTTTTTCTTTTTTTTTTTTTTTTTTTTTAATCCACATTGGAAGTAATATTTATTTCATGTCTTACTCAATGAGAACATCTAGTAAAGGATCCTTATTTAACATGATCGCTTAACATTAAGCATGTTTAAAATCACCGTGGGATCAAGTGTATGCTTAAAGTAAGGATGTAATTAATATAAAATGAATAAAAATATCTGAGTATGTTTCTAGCTTTTCCTTTCCAAAAATTTGTCATCATCACACCAGAGCATGTGTGGAAAGTGAGGTAACCCCTTGCCAGAACTGCTGTATGATAGCAAATGAAATACTCTCTCCTTCCAGAAGGGCAACCAACAAACACCCCAGTGGCAGCAGTTTCAGTTTGTGATTTTTTTAACAATTAAAAAGAACATAAGAAAAGTGATGGCGATAAATTGTACTCCATTGTAGGATACTGGAAGTTTGGAATATATATATTGTTCATACAAGGTGGACTCCATCTACGTCCACAGCTGGAGTTCATTACTTTTTACAAGAACGAACAGGATGAATTGGAATGACATTGTCTTCTTGTGGGATATACAAAGAGGAAGAGATTCAAATAAGCCACACCTTCTTTTCTGCATATTAAACTCAAAATAGCCATACAGGAATCAGCAAGGTTTCTGTGGGTTTCCTGCTACAACTGATAAGCAGAGTATACCTCAATCATTTTAGCTGAGCATTTGAAACCCATATTGCAGCATATAGTGCTGTAATATAGACAATGAGGGAAGCTGACACTAGCAAGTACTTTACTGAACTGCATCAGATGATAGTAGTAGTATTATACGAAGGCTAAGCTTTTGTAGTCAATATATTATATGAAAGTAATACTCATACTCAGCCTAGGGACGTAAAATAAAATGGCGTTTTCTGAAGAGACAGCAAAGTAGAGCAATTTATTCAGCAAAAAGATGTAAGTGGAAAGAGGAAACTCAGAAGCTTGTCAGCATCCACTTCCTTTGCCACCTTTGATGCTGCAATTGGCATGGGGTAAGAAGCAGTGGAGGTAAGAAAGCATTGAATGAAGAGGGCTTTTTGATTCCCTTCCTGCACAAAACAAAATGAAAAACCTGCAAACCCTCAAGAGGAGGAAAATTTCAGGTCCAATATGCTTGGCTACACTCATTGTCAGGAAAAGCAAATTTTTGTGGTTGACTGGAGTTGACCTAGTTACATACCCCCCAGCTTCGCAAGAATCCTTGCTGTGAGTCCTGGTATGTCTGTTTCTTTCATGAAGCATCCTGGCTCCAAGTATGCCATCCATAACTGTGCATTGTGTCAGGGTAAGTGCCACAAGTGTAAGTGTTCGTATCACAATGGTAGCACCAACGTTAACATGACTAGTGCTAGGGGAAGGGACAATGCTGAGTAATTTCTGCTGTCTAACTCAGATCTCATCCATCCACTCAATAAACACCCTGCATGCTAATGTGGTAGAATCACTGCAGCAGCACCAGAAAAGATGAAAACTAAGAGGTACATTGGCACTGTTTCTCCCAACTTCTCCATTTCAGCTCTACATGAGTGGTTTTCTATCCCAATAATACAGACCAGAGGTGATCCACCTCTTAAGCAGCAAAATATCCTTCTGTTTCCCGCATAAAGCTGACCTTAATTTTAACTATAGAAAGGAAGGAGGGGAAAACCAAGTCTCCGGGTTTGTGCAATGTCTTTTGAAGAGGCAGAACCCCAGTGGAGGCATAAGCACTGTTGCACGGCTAGCACCATCTGAGCTCAGGAGTGGCAGACCGTCTTGCCAGCTCCTTGGAAATATTTCGGTCCTGCTGCCGTTACGTAAGTGCCTGTGTCCCACTTTGCTTGTTGCAGCTTCCCTTGCCTTGTGCACGATGATGCTCCGGAGCCTCCGCCAAAGGTAATGCCCAACAGAACACTGCATGATGCCAAGCAATAATACTAGTAATACGACTAGAAGTATTCTGGCTGGGAGCTAGAAGCGCACCTCGGGGGTATTTCGGGCTCCGGGCTGAGGTCGGGACTCCATCCCCCGGTGCCCCCGCTTCCCCGGGGCTACAGCCGCCCCCGGACAAGCTGCCCCGGCCTTGCAGCAGCCGCGGCGGGGCGGAAAGGGGCGGAGCGGGGCGGAGCGCAGCCCCCCCGCTCCTCCGCGATGCGCGCAAGGACAGCCGGCTCCGGGGCACGGCGGAGCGGGGGGGAAGGCGGTGACAACCACAAGTGACATCGCGGCCTCGGCCTGGGAAGCGCCGCAGGGGCAGGACACACGCACATCATCCCGCACACGCAACCCCCGTTGGCCGCCCTCTCCTCTCTCCCGCACCTGCGTTGCCGGCCGGCGGGGCGGAGCGGAGCGGAGCGGGGCGGGGGGAGGTGGCGTGTTGTGCTCGGTAACCAGGGAGCCGCGCTGAAAGCGCGGAGCAGAGCGGAACGGCGCGGTGCAGGAAGGGAGGAGGTAGGGTAGAGGTGGCGGGCGCGGAGCTGGGGGCGGCGGGTGCGGTGAGGGGCTCCCTGGGGTTATGGGCGTGCGGTGGGTTCCAAAGAGCCCTTGGGTCATCGGACGGATCGTGTCCGGGTGCTGGGGACCCCCACCTATAGGGTAGCATTCCCCAAGTGTCCCCCAGGCACCTCTTCTTCCCTCCCACCCCATCCGAAACTATCTGGAGGTTAATGGCAACTCGTTGCCGTGATTGCGGAGTTTGCCCTTTTTTCCTCCCGTGGATTTGAAGGTTTTGCCCTTTCTGAGTAGGGGGCTAGGAAATCCCAGAGGAGGCCAGCGGTTTGCCTCCTGAAGCGTGTTGCGGAGATACCCCCCCTTTTGTGCTCGATCACGCACCGCAGGCCAAAATGTTGTTAATCACGGAAGATGTGGCTATGCCTGTGCGCTCCCCAGAAGGCAGTTGCAGGCTGGGTTGCATGTAGTGATGATGCAAAAAGGACAAGTGCACCGCAACAAACATGCGTACAGACTGCAGCCCCCTGTTCTGTGCTGTAACTCCCCAGAGGCAAGACCTGCCGAAATGCTAACAGTCAAGGTTGTTACTAGGATTTTGAGAACCGTATTTTCAGCCGTATTTACCCTGGGGAAGAGTGCTTGTAAAGGACCGATAGTTATCTGCTATAATAGACCAGATTTTGCAGACTGATGAGGAATTACTTATGTAAATCACCTGCGCGATGCTGAGGGGAAACTCCAGTGCTCGTCACTGTGAGGGTTTCATACCTGTGTGGCTTTTAGGGAAGTACTATGTGGTGTTTCTGGCTACTTGCCAGCGCTTTTCAAGTGTCGAGCCTGTTGAAAGACTCTTAACAGGCACTCACTTTCCTGTAGTAGTAGTAGTAGCAGTGATGGGCTGTTTGCTTTCTACGATCTGATAATTATTTTCTAGTTCTTGTGTGAGTTTTAACACTTAAACAGATCCCAAGCTATAAATGCTGATGAGCTGTGTTCAAGTACTGCCTCTGGACAGAGAGTATGAGGGTGCAGTGTTATTTCAATCGTTAAACAGAAATGCTTTCTTGCTTGTGCTAAATGACATGACAAAACTGGTTTATAAAGTACAGTGTTAAAATTTGTAGAGTGGTTGGTTTGTTTGTTTGGGAGTTTTTTGTGGTTTGTCCCCTTCCACCCCCCCACTTAGAGGAGTTAATGTCCATTGTTATGTGAGATATTTAACATATTCCTTAAAGCACCGAAGTTTCCCGTGGAAAAGGAGCTCTCCAGAATGAGCACAGTGCTGCATATTGGAGTGATTCAATTCTTGTCTTTGCAGACTCTCCTAGATGTGAAAGTAGAAGTAATAATCTCTCCGCTTTCCTCCTGTACTTTTAATTCCTGTTCCTGGGGGGTGGGTCTGTTTGTTTGTTTAATATTACCTTTAGAAATTATATACATCAATGGCGATTCTGTACTCCGAAGTATAAAATACCAATGGAAAGGTGTTAAACACTGATATACCTAAATACATTTGTGACTTTTTTTAAAATTTTATTTTATTTTTACATTAAATTAAGTAATTGTGGTGAGTGCCAGCAGTGATTTGGACTGCCACGCTTAATACAGGCACAAGAATCTCATCATGACTGTACATCTTCATGAAACATTACTTTCTCTTTATTAAAATATGAGAGTCCTCAAATGATTTATTTTTTTTTCATACTTTGGGACCTTAGGAGCATCTTCCTGTGAACTTCCCTAGAGCTACCCTGAGTTACACAGTCTGCAAGCGAGTACACTGTTCACAGAAAGCAACACTTTGAAACCGGGTCAGGGAGAGCAGAGATGCACAGGGAAGGCAGAGAAGTGCCCTGTTAGTATTTAAATGCATTTGGGGAGAAGGTGAGAATGCCTGGCTCCAAGGAAGATCTTGCTGGGTGAGACACTGAACAAGCTACGAATCCGTGGAGAACTTCCAAGGTCAGTGCAGCGAAAGTGGTCGAGGTGGTTCTATGGAGCTTCTGTGGATCGTGCCCAAAGAGACAGACACATACTTGCCCCATTCAGACAGACACCACGTTTATCCATCTCAGTTGCGCTTTGTTAAAGGAGGCCAGTGGTGGGTTGTTATTTTTTCTTTTCAAGTAGTGGCTGTAGTTATTGGGAAAGTACATACCTCAGACATCAACGGTTATTTCCATACTTCCTCAATACCATGGCTAGTGACAAAACTTTAGAGCTCTTGTGTTGTCTCCGAGGCCACAAAGTACTATCAGTGGTGTACCTGTGAAGCAACTGAACTTTTGCCTTTGTTTCACTCAAAGGCACAGATTTAATGGGGAAAACAGAGGTGTTTCTGTTCTTCTGTTCTTATGTCAGCTCTGCTGCCCCTTGCTCACATGTTATACTTCAGCTAAGCTTTCTTGCTTGGGAGATGTGCAGAAATGCCAAAGAATTGCTGCTTATTGCTGCTTCCTTGGTTATCTCAAACTTGGTTTGTCCCACCCTTTCCTGAGATGCTTCAGTGTTTTCTTATTTAGTTTAGTGGCTTTTTTTGTTTGTTTGTTTTTTGTTTTTTGTTTTTCCCTCCTACAAACGTACCTCTGAGAGCCTTCTGTTATAGGTCATATTATGCCACAGAAATCCTAGGTGCCTTATCAGTATTAAAAGCGAAAAATCAGAACTATCATTAACCAGCTTACAAAGTGTATCCGAATTCACGCTGTCCTATTTGCCCATGTATTGTAACTTCTGATTAATCATGGCCTGTCTTTGTCTGCACAGATAGTAAGCTCTTTGAGGCACAGATTACAGCCTGTGTTTGTAGAAGGTAATGAGGTACTGATCCCAGCCTCCTGCTATTACTTACATCTACATAAACTACAATATATTCCTGAAGAATTTCAATAGCAGGATAACTAAACTGTAATATACACTGTATTTAACTTTTCGTATCAGAAAGACAGTGAATGACCTTTCTTTGAATATATCTAGCAATGTATGTTCTGCCAGTTCTCCTAAAAAATAGCAAGTCTCTGCCTTCTATTTTCTTATAGAACACTTTGCATTTTCCATTGAAATGGAATTTTACAGATTTCAAGACAAGAATCAGAGTTTAATTCCGCTGGATTTTTGCCCGTCCCCCCCAAAACGTAATAGAAAGTAGAGAAAAATAATGCTCGCTTGCTGAAAGGTAAATACATACATAGGTGATGTGCATGACTAGGGTCCTACAAATAATTTTTAAATACTAGAGTACAGTTGTAGGTGAAGTGTAGAAAAATTGTGTGCCATATATGCCACAAATTTAAATGTCAGATGTGCAAATTACCTTGAACCTTCCAAATAATTAATTGCAGTTCCAGACCCTCAGCTTTCTGCAAAATGAAAAACTTTTATTCAGCTGCAAATGAGGCTGAAGCGTAAATAGATGAACTGATATAATCTAGAGCTCCAAAAGGGATCCAAACTTTTCTTTCTCCCCCTCCTTCCCCTGCTCGCCAAGAAAAACAAATTTTGATACCTCCAGGTAACTATTGCACATCAAGTCTGTTTCGGGTTGGATGGTCAGTGAGAACATCTTGTTTCAGTGTTCCTGTTGGAAATTGTTATGAAAGGCCATAATCTGTCTCTTTCTCCACCTCTCTCTATTCAAATGTACTCCATGAAGTGGAGAAAGGAAGTACAGAGGGATTCAGCTATCAAAAACACCTTTCAGAGCCAAAACTTCATTTTTCCATGATCTTACGTGGTGTGTAGTTGTCCTATTAGGCTTGGGACAGTTCCAGCACGCACTGACTTGTGCTACATTGTGTTTAAGCGAACCACCACTGCTTTGCAATTCGACTACCTATAACAATTGCCAGAGGGACTCTACTGTTGGCCTGGCTTTTGGAAGACCAGTAAGGAGGTGCTGCATTTTCTTTGAAGGCAGTATAAGAATCATTTTGTATTTCTCTACTCCTTGTCTTCAACCTAGCTCCTAACTTTAATATATCTACTAGGTATTACCTGCATCTTGACAAATTTGTTCAAGTAAGTTTATAATGGATTCTTGTTTCGTCAGCTACAAATTTTCAGTATCCTGGGATGACTTTTATCAATTCTTCCATTTTAAACAATTTTATTTCAGATAATGCTGTATCCATTTCTGCTGTGCCTTTACCTATCAGAGTTGTCTTCAGTGGAAAAATCAATGTAATACTAGCTGATGGAAATTAATCTCCACTTGAGCTTATTTTCAACTTTGTTTTTACTCAACTGGCTGATAACCATTTGCATACCTTCTTTAGTCTAACTCAGCTGGTTTTTCAGCATGTCTCCCTTCATCCCTGTAGATAGCATGTACCAATGCAGAGCTCTTCATTTCTCATCGTTTGTTTCTGCCCACTTATTTCTGAGTCATGGCTTTTCCAATTTTGTCTGGAGCTGTTTTATTCTTCACTGCACAGGTGTACAGTTACTGGACCTTGGATTTAAAGCAATTTCCAGTCTGCTTCACAGGGGAGACACTGTAATCTTCAGTCCATTTGACTCCTGGTACTGATTTTTCCTTTTTTTACTTTTTTAACTATCTCTTTAAATCACCTTCTAACCTGCTTATGTGCTTTGGGTTATTCTTCTAATGCTTTGGACTACATCAATCAGCTCCTTAGAGCTATTTTCTATGACTAGCTTTCTTTTTTTTTTTTTTTTCCTTTCCCCACTGCCAACTAAAACCCAACCTAAAATTTCTGCTTTTGTGATTATTTGATGTTGAAAGCTGCTGTCATGACCTCCAGAAGGTTCTGGTTCCTACTTTATGGGAATCACTTATTTCTGCTTGACATTTGGGTCACTGTTGTCTCAGAGTCATGTACGTTTCAGGAGCATTTATCACTCTGGCGGCATTTCAAAGACCTCTTACTCCTCAGAAACCGAACCTGTGGATCAAAGTGGACCTCTAGCACTACAGCAGCACGCCAGGAAATCCTTTCTTGGAGGTGTTTTTTGACTTGATCAGTTCTGTACCACTGTTTCTTACGAGGGAAGTCTGCCCCTTTTGTTAATGTATAATGGTGCTCTAATACATGACCTTATTTCTGTCATTCCTGGGAGTCTGTTCAGTTCATGTGTTACAGTTATTTTAGTTATTCCATTGTATGTCTTAGAGCTTTGTAGCATTTGAAAATGGCTTCGAGCTGCAAGAGTTACTTGAATCTGTTACTCTGATTTTTGTCCTCTCTTTTTGATACATCCCAGATTAGAAACAGTCCTTTCACTGCCTGCCACCTGCCTACCTCTTGCTCTCATCAATATCTAATGTATCTGTGTTTAGCCTTATTTGTCTGGAGTTCCTTTATCCTTTGCTGCTATGATGGGAGCTTACAGAAGTCTTGGAAGTCTAAAACTCTATTCTTCTGGTAGAACCATGTTTTCACATCAGTAGCAACCTTCCCTAGGCATCAGCCTGGTGGGGTGGGAATCTGCAATTTGTGCCATCATGAAGGACAGTCAGAGAATTTTTTTACCCTTTTTTTGGCCAGGCTTGTCTTCAGCCATTGTTCCACACCTTATATGCTGTCTGCACTTTGCAGATGTCTCTCTGGTTTTTGGAACCCTGCTGCTGACAGGCCCATCTGCTTTCCTTTAATATGTGTTATAAACTTTAAGAACTAAAAGATAAAATACATTAATTTAATATAATTAATTGCAGATACCTCAAAGCACTTCCGAGAAATGAGAAAGCAAGAATTACACTGGGGACCTAGAAAAGTTAACCCTTAATAGATCTAGTCTTTTTGTTATCTATTCCGTAGAACAGACATCCTCCTTTTCTGGCATTTAAAGAGAGGAACAGTAGAATTCAGAGAATTGTAAACTGTGTGTTACTGTAGCAGATTTCTAGACCTAATGGCTTTTATATGAGACAAGTTCACAGTTCCTTTTTTCATCTAAAAACAGAGTACCAGAATATTAATATAAGAAAATGCTGTCAGCATAACTTTACCATCAAATCCAATTAAGTGGCAAATGTAATAGAAAAATTATCTCATTTATATGCAAAACCATTCCATTTCACTCTTGTATATGCATTCCCTGAATGTTAATAATAATGAATAAGCACTTGTTGAATGCTAAAGCAGGGAATAGCTCATATAGTATTTTAGGTTTATTTCAAGCTAAGATTTATGAGATTTAAACTATATACTTTTCTTAAAATCTGTGAATTTGGAAAATGTACCCAGCTGAAGATACATCATTGTGCCCGGCACTGAAATGAAAACATCATTCCATTTATTACAAATGATTTCGTGTAACAGCTATGAGAATGTTTGAGATGTTAATGTTTACAAATCTGGAAAGTATAATATTTCAGTAGGAAAAAAATTATGAGTTGTTGCAGACTTTACCTACTTGTAGAAGTCAGGAAAAAATTCCCCTCTGAATTACATTGAATAGCTGACTGTGCATGTAGGTTTCTTGTTCTGTAGAGCTTAAGATGCTGGCTGAATACTGGTGAGAAGGGTGCATGAAGCTCAATTTCATCTATTTTGCTGATGTCTGAGCTTGTCTGAGCTTGTCTGAGCTATGGTTTTCTGCCTGTGGAGGTGACTGCACGAGAATCTTTCCTGCCCACCTGTAGTAAATTAGTATCTTCTTTAAACGATTTAATTCCCACTGCTTGCAAAGGAGCTTTTGAATGAGGAGCCGCATTTAGAACTGCAGATTATTCCTATGCAGCATATAATTTAATATTAGCTAGATAAATTATTAATTGCAAGTCTACCGTTTATCGCTGCACAGTGACTCAGCCTGCTGTATGAGTAGATTGAATATATATCTTCATTACAATTTCCCAGACACTTTTAACTTGGAATTGGATCAGCATCTTCCACAGCTCCTGTAAATCTGCTCTTGTACAGCTGGTTTACATGAGCTCTGTCACGGTGCTAGTGGGCTGGTATTCTGATATCGTTACTGCTGTTAGCCAAAAACCAGTCAGATGAGGCATTTTTAGTACCCTTTATCTCTGCCCGACGATTAGTCTAGCAGCTTGCTACTAAAAGTTGTCGTACCTCACTTGCATTACTGCTCAAAATGTTAGCAGTGCCACTGCTGCAGAAACAAGGCTTCATTTAACCCCCTTTGTTACAAATATTTCTGGTTTGGATGGGGTTAGAAAATGTGATGTTTCATTTAAATATTGCAAAGGAAGTGAAGTTCACCAGGCTGACCTATTTGAGCATGAGCAACAGGAAACCTCCTCCTCCTCCCCATTCACCAAATTGGGCGCTCTTTGGTGTCAGTTGTGGAAGAGAGCTCTGGTTGCCAGTGTTCTATGTGGAGATTCACCAATGCTAGTGGACCATCAGCCCCAACCAGTGTCGCAGCCTAGAGGTGTGATGGTGGTGCCTTCTCATGCCTAGCTATGGGTGCCTTTCCACCTTTGGGAAATCATGACTGATATGGAAAGTCTCTGTGCACCCTGAGAAGGGTGAGGGGCAAAGCCTGGAAGGTGGGAAGGGAGGAGACCCCTGAAGGAGAGAGGAGGCACACATGGGAAGAGAGCAGGCATATGAACATCCAAGTGTAGACATATGCAAAAAGAGCAGCAGTGTGGCTGGAGTAGATACTGGTACCTGTCTGGCCATGCCTGTGCACATAGGTAGACTTTAAAGTCTGTTTTGCACCTTGATCCATCAGAAGTGTGCTGCCCTCAGCTCCACTAATTTACAGCGAGCTGGGGTTTGCTGACCTGAGCAGTGCTTACGTATCCATCCAAAATACAAGGTAAACATACAGCAGTAAGAGGGAAAGCAGGGAGTCCCTTGGGTTGGACATGGTTGGAAGGGCTAGAAAAGGAAACGTTGAAATGTGATTTCCTCTGGCAGCCCTTACATGTTGACACAGCTCCTTTGGGACAGTTCAGTGTGTCTAAAGCTCTGCAGCCTAAAGGCTTGTCTGCCTGATGTTGGAGGACTGTTGTCTGACAGACTCTGTGGCCAGGAAAAGATGAAAGTACATAGCTCCAATAAACCCACTTATATATGTGATATTGATCAACTGCGTATCATCCTGAAAATTTGGGATGCACTCAGTGTGTGTGGTATGAATACAATTATTTTTCAAGTCTATATGCTCAGTTTTTTCTTAACGGGGAAACAAGTGCATGCATACACAACACGTACTTGTTCCTCAGAAAATAGTACATTATTGATAGCATTATCTGAAGAATCTAGTTTTATGGTGTTAAATGACCCAAAAATGCAGCAACATTGTATACTAGAAAAGGGAATGTAAATGCAATTTTACTTGATAATGAAGAATGTGAATCTCAATATTGCAGATTTGATCACACTGTCCAGTGGAGTTGGGGGTTATCCTGATCAATGAGTTACTATTACGCGTTCTTTTTTAGCATGGATGAAATAAAATCAGAGTTGTACAATTTTGAGATTTTACAGGTGATTTTGTTTGTCCTTCTTTATGCCTGATGTTATTTACATTAAGGAGTATTACAGTGTTACTTCTAATATTTATAACATTATTGTTATTTCTAAAACAACATCCACAAGCATCCTCAGGAAAACATTGATTTCTGGTGCTTTGCCAATTTTTTTTAATGATTTGTTTTTGCAGTTTCATTCTGCTGATGATTGCCAAGCAAGCTTTCAGCATTAATTGTGTCTCTGGCTGGGGTGTACAGTATGCACAAAACACACCACTCTTTACGTGTTAAAATAACTATTAAGACTGGGGGTTCTTAGTCTTGCAGAGATGGTAGAAGTTTTCTCTAAACCTTGGTGCTTCCTTTCTCAGGTGCTGAGGTTGCTCACCATTGATGTTCCCCTGCCCCGCAAGGGCTAGTTTTGGACCAGAGGCATCTAAGTGCCTCAGGCATGATGTGTCTGGGATGAGGGCTGTATGCTGAAGAAGGCCATCTGAGATCCTCATCTCACCGAGGTCAGCAGCTTGGAGGAAGCGTCAGGGGAAGTGGACTTGCTGCCAAGACATCATGGCCTCATCCCGATTAGGGGCAAGATCCAGAGATATTGCCAATGTCATGCAACGACTTCAAGGTAAGAGACTGACTCAGGCTGGAGCCTTCTCCCATCCATTTGTGAAGGGAGGTTCCTGTTTTTTACTGGGATATGTGGTCAGGACAGTATTTCTGAAGCTTAATAACTGTTCTAAACTTATCTACTGGAAAATATTTGTAGTGTATCTGAAGGGCTCTAATTATATGAATCCTTTGGTGTAGCATTAATAGCAGTGTTTAAAAGCAGCTGGTATTATGAAGGTGGATCCATGGGACAGGACACCGAATTGAAGATTGTAACTTTGGTTCTCTTTCTCTCATGTGACCTGATTGGGCACCGGTTTTCTCCTAGAAAGAGAATGGAAATTTTATCTATCTTCTTCTCAGCTCTAAAGTCTGCAGGTAGATCTGCTGCACTGATAAGCTGATGTTTATTAGTTTATCAATACTTGCTGTCTTCAAAGGAGAACTGTACCTCACTATATGGTTAAGCATTGAACAATTCATATATCAGTGAGAGAATTATTAGTGCTGAGGTTGGTGATCTTTAAGATAACATATCACAAGATATCTTTGCAGTATTCATTATTATAAAAGTTCTTATAATAAAGCATTATAAAATAAAGGTTTTGTTTGCTTATGTTTTTAGAAGTTTTGTGCCTAAATGCTGCAACTAAAAGCTTGCCATGAGTATGCATATTTCTATGCAAATGATGTTATCGACTAGAAACAAATTATGAGTGTGGCTGTAGGTTTCAGTCCTGTTAAGTTTTGAACATAATCATAAATCCCTGGCCTCTTCTTTTCTACACACTACAGCTTCCACTGACTTGAACAAAAGCTTATAAACATGAAACCCCTGATGCACCCTTTCTGCATTTTCTAAATCTGGAAACTTTATCATCTCATGGCTTTTCCTTCCATTTATTGCTTTTTCAGTTTGGGATATCTGAACTTAGCTTCCCAGCCACTAAATACAACCACCATGCATAATTACCATGCAAACTTAGTATATTAATGAGAGAATACATACGGTGCAGTCTGTCCTGTTTGGGCCCACTACAGCGTGGTTCTATCTCCAAAATACTCCTGTTTGATGTACTGCAGACATTTGTACAGTTACTGTCTTTTTCTATGCTATTTTCATTTGTGTCTGCTAATTCCTAGGCTGCAATCTTGAACAACGGTTGTTTGATGGTTGTTCAAAGTGCATGCAAACATAGAGTGAGAAAATACACCCTGCCCAGAAAAACCTGTGATTTAAATATTAGGATAAGATGCTCCAGGTAGACACAAATGAATGAGAGAGTGCAAGAGTACAGTGAGGCAACATTGCTCACAGAACAGGCAGGGGGCTTAGTACATTATCTGTGTATCTCAGCGTAATATATATTTAAAAGAAATCAGGATCTTAATAAGGATACCAGAGAAAACAAATAGATATTTGAAGCAAGAAATGAAATAAGTATGAAACTGAGCACCCTACTGAGGAATATGAAGAAAAGCATGTGAGAAATGGCAGAAGTTATGATGGCTTGAAGGATATGAAACATCAGGGGATATTATCCAGGGGGTACTCTGAAGCTGTGAGGAAGGCTGATGCTACAGGAGGCATTTACAGAGCATATGGACTATCAATTATCAAATTATTATGGATGTTTAGAAAGTTAGTACATAAAGCTGTTGCTGAAAAAAATGGCTGTTCTATTTATTTGCAATTTGGTTGGGGTTTTTTACATAATTGTTTTTCATTTTCATGTATTTTGCTCTATAGAAATCCAATACATAGTTCTGTAGTTCTCTTTTCTGTATGTTTGTGGTTTTGTTTTGGTTTTTTTTTTTTCTTTTTGGTAATTAGACAAGAATAATTAAGCGACCTTTTAAGTGAAGATATTTTAGAAAGAAGATAAATGAACTAAACGAAAATTTGGCAATGTGTTAGTTTGAAGTCATACCTATAACTGGAGCCTTTTTTTCTCAGATGTACTCTGTTCAGCTTGGTATTGCTGGGATCTGAGTTTTGCTGCAGAAGCACCACTTCAATAAATACTTTACCTGTGCCAAGACTGGAGTCTTTGGAGTCTTTTTTTAGTTTGTAGCTCTGCATTATGGATGAGCAGGCATATGGATGACTACCTTAGCCCTTGTGATTTAAGGTTGCTCTACCTTTCAGAAATTATAGTCAGCTGAAATAGGAGCAGGTACGGACATAGGAACACAGAGATATTTCTTGGCATCTTTGAGTGGCAGACCAGAAGTGGTGCTGTTGGAGCTGGTTGTGTAGCTCAAGGTGAGAGTGGAACTGACAGCATTCCTGGTGTGACAGGAACAGAGGTGGTTTGGAGGATCCTCGGTTAGTGCCAAGCAGCAGTTGTACTTTACGACACCTGCTTTTGTACCTGGCCATAAGCTGAGGCAGGAGAGTCCTTGTGTGACACTGTCAGCAAGTGCTGCAAGGTGACAGTGCTGGGAATTTGTCAGTATTAAGGGAGAGGGATAAAGCAAGCTGTGCTCCCTTCTCCACACCATTGTCTCATACTCACCTCGCAGGTTTCCAGTAAGTGTTTGTGGTGAGAGAGTGTAGGAAACGCCAGAAAAATACTACTTTTTATGGAGATTCTCAACACCAGTTTTGAAATCTCTGCTGTATGTACTGCAAATGGATGCAATTATATCAGAATAGCAGAATCTTCATGGTTGGAAAGGACCTCTGAGATAATCAAGTCCAACCATACACATGCACACCAAAAAAACCACCAAAGCTAAACACCCAGCCCCACAAAACAAGTCACCCAACCCAACAATCTCAGCCACTAGAGCATACCTGAAGTGCCACATCTACACATTTCTTAAATATCTCCAGGGATGGTGACTCCACCGCCTTCCTGGGCAGAACATTCCAGTGCCTGACCACCCTCTCAGTGAAGTAACTCTTCCTAATATTTAATCTAAATCTTCCTTGCTGTGACTTCAGACCATTTCCTCTGGTCCTGTCATTATTCACTTGGGAGACAAGGCCAGCACCCACCTCTCTACAACCTCCTTTCAGGCATCTGTAGAGAGCAGTGAGGTCTACCCTCAGCTTTCTCTTCTCCAAACTAAACATGCCCAGTTTCCTCAGCCTCTCCTCATAGGACTTGCTCTCTAGACCCCTTACCAGCTTGGTGACTCTACTCTGGATATGTTCCAGCACTTCAATGTCCTTCCTGTAGTGAGGGGCCCAGAACTGAACACAGCACTTGAGGAGAGGCCTCACCAGGTCCAAGTAGGGAGGCACCATCAGTTTCCTACTCCTGCTGGCCATGCTATTCCTGATACAGGCCAGAATACTGTTGACCTTGGCTGCCTGGGCCAAGTTCTCCTTAAAAACTATTAGAAGCAAGCAAGTTGGTTCCGGTGTTGTTTTGTGGTGTTTTTTGTGTTGTGGTTTTTTTTTTTTTTTCCTTAATAAAAAATAGTTCCAGCCACTTCCCTTTGGTGATTATGACACTTGCAATACATGCTGTAAATGTTAGAGTTGTTATAAGACAGTATCTCACTGCCTCAGAAATCCATTTGGGATAAGGCACCATAAAGATGTGCAGCGTGCTCAGCTGTGGGCTCGTATGCAAGTGTGAATGCAACTTGTCTTACGCTGTGGTGCCTAGGAAAAGGCTTCTTGCAGTATTGTTCTCTCTGCTCAGAAGAAAGGAGGATCTACTCTCTTAGTCTGGGTCAAGCAGGGCACAGGAGAGAGGTGGGCATCAAGAGTAAGGTTTATTTTCTCTAACTTCATCATCCCTGTTATGCTGATAAAAATTGAGACATAGGGCTGTTCGTTATAGCTCAGGTGGCACTCAAGGGAGAGAGACAGGAGAATTATCCCTTGTCAGTTGAATTTCAATTTATAAGGGCATGTTTTTGAAGCAAAAATCTTTCCTATTATATTTTAATTCTGAAAATTTTATAACCTGTAAAATAGGCAAGGGTTACAGAAAAGAGAGGCTTATCACTTCAAATGGGGTGAGGGGCATCTTTGAGGAAAGGTTAATCATAATTAGGAAGGTAGATATAAATCCACAGAAGCCATCTCATTCTTCTGCTAGATGAATACCTTTAGCTGAATGTGGCATCTTTCCAATCGCTTCTGCTTATCCTTCCCTCAGTGTTCGTTCAAATGGTGCTACCCTGCTCTGTGCTCAGGTTATGCCAGGTTCATCCCACCTGGGTCAGGCAATTCAGGCTCTCAGGGACTTAAATGGTGGTGTGATTGCTACAGGAGGTAATGCAACTTAAGGCAGATGTTTAAACAATATACTGATAAAAGACAATCTCTTTATGGTCTTAAAAAGCCTTCTGCAAAGGGTATGAAGGTATAAAAAAAGTTTTATTAATCTTCTATTAGGTTCTGGGTTGCACCACTTCTGTTCTTATAAGGCTCTTAAGCTAATTTTGGCTTGTGGGAATCTTGGGCTTTTGTAAATTCCCTGTAGAGAGACTCCATAGAACAGAAGGAGCTATGGTGGGAAAGCGAGTAATGTGGTCATTCATGAAGACACAGTGATGGAAAGGAGCAATAGTGGTTCTCGTAATCTTCACTTGCTCCTGAAAAGCTTCAATACACACAGGTCAAAGTAGTTTAAAGTCCAGTCCTTGATTTATGTCAAGTTACCTACAACTGAGTGTCATCTGTAATTTTAATTACTTCCTTATATTAGCACTACTTGCAGAATCCTGCTGGTGGAGTTCTTTCTGGATTGTCCTTCCTCCTTTCTCCTCACCCCCTCTTTAAGTTTTGACTCTTCTCTTTTCTTTTACATCCTAGCATTTCTTTTCCATGCTATGCTAACAGTAGCTATTAATCAAACAGTAGGGTATTTTTTTTCCTATTTAGCTGATAGACACTTTGTTAATATGTACCTTCATCTGTCTTTTCCTTTGGTCATTTTATAAGTCAACAGTACCAAAAGCCACAGTTTAACATTAAGCTAAGCTGATTTAACAGATACCTGCCGCTGAAAGCTTCACTGCGTGTGTGTTCCCAACTTTTTTTCCAACAGTGCTCCTTCTCCTCATACCTTAAATTTGAACTAGCTGAAAATTGGTTTGTAGAGGTCAGGTGAGCTCCTGGCAAAAAGGCAAATGGCAGGATCTCCCCTTTTAGTGCCATTTACCATTTTGTCATCTGTGAAATCAGACTGCAACCTCATATTTGTAAATGTGAGTGAGATTGAAAAAGTGTGGCTGGTCAGGAGGGGCACGCCGTGCACCTTGCTAAATTGAGTTTTAATCCAATATTACAAATACTGCCTCGGTTACGGTTTCCTTCTGTCCAGTTGGCTGATGTATACTGGTTCTATGTAGTCCTGCTGCTGCTGCCTTTTCTTTGCAATCTTTCAGTCTCTGAAACGACCCAGCTTGATCCTACAGCTTGCTTGGATTTGGAAGGAAGATTCTTGTGTTACAAAAGATGCCAGTGTAAATTGCTAGTCTCTCTGGTGAGCAAGTCCTGTAACTTAGGCAATTCATTACGTATTGGTAGTGTGTTAATGAAAAATGGACTCTTTTGACTCTCTTGACTCTGTGGACTATATGATCTGAAGGCCAAGTAAATCTAAATGATGACTTGGAACTCTGAACAGCATTAAAGCCCATGTGTTACTTAATGGGAGGAATTCAAGAAGGATTTAAATCTTTTGGTTTTTTTTTCAGTGTGAGAAAATTTAAGGTAATATTTCTTCAGAACAAAATATTGAAATACAGGATTTATGTGTGAAGGTTAAGACAGCTGGAAAAACAGCATAGCTGAAAAGGAAATCATTAATGAGTGAAAAAGAAAGTGAAGAGAGATCAAGTGTTCTCATTTACTACAACAAAAACATGTGAAAAGGTTGGGCTGCAGCCAGGGATATTCAGGTTAAATATTAGTTAACGTTGGATAAGGAAAGTTGCTAAGGCTAGCTATGAAATCACCATTGCTAGAAGTATTTAATTCTGGTTTATGCATATAGAAATGAGTCCTGTGAGAATCCACTTAAGGTCTTTTCTGACCCAGGTATCTGATAGTAATAATCTGATCTGTTGCTGGCAAAGACCAGTTCTGAGCTACCTGTAGATGTTGCAGAACTATAGGAGAAAGATAAAAAAACATTTAGCCAGTAGTACACATGACTAAAGTGTGCACTGAATTCTAGGTATCATTTTCTATTCGAACATTTTTGTCATATACAGAGCAATAAGTATCTCCATATGATGATGCAGTGAGCTTTCATTTTGTGTTCTCCTCAATGAAAACACAGTCCTGGGTCAGTCTGTGCAATGCAACAGTTTTTGAGTGCAGCATTTGTTTGATTTTTAGAGGTTTTCCTTTGTTAACAAATTCTGAGTTAGTGTTTTAAAATAAATTGGTGTTGTTTTTTATTTTTAAAGCCAAAGTTGTTAACTCATTGCTTATACTTTTTTTACTTCTTTTTATCCCCAAATCAACAATTGTCTACTTGTTTTATTTCCATGCTTGCACTTTTCATGATCTCAGCACAGTTCTATCAGGTTAGCAAACTAATCTGTGCTCCTCTTTCCACTTGGTTGGTGGCCAGGCAGGAAACAAAGCACTAAAGATCACACAGGTGATATAAATGTCTAACATATATTTGCATTTAAGTTGCTATTTAAGAAAAATCAACATATTTTTACAATTTTCATCTGGGAGAAAGTATATATTTAGTGCAAAAATTTGTATTTTTTTGTGATAGTATCTCATACTGAGATCGCTTTGATTTGGTTCTGGAGGAATGCAATTCAAGAACTGAAATTCCTGTCTTTTTTATTATTAAAACACTGAGGGAAGGATTCATTGGACAAAATGCAGGAGGCACAACGCAAGAGGAAAATCCTCCTTGGTTCATTTTACAGGCAGTGGTTAGAAATGATGCTTCTGAAATATTGTGGATATCCAAAATATGTCAGGCGAGTTGTGTTTTATATGAAACTGTCTTCAGCAGCTCCACTCTGCTCATTCTAGTTTGACAAGTTCATCTGTAGGCATCCACACTGCAGCTGTTTAACGTTGGTTGTGATAAGTCCCCGCCTGAGGCTCAGAAACTGTTTTCAGTTAACTTTATCTTAAAATAACATCTGCCATATTTGTTACTGGTGGGGAAGGGGAGATATTTCAAGAATTCTAAATAGGAACAATTACGCGTCAGTTTTGAGGGTTTAGTGAAGATAAAGATTTTAAAAAGCAAAATATTACAGTGATGAGTATTTTTGAGAGCACCCCCTCTGTTCTCACAGGCCACTAGTCAGACAGTTATTTTAGTAATAGTGTTGGGTTGAGAGTATTAGGAAGCAGAATATCTTCAAAGTATTATGATGTCAGGTTATAACATTTGTCGTTGGTCACTTTTGGAACTTCTAAATCATTTCCTGTTTATATTAGAGTATGTTGGGGGCCTTGAAAAATTAAGCTTTATCTTCTCACAGCTGTGCCATAGTATCTTCCTGCAACGCATCTTGTACATTTTGGTGTATCATTAAATTTGAACAGGGCAAACTGCCATCATCATCATAAATAACCCTCCTTTTTGGAATGTCACCGCTGTTGTTTTTTAATACTAGAGGAACAGAAAATTGCAGAAGGACATTTCTCTTAGCCTTAGTTACTAATTAATAACCTTTAAAATAGTTTTGTAGAGGAACTGTTGCTGGCCATGTTTGTATATTAACATTAAGACTTCCGTAGTGAAAGGCAAAATATTTCAGTGCAAAAGTTCTACTGTTTTCCTGTAATGTTTTTTTGCCCTTTTGTGCAAATCAGAAGCTTTACCACCTTTAATTATCAAAATGATAATATACTTCAGAGAATATACTTGAAGGTAGATAAAACACACAGATCAAAAACCCAACCACCTAATAATTATTAGCAATTTATTCTGTAGACTATTTCTTGAATGCAGTTTTTATTTTGTACTTTAGATTTCACTTGCTTAAAAATACCCCAGTTTTCTGTCACAAAGCTTCTCCTTGTGAGTCATATCACAGAATTCCAATTTTAGACTCACACTGAGGTTTTTTTAGATGGTAGTTGTGTGTATCCATGTGAATCGTCTATTATTCTGTGCAAGAAAACAGGCTACTTGTTCTGTCTTTCATCTAAGATGAGAAGGAGCCGTATGAGGGAAGTGTCAACAACCTATTAAGAATCCAATAGTCTGTTTTAAAAAGAAGAAAAAATACTGAAAAACAACAACCCCAAGCCACCCAAAAAACCTCTGGCTCTTTGGAATTTATTTCTACTCAGTAAGCTAGGAAAAGATGTTTGAAATATGTTACATTTTATAGGAAGTTATAACTGATTACTTTATTACATAGTTAACATTTATAGTCAGATTCTGGTTGCTTGTTTTTTGGGGGGTGTATGTTTTATTTTTCTTGTTTATTAGTAAAATTTAACTTGGGGCCAACTCACACGTGATGTTCTTTTCAGAAGGTGTGTAAAGGAACTAGGACTAATTGTAAAAGCTAACCTCCATCCTGTACATTGAAACAGATCCTGGTTTATTTTGGGTTCTCAGCTGATTATTTTAATTCAGTACCAGAACTGTTTGGGACTAGTAGAATAGCATCCCACTTTTTCAGAATGAGTAACCTCCAGGTAGGCGTGGAAGAAGGAGTAACGCCAGGTTACTCTGTGGTGAGGACGGTTCTTCTTGGGCTCCAGCCCAGCCCTGGGACAACTTGACTGGAGCCCAAGACCCTACACCTCAGCATTCTTTCCCCTCTCTCTCTGCTCCATCTGTGTCTTATACTGCCACTGCTGAGCAATCATCACTGTTAGAATCTAGTGTTGTGGAATGTTGTTTGGCATTTCATTACATGGAATGTAAACATTAATGTACTAAGAGAAATAATTTGTGAACCTTCTTTTACTATAATTTCACCAGATTTTTCATAATTATGTTTCAGTACTTGTTATGTAGCCTTTAGTACTTCTAAGGAGATTATGCCCTCACTGATGCACATTGGTTTAAGTGTTTATGGAGAATGCATGTAATCTTTTTATAACACTGTTAGGCTTGTCACACAAACCTGCAAAATGTATGAATCTCTAAGCTAGAAGCTGTCATTGTATTCAACCTGATGTGAGGTATATCTGGAACATTTAACAACATCTTGTATCTACATAGCTGTTGCTGTGGAATGAGTTACAATTCAGTTTACCCAAATCACTGATTAGCTTTTTAGCTGTGCCAGTTTAATTCCCAGGGAAAATCCATCCTCTTCTTACAGAGGTGTCAGAAGTCCTGAACAAACACTGTGTACCATACCTATGCTTTCTATAAATTATACAGGGCACCTGATGTAGCTTGTCATAACTGCACAGGCTGTCATGCCTCCAGCAGCTTGCTTGGAAGTTATCCCTGGTGTATCTGGAGAGGTACAGCTTCATCATGCAATGCCGAGGACCTTATGTTGGTGTGGACTTTCTGTACATCTTTACTCAAAGCAGTATTTCGAGAAAGCCTCTCACTTCCAGGCTTTGTGAATGCAGCAGCTGTTCTGTAAAGGCTTTATCTTAAGCTCATTAAAGCAAAGGAAAAATCTTCTTTCCGTAAGGTGAAGGGAATGAACTACAACAGCAACAGTAGGTGAAGAGTATTACAGTTAGCTTTCCGGTCTTGGAGGGAAAAAAAAATATCCACCTTATCTACAAGATCACAGTATTCAAGAAGATATGAGGCCAAGCCAGTGTAGCAAAGTAAAATATTTACTTGCTTATAGTGCCTAATAGGTGGGAAAAGAAAAAAATCTGTCTTAGGAATGGAGACTGTGGTTTTCAGATTTGACGATAAGAAATTACAGGTTTTTGTGGTAATTTCAGTTTTTGATCTGTTCTTTCATTCTCCCAAGTAAATTAAAGTAAATCATTATCACAGCTGAGTTTGTGCAAAGGCCTATCTCTTCATTCTGTTTGCTTTGGCCAGGGTTTCTGGTTTTTTGTCTCATTTGCCAAGCTGTCTTTAGGCTTTTCCAGGTTCAAGTGGTGCAGCCATTCCTGGTACTGAGTCAGAACTGAGACTGCGAACTGATGCTTGCTTAGTAGTTGCAGATACAGATGAATTTTCTCTCTTACTTGCCTTCTGTTAACAACAATGATGATGAGTAACACCACCTGCTTAGCTCCGCTGGGTGTTTCAGAAACACCATGTGTTTTTTCAGAAGAGAATCGAGAATCAACATCACCAATTACAAGAGCTGTGAGCTATTTAGCCAGTCACTCACTGTACCAGCCCAGACATTCTCTGTTATTAACTGGATTGGCTACGTACTGGAGTGCTGTTCTGCAGCTTGGATGCTGCAATTCTCTTCGCATGTGGGTGAAGCTGATGTGCCTTGTTACAGTGAGAAGGACAAGAAATACCTTTTAATGGAAGTCACAAATCTTGTCCTCCCATCCAAACGAGGAAAGCAATATTCGGGAAAGGAACCTTTAAGACTGGCAACCCAGCTTGTATTTTTTCCCTAGTGGAGTGCGTTGGTGGGGTGAGGTGACCTGTCAAGTCTGTTGATGGGAGAGACATTGGTGACACCATCTGATGATCAACCACAAATCAGTGAAAAAGCAAACACGATCAAGCTGTTGTGTTAGTAGAGGTTCTCTGGTCATAAAGCTTTGTTAGCAGATGTGAGTTGCAGTAATAAAACATGGATAATCATACCCTGATTTGAGACTGATTAGACAGGACATAAGGCTAATTAACCTGGATTTCTGGCTTCTTTGCATTACTGTAGTTGTACAATGCAGGACGAATAAGATTTGAAAAGGAATTTGGGCACCTAGAGGCAGATGTTGCCATAAAAAGGCATGCTGTGCAACTTTTTATACCTATTTAGATGCCTTTCTTCGACTTCAAATAGTTAAATACTGTATAATCTGATCCATAAACATACAAATAAAGTGGATTAAAAACCTTCATTGGTATTAGCACTTAGAAATCAGATATTTTTTATTTGCAAATGTATTTAGTACTCTCAACATAGTTAATGTTTCTAAACCTAAATACTTATTTATCAGCAGTTGTGAGCTGAAGTCAGTGGCCTGTCCTGTCCTGGAACTAATAATTTTGTTCTTTAGTGCTGTGTCCATTATATAAAATGCATATCCATCCTACCAAAAAAACAATAGCTGTAATGAAAGAGTCATTTGTTGCTTTTTCATTCAAATTAAACTTTTTTGAATGCGAAGCTCTAAATCTTACTGTAAAGCTTCTGCTTTCTGCTTCTCAAAGAGACAGAAGTTCATTTTGGTTTTGGTTGTTTTTTTTTCTGACAGACTATCTCAGAAACAGAAAATCTGCTACTTCTCCATCACAATTTATGATGCAAGGGAGAAGAATTTAGTTGTATAATTTGCTTTCTTGGTCTTGATTTCCAGAATCGCCTTTTGTTTGGACACTTTAGTGAGCTTGTACACAGCTTCATTGCATAATACTTCTTTCATAATCCTGAGCCTGCCTTTTCATTTCTCTGGTTACTAGGAAAACTGGAGGTGTGACCAACTGCCAGAAGTGATTTGAATAAATACAAGGAATAGTGAACTGTTAATTGTTGTGTTTACATCTAGTTTCTAAGAGACTAATAGTTCATGCTCACTGTCTCTGTGTGTTTGTATTTGAGATCTTGGGCACATTCAAACCCTGTGTTCCCTGGGGAAACTTGTGTCTGAAAAAAAACCCCTACACTTCGTATTTATATTTATCTGTAAAATGTCTTCACATTTGACAAGGAAATGATACCCATTTATGAATGAGATTAGAAAATGGCATGCTATTGTGCTAGTTCTTAAGTAGTCAAGCTGTTTTTCTCTTTTTCTCTTTTTCTCTTTTCCTCTTTTTCTGTTTTTCTTTTTTTCCCTGTTTTTCTGTTTTTCTCTTTTTCTGTTTTTCTCTTTTTCTCTTTTTTTTTACCTTATTTTCTTTTCTCTTTTTCTCTTTTCCTCTTTTTATTTTGAAAGAAGTATTCAAATATGTAATGAAGTAGCACATTTTAACCTGTGAGGGTGGTTAAGAGTAGTTAATATCACTTTCCAGATGGGAACTGAAACAGTGGAAGGTCTCATTCTCACCCACTACTATGAAAGTGTAGGATGCAACGTGATCTTTACTGCAGTCAGGAAGAATAAATTAGTTCCTAAAACTCTACTGAGTTGGTAAAGTTCCAGCTTGGAACCACAAATCAGGTGCACATTTATCTACCAGTCAATATTATGTGCATATGGACCTACCAGTAGTTACTAATAGCTATTTCTGTTTATTATTAATGTCTGGTTGTTACTATTGAAGACCCAAAATAGTGGGAACTGTGTCAGGAATAGGGAGTAACATGAAGGTTGGATTAAAAAAATGCAAGTTGCACATTCAGCAGCGTGTTTGCAAAGTCATACTGTTTCAACAGTATATTTTCTTCAATTTTTCTACATTGTTACACATTAGTAACCAAACATTTTGGAAATTGTATGGGCCACAGTGCTTTTTTTAAAAAAATTAATTTATTCTTGGCATAGTTAAAATGGCAAACCTCATAGTTGCAAATATGCAGCTATTTATAACAACAGGCATAACAATACAATGGTTGTTCTCCAACTGAAATGCAAACTGCCAGCAGATTTATACTTTGAATTAGACCAATCGGAAATCTGTGCCATTACTCTTGTAGACTTCAGTGATGCGGTTAATTAACATAACATTAGTGTCAGTGGTTAAGGAGCTCAGGTTATCCTCACAGGCTTGTTATGAAGTTTATAAGTACCGAGCTGAATTATGGTAATGTCCCAGGTAATGCAAAAGAAAGAGATAAACAGATTTACATGAAAATGTGCATTGAACTTTCTTTGTAGTGAAGCAAAAGGGTGGAGTTGATTGATCAAAATTCTGGGCATTTAGCTGTTTTTTGTTGCTAAAGGAGACAGAGTAAAACACAGAAATCAGAGCTGAGTAGAAAATTAAATGGCCTTAAAGAGAAAAAGAGGAAAAAAAGGAAAAACAAAGGAGTCTTTTAATGTTTTCTGATGTTTTATTTGCATCTACTGGCAAGATGAACTTCTTATTAAAAGTTAAGGGAAAAGCTATGAATAATGTTTTCAAGGAAACAGAAGAAACAAACACATAAGAATACACATAGAAGTGAAAGAAAAAGTGAAAGCAAAAGGTACCCATATAGCCTTCTAATAGGTAAAACTGTTGAAAAAATAAATAGCAAGGAAAGGAGACTGAATATTGGGAACAATTACATTACCTTCAAAAATGAAAACTGAGATGAAGGAACTTTATATCTCTAACTACAAAAAAACACATGACAAGAGTTTTAACTGTGTTATTGGTTGTGAACTGTCTCACTTTCTGTCAACTTCTAAGAGCATGTTTGTCCTGAAGTTTGGTTTTATTCTTGTACTTTATGGTAGAGGCACTGTACAATATCTTCTAGTAAAAGGCATATTTGCATGCCTCTGAGCACTTATCTCACTGAGAAATCAAAGACAGACTGTGGTCTTGGTATTCTCTTTCAAAATCTGTACACTCAAAAAGAAGTCTTTCATCTGAATTAGTAACTTTAGTTCTGAGTGCAATCAAAATGTCGATACCATCATTAATTGCTGCTCTCTGGCAGGATTTGGCTGTTTGATAATTACTAGGTGATGGGTGGGTGCTGGGTTATGCTTCCCTGATCCTGAAGCATTCTCTGGCACTTGCTCTGGTGACGAGTTCTTAGTTATACAGCAAGAACTATTCATTAGTCTGTTATAAAGAAGCACCTCCATTTCTTCTCCATTCCTGAGAAAGGAGACCTGTTTTCTAGGTCATTACTTCAGTTTTCAGATAATTAGAAGCCCTGATTCCATCTAATTAGACTAGTTTCAGTCTAGTCAGTTGTTACCTTCTCGTTTTCTCTGGCCTCTTTTAGTAAAACTTATTGTTTCAGTTCCTTTACACTATCAAAACTGTCAATTTAGTTACATCTTTTACAAAGAGATTACTTGGATGAGAGCAGGTTATTTTAGCATTATCTAAACTTCAGTTTTTTCTACCTTTTTGCTGCAGAACCAGAAGCAGAAAGAATGAAAAGCTTATTAATAGCTGATATCTGCATATAATTAATAACGTGCAATGGTTATTGGTTCAGATCTATTTTTAGGCATTGTCACCTAGATTTATATTCTGGCATGAAAACATTTAACCTGAGGTGCTGAGATCTAAGGATGCAACTCAATAGCTTCTCATTGAAAGTCATATGCTGCATTTGCATGACCTCTTTAATTCTGTCTCAAACCAGTGCTACAGGATGCTGATCAGCTGTTCTCCAGAAATCTTTTTTCCTTAGTGACTGGACAGAATTGGTGGCTGATTGCCAGCAATTCTGGACATAAGCTGCTTTGGCAGATTTACCCTTTTAAAGCTGTGCTTTATTTGGAGGAAAAATTGTCTCCTTTCCCCCCTCCACAAAAGGCAAAACAAAAAAAAAATCCAACTGAACCTTCAGAATGAAACTGAGATAAACCTAGTGCTGAAGAGAAAAACATCACTATGGCAATTGATCTCCAAGCTTAAGATTTTTAAGTTCAGTAAGTCTCTGCAACCACAGTGAAGACTGACAGTGCTTTGCTGTTCACCAATAAAGATGAAATCAGATTAAATTGTTGGCTAGTGATATAATGCATAATCTAATCTAGTTTCTCTAGTTTCCCTTTTTCCTCCCACTTTAGCATCAATATTAAGAGAATGTATAGATCTAAACTTTTTCCTGCCACTGAGCTTGAAATAAAGATTGAAAACCCAGTTAATATACTAGTATAAGACTCGTACTGCTGTCTAAAAACCACGCAGGGCTTGCAGTTGATGTGTTGTCCTTGAGGAAGAAGCTAGGTAGTTTGGTGAAGACTGAGATAGACATTTTGGAGAAGCTAGGACAAGATGAACCAGATGAGACTGACCTAGCCTGAAATAATTCATAATTGTGAAGCCAGCATCTGTGATCACCTTGTCCTACTCACCTACGTAATCTCAGAATTCAGTCCTGAGTGATGGTGTGTCTTTTGTGAGCATGTAAAAATGAGAAATGGAGTGGAAAAGGGCACAAAGGATCTCTTCTCCCTTTGGTAGGTAATACCAGATGGATTAACTTTACCCTGAAGTAAATGTATATGTTCATAGGTGTGAAAGGCTGGATGCCTATGAAGGGACAGACCTCAAACTCTCAAATGAGTGGTGCACAGTGCATTTCATTAATTCCTCTTGTGCCTGCTCAAAGGGAGTTGCAGGTTGGGCACGTGCTGTGTCAGGTCACCTAGACAAAAAGTACACTGTGCTGGCAAAATGAAAAGGGGAACACATAAGGACATAGAAAGGAGGAAGTTGTCCAAATGAACAAATTCCTCTTACAATAATCAGTTTGCATTTTGTAAGTCAAAATTACCTAATATAGTAAATTTACAGAAATAGCAGAAGTTGCTCTCCTCAAAGGCAGCACCTCTCAGCATGGACTTAGTGGAGTATAATGAAACTATACTGGAAGTGTTTGGAAGTATGACTTCGTGCTGTGGAGTTCATTGTCTTAAGGGCCTTACGAATGCTTGCTTGTTGGCAGGAGTTGGTATGGACGGGAATCAGGAAAAGATCCCTTGGCTTGTTTACCCTCTGCTAATCAGGTTTGGGAACAGCTTGAATATTGAAGTTTGAATATGACATGCACTACAATACACATATCTTCATGTTTGTACTGCTGTTTGTTAATAGGAATACTGTGCTCCTTCACATTTCTTTCAGCAAGTCTTGGGTTCCTGGGGGCCACTTTTAGATCCTTGGTCTGGAATTAAAAAGCAGTGTAAAGTTGAAGATTAAGCAGTGTAAAGTTGGAGATTTGATCTAATTCATATGTAAATCTGTGTATATGTACACACATATACATATGTAATAAAGCAAGACACAGATGTTTCAAGTCTAGTTGATCAAATTATTATCTAAACAAAAAAATGTTTAATACATCCCAAACATAAAATAAGAATACTTTATGGAGTACATAGTTCATTATCTAATTGGCAAAGCCTGAATACAGCAAGTGTAAAAGTGCTGTGATATTATGTTTAAATTAAGTACTAAATGCAATTGAAACATTCTTTTATTCCTTTTTATGAAGCAGAGCTCTGCTGAGAAGTAACCACTACGTACTCATAGCAAATTTGTAGCATTTCATTGCAATTGTATGATTCTTGCTACTGTGTTAGATAAGTTTCTCCAAGTTTCTAAGGTGTTTTATCTTTACAGCATCCCTGCTTGGAAAGAAAGCCACCTTTTCTCACATATGTAAAGTCAGTAAAGACATGTTTACAAGTAGATCAAATACAAGAGGTGCAGGCAGAAGCTAAGTACCTGCAGATTTCCATGCTTTTCTATAATTATTGTGTAAAAATTATGACCTATAGATAAGCATATTTTTGTATTCTTCATGCATCATTTTCATACTGAAATTTGTAGTGACATTTCACTTTAAAAAAACAAAACAAAACAAAAAAAAAAAACCCAAAACCAGGAAGCGAGATCCCATAAAAAGCCCACAGCTCATAAACACTTAACTGTGGAAAAGGCACCGACCCCTCTCCTGCTTTTATGAGAGTTGTAACTGAGGTCATTGTTGCCCTTTCCAGTCCACATGGTACTCCACCCATACGTTGTTTTCATGAAGAACTTGAAATCATGACAAAAACATCAGAAGGAAATAACGCTTGTGTTGAATTTATGTTTTGGATTTTGTTTGTTTTCTTGAAAGGAGGTTCTTCTTCAGATGCTGGTTATTTTTAGTGCTTATGAAACTAAAAGACAATGAACACTTGACAGAGCCAGGAAAGCTGTGAGCAAATATAGTATTAGTGAAACTTGTACACATAGAACAGATCAGTTGCTTTTGTCCTAAGCACCACCAATTCTGGATAGTGCCTTCTTTTAAAATGAAACTATTCTACTGTGGGGAGCGTCGCGTGGGTGGGTGGTCTTTCTTCAAGAGACCACAATTACTGTTTTCTGTGACCTTAAGGCAAGTGTGACTATTCCTATTTCTCCCTATGTTTAAAAATACCAAATCCTGTCCTGTTGTGGAACTCTTATTTTCCATATACATTAGCAAAAATTAAACCTTAAGACAATTTTAGAGGGTTACTGAGTTTTTATAGTATTTTTAAAAGATGTCCTAGAGTCCTATAGGATTTAAAATTGAAGATTTTTTAAATATTTGCCTGATATAATTTAGGTTTCATAGCTGCTTTAACATACTCTGAAAATAGCCCGAAACATTATTACAGTGTTACAGAAATGCTGCCACCTCTGATCGTAGTGTTAGGTTCTTCAGATCAGTGCAACTGGCAAAAATTGGAGGAACTGGGTGAGTTTCTCTCAAACCTCAAACGAACTAAGCAGGTTCTTTTGATGCTTGGACAAATTTTGAAATACAGAAACTGCAGGAACTGGGCAGTAATTGCCTTCATATGATAGTCAAAACTAATATTAACTAAATTGCAAAGTCTGCTTATACAGGATGGGGGTTTTGTGATTTTTTTACTAGAGATGATACAGAAACATTTTCATCAAATTCTATGGATCTTTATGCTATCAATTGTTTAGATAGGAGAAGCAATTGAAAGAATATTCAAAGAATCTAGTCTGAACTTGCAAGCTGTGTGTAAACACACCAGATTACTTTGAAGATACAGGAAAGGATAGTGTCTTCTTATTAAAGCAGTTTGTTAAACCAATGAATGGCATAGATTCTTCCTATCTGTGAGCCTTAGGGAAAGGTAGCTTCAAGAGAGAGATTTCAAAGCTGAGAGTCTCAGCTGCTTGATACTGTGTGATGGACGGGTCATTTCAGATAGGGAGAGCAGTCTGAAAGCATAGCAAGAGAAATAAATTATATCGAAGATGAGATTGCAGTAAATGGCAGTGCAGGAACAAATGAGAATTTAAAAGATTTATGGAGAGCCTTGGGTTTTCTAGAAAAATTATTTTATTTGAAATGGCAGAAGTATATGAAAGAAGATATCAGTGAGGGAAATCACATTGTTGAGGAGCGTGCTCAAGAAAATTTTTTAGTAGCTGAGTGCCACAGCCATTACAGACCACAATGGACCATTGAAACAAAATGAAAAGTGTAGGTGGGGTAGGACAGGTGAATAGATAGACCAAGTATAGGCGTACGTGTTGGCTTCAGGGGAAGAAAAAATGTCTTGGGTATTTTAAGATGGTGTAAAGGAAAGGGTGATACTGCAGAAGGAAGGGTGAAAAAAATAATAAAATTCTGTATTATAGCCGACTGACTGCAGCTAAATATCTCTTCTGAGAAGCTTAGTTATAGCCATGAGAGACTAATGTACTGTCTTCATTTTACTGCAACTAGAATGCTGTAGAATGTAGAAAGCTTCAAAGAACTTTGCTTTTTCTACCTTGAAAGCTTTGGAAATGCTGGAAGTGCAGAATGTACACTTCCCCTCTCATTTTGAATGATAGTTACCTTTTTCACCTCTGGACGCTTTTGTGCTTCAGTGTAGGTTATTTTATTGCAGTACTTTCATTGCCAAAGTTCCTCAGGCTGCTTGAAGTGCTCTGCTCAATCAGCAGTTATTTATAAAGGTGACCGCTTGACCTGCATGTCCCTGCCAGATCAGCCTGCCATGGTCTGCTATTGATCTGCCCCAAAATAGAAAGACTGGCTTAATCTTCAAGATGATTCTATTATCTTTATCTGCAGAGTACATGTGTTTATCATCCAGCTGGTGAGAAGACCAATGCAGACTGCTTATCTAGCAAAATCCAGCATACTGTTTATCCAGAAAAGTGAAAATATAGATATCACTGAGTTTTTCTGTTGTTGTTTTGCTTTGTTTTTAAATAAGGTGTACATTATTAGAAAATAATGCCTGGGATCTGACAATACCTTCACTGACACTTTTAGCCACCTGTCCATGTGTCTGAGTTTCCTTCTGGTAGGAGCATCTCCTATCAAAAACTTTCAAGGCTGTCCTACGAATCTTTCACAACTACCATTCCTGGCCCTTGTGAAAATTTGGAACTGCTCTTTTAGGCACCTCTGAGGTCTTTAAAAGGTTTCTGGAGGACAGTGGTGTGGCAGTTGTTGCAAAGAGCTGATGGTGAGGCATCCTACAGGGGAGTCCTACCACCCTGACCACATCACAGCTGAGTATCTAATAGTTACTTAAGCTCAGGATCTATTAAGTGTGATCCTACATAATGTCCAAAGATGGTTTATTTTAAATAGTAACACCATATTAAAGGATTTGTCTCTTACTATGACAACCAGTATTCTTTACTGTGAATTAGCTATGAATAGTAGTGTGTCTGCATATTTAAATTTTAAAAATTTGTAAATATCAATAAGCCATTCAATGCAAAACATCTGGAGAAGGTAATGTCAGTAATTTATGGTCCCAAATCTATGCATTGCTACTTGTACAGCACTGGTCCTTGGTTACACTTTTCTAATATTCTGGGTTTTTGGACTCATTACTGAGTCATTTACATTTCTCCGCATTTTCTTTATAATGCTGTCAACACAGTGTGTGATTTGTTCAGGGGAATCTGAAAACTGGGTTATTTCCTCTAGGAAGCAAACTGTTATTAATTAATCCAAATCTTTGATTAAAATTATCAAATCAAGTTTTCATTCGTACATTATCATTTACCAATTTTTCATTATTAGTAGATTTTGAAGGGAAAGATTATTTCATGCAGAGCAATATTTAAGTTTGTAATTATCCTATATGCTTCTGCAGCATTTTAGGAGGCATATTTTTCTACCTGAGCATCCAGAAACCAATTCAAAGAAGTATTTGTGTTAGTCAAGAGGAGAACACAAAGAATAATTTGTATTGAGACAAAAGAGGATGTTTCAGCTGAAAATATTAGTTCATCTATGTCTACGTCGTTATAGATGCAAGATGTGTATAACTTGTAGATTCAGTGACAGAAACCCCACCAAGCAAGCTATATATGAATATAATTGTATCACAGTAATGATTATCATAGTTTAAACTGTCTCTGGGAGGCCTTCTAACAAGATGGGTGGAGAAATTGCTACCTATGGAAAAGCAGTGACAGGGTAGACAGCTGAGAGATGCATTTAAAATCTATGCACTTGTTTCCAATGGGAAGGATTAAAAAGTGGGACCCCAGGATTGGAACTGAGGATGTGAAGAGATACCCTGCTGCTGAGGAGATACTGGCCAATTTCTGAGACTCAGAGGCCACACTGGGTATCAGAAGGGACTATGTGCAACACGGCAGGGCTCTAAAGAAAATCCAGGTCAAGCTGAAGATACTTCAGGTGGGGTAAATGGTCCTGAGGATCAGATCTAGGTTGGTGGGAGCAAGCAACAAAGAAAAGGAGTAGCATTTGAGCCAAGTGGCAAACTGAACATCTAGGAACAGCTGGTGGGATGACTCAGCTGACGATTGGGGAAACCCTCTATTCAGGCTCACAGCCCAGGCTTATAAGGCTTATCCAGCTTTCAGTTCTTATTTGCTGGTAGAACCTGGCTGCTGAGCCAGGGCCTGAAAAAGGTTGTGGAAGAACCATTGCACGTTTATCTATTTCCCTCTGTGCAGCAACTACATTTTCAAATGGAAATTTAGGGTGGCTTTTGTTTTTCTTGGGGTTTGTGTTTGGGTTTTGATGTGGTTTTTTTCAGTACTGGAATTCTGTCTGAAGTATTATTAACGCAGAATTGGTCATTAAAATAGTTATTTCTTCCCCAAATTAACATGTGCATGTACATTTATGTTGTGCGTTCATGTATACATGCATGGACATGTCCATATAAGCTAAAGGATATTACCCAGAAGCAGTGGCAGAGGCCCTGTCATATTTTATTATTTTTGTCTAAAATGTTGGTTGCTGTAGGGAATGAAGAGGAAGCGTAATCAAACAGTTTGTTTTGTACAGACACAGCTCTCAATCAGATTTTTTTTTAAATAGGGATAATTTCAAGGTTACTTAACATGACTGCAATACTTCCAACTTGTAATACAACTCACTGTTTATTTTTTAAAGGCTACGTTTTTAACTTCAATCCCTAGAGCCATATCCATATTTCTGTACCTAAAAACAAGTGGTCTCATTTTCAGAAATTTAGAACACCTTCAGTCCTGTTTGACATCACTGAGATTCCTGTGCTTCTCTAATAATAAAAAATGAAGGTACCTGCAAAATGCCTCATCATGTGCTCCACAAGAGCATTAAAACACTGAAGTTTTAATATCCTCTGCCTCTCAGATTGTCTTCATGCTCTATTACGTTGATTCATCAGGAAGGCAGACCAGTTTTGACCTTGATGGGATGTGACAGCACAGTCGGACTCTGCTTGCTTTTACACTGGAAAGTGCTAAACCCCCACCATTTTGCATTCCCTATTTCTGTGCAAAAGCTTAAGTAGTTTTAATTGCCACGCCAATTGTCTATCTGTTTGTTTGTTCTTTTGCTGATTTTTCTAAGAGCACACACCCAAAATCTATGGATGTCCTCCAACTTGGCTGAGCCTTAGCACAAGATGGATCATTTTGCACATTCAGTTGCTCATATTTCCCAGTTTAGCTCTTCAGAATTAATTTTTTTAAACACATTTCTAAGTTGTGAAGCTGTACTATTTTCTGGTCTAGGGAGACAACAGGTATCCAAAAGTTTTGAATTAGACTTTTAAAAAGGACATAAAACCAAACATAGTAACTTTTCCCTTGCCCGAGACTGTTCCATCTAGGAAGTATTCTGAATGTTTTCAAGGGTTAGCAAAATCTCTTGATAAAATTTACTTCAAAGGCAGTATTTGTAATAATATAAACAAAAAAAAGTTATTGTAGAGTTTTTTAAATACTGTGTTATATATTTATTATCTATGTTTTAGTGTCATTAAAACCACAATTTAAAAAAAAAAAACACAATGTTATTTACCCAACTCCTGGTAAACAAGGGTAAATTCATTTTGGTGTTTGCTTTCTACCCTCCACATTTTCTGCCTGTTTTTATGATGTTTGGTTGCATTCTGTTTTACCTAAACCACAACACTAGTGCAAAGATTTACGTCAGGATGGAAAATACCCTCAGTCAGGGTAAGTCAGCATTGCTCTGTTTCGCTTGGGTAGAGTTCTGAGGAGCTGGCCTGTATCGTTATGCATGTGTAGCTAATGTTATCGGAGGGACTACTCATGTGTTAAAGATTGAAGCAGAGCCTTTGAGCAGGCGCTGGGTGTTTTGACTGTGTCCATATGGCATCCACCAAATGTTTGTATTGTTAGGGCACAAGGCTAATATGCAACCTGAAAATATAAATATGCCTGGTTAGAATTAGAAATGGGAGTTTTCTAGAGGCACTCTACTAAGCTAAATACACCTTATTAAGGCCACTAAAGAGCATAATACAGTAAGTTGGTGTCCTAGAAATGACTGAGGATTACCTTGCAGGATTACCTTGCAGGTCGACTCAGTCAGTAACGATGCCTGGGCAGGCCCGTGCTCTGAGAAGGTCTCAGCAAAGCACTCAGGAGAAGTTTCAGAATTAAACACTTCCTCCCCGAACTCCTCAGCCACACTGCTCTCCCTGTCCCTACCCTGTTCCTATCCGTATCCCTACGGTGCTGCATCTGGGAAGAGGGAAGAATAATGTGATGTTATGATTGACTTCTGATTGCACATTCCATGCAGAGCACTTCCTTGAAGATCTGCTGGTATAGAAAACCTAACTTAATGATTCTGAAAAGGTTTGTATTCCTTAAAGCATGATTCCCAAGGCCTCATCATCTTTGTTAAATGTGTCCAAGTGAAAACTGGCATGTACACTTCATACAAGTCATACAAGTAAATCCTGTATTTATTTATTTTTCTATGTGAAGGATTCAAAACACATTTGCATTTACACTTAATTCTCTAAGTCTAGAAAACCTAAGTCTATGGTATGTAGTTTTGGTAGATGCTGCTTTTTCTGAGATGTGGGTATAGTCCAAAAATCCTGAATTTGGTTATTTCTCTGTGCCTTGATTGTTTACATTTCCTAAAACAAAGGGAGATCAGTAATTTAAAGCCAGAATTAGATGCACATGAAATCAAATTATGGACCTCAAATGTTTCCCATTGCATGAGTTGGAATCTTTAAGGATTTAGCAGGAATACAAAGACAAGTTTGTTCAAGAGGAGTCAGATCTTGAAGAACATTACATTGTGCAGATGGCTAATTCTTACCTTCTGGTGTACCTTAGCTAGGAAGATATATGGGTGACAATGAGAAAAGTCTTGAGACCAGTTGCATGAAGATTTTTTTTAATGAATAATACACTTTATGCCTTCAGAACCTCCCAAGCAGTTCAGTTATATCAAAACAACTTGAGAATAAGGAGTACAGTAGAACAACATTTATTTCCATACTGTAATTTATGCACTCTAATCTGTTTGCCCAATTTAAATTTTCAGGAGCAGAGTTAAGATGGGTATGTGAAGTATTCAATAAGATGGCACATACAGGCACCGAGAAGCAAAACAAAGACTTGAGTGGACAGAAATGTAGTCTTTTTTTCCCTACAGCTTCAGATGTTCTTCACATTTTGCCTTTAATTTGTGACTCTTCAGCTTGAAATGCATGGTAAATTCCCAATAAGAAGACATTGGCCCTGTGTATTTTAGGCAGAGACATTGAGTGTTGTCAACTTTTATTTAACCAGCTAAGAATCCTGAACAGTGCACGTGTCAGAAATAACATTGTGTTAGAGTTCAGTGGTTTTTGGCTCTGAGCTATAATGGTCTTACTTTAATGTGGGTTTTTTCTGTTTCAGAGCACCAAAAGGCAAATTATAGTGAAACAATTATGGTTGGAGCAAGGGCTGGACACACTCTGGGGGATGTTCAGTTTAGGGCCTTTGTATTTCTGTTATATTTTTTTTTGGCTCTGGAATAGCTGAAGTTCTCTGCCATCAGCAAGCACTTAAGAGACTATTTTCAGCCTTTGATTACAGAGTGGCCAGCTCTCATAATACTTAATGCTTCTTGGATTCATTTATTAGTAAAATACTGAAATAAAACACCACATCATTTTCTGATCTTCATGGCTGAAGAGGAAGGGTTAAAAATTAGATGCTTCCAGATGGTTCCAGAAGATAAAGAACTCCGTATCATTAAAAAAAAAAAAAAAATAAAAAAAAAAATCACCATTCTGGGGAGTTGCTCCTTCTATCACATCCTGATATCTCAGTTAATCCTGAGAATTTAACTGGCTCTGGAGTGGCCTCTGCAGGGGAGAATTTAAGAAATTCCTCTCATTTAGTTTGCAACTCAAATGTGAGACTTTCTGGGGAAGCTGTTGTTAGATCTGATTCTTGGTTAAAGCAGTTCTGTCATGGGGCTTGGGGATACTCAGGGTTGTTTATCCAACCTCTCAATGAGTAAATGAGACTGGTCTGATAACCATGGACTTTGGGAGTAAGTTTTCTGCAATGTATCACGCAGGTGATGCTTTTACTCAAACCTCTTGAAGAATTACATTAATTATTTTTGTACTAATTGTGTTAATACTTTACCTACAAAAATACTGGTGCAGTAGTTTTATTTTACACTGGGAAGGTGGCAGGGCTGTCCTTCATCTGCTGAGAGCCTGAAGGGCCTACTCCTTTCTCTTAACCTTAATGAAAGGTGGTCATCAGGACATCTGCAAGTGTTTGCCTTCAGAATCACTAGTACTCTTTTCATCAGTGTAAAAAGTTTACCAGTGAGTTGGGACTAGTGTAGAGTAGCAGTGGGAAACTGAATTTTTCACAGCATTTCACTATTAAGTTCTTTCCACGTTAGGGCATGAGCTTGTACCCACTGAAGTCAATAAATACTTCTTGGACTTGGATCAAGGACATCAAATCTTCAGTGCCTTTCAGGAAGTATAACTCCTTTGCCAGAACAATTAGAAAATACTGTGGTATGCAGCTATCAGTTTTTGAGGAACAGATCAAGATACTAGGTTGTAGCACGTAATCATTTCCGTCTCTGTTTTTCTAGTTTCCTGGTATGAAGTAATGTCAGTAGTTGAACATCTATGCCAAGGATATGAGGGCGAAGTGAGCTGAAAACACATTAAACAGTTTTTTGTAATGCTGTGAACGTTACGTCCCATTAAGCAGCTGAGTGAAGTATTTGAGCTCTATGCAGTGGCAGACATGCTTGGGCTTGTTTGTTGACCAGGCAGCGTTTCATTTTCCTACTGTGTCACAGATAAGAAATATCGCTTCCCCAGACTAGAGGAATAATTCAAAACTAAGAGGTGTAGTCTTGCAATGCAAACATTGTCATCATAAGAAAATTATAACCAAATTGATACAGGAAGAGTTTGTATACGCCGTGGTGTGAAGCGCGGCACTGAACTGGCAGGAAGGAATTCAGGTCTTGTAGTTATTTCACAGCCAGACCTCCCTTGAGGAGACCCGATGGTGTTTGATCCCTCTTGGGGCCAGTTCACGCCTCTCACCGGTGCCTTTGCCAGCTCTGCTGCCAAGCCCAGATACTTACACCATCCCCTGCGGGCTGCTCTCTCCATGCTGTGCTGCCTGGCCCCCTTGCTCAGGGTGCTCCTCCACATTCGTTGCTTCTAGAAGGGTTTACTAGAGGTCACTCCAAATTAACTACTTGAACTGTGTGCTTCGTCTGGAGCATGGCTTCCTTTCATGAGTAAAGGGTCCGTTTCACCAGCTAAAAACCACACCGATGATTAAAAAACCAAGCAGCAAAGGGCTGGATTCCCCCAAAAGTGTAAAGGTGGGAGAAATGCACCCAATAATATTGCAATAATGGCTTGTATGTCTTGACAAAAATAACAGAAGAGATCAAAACTTTACACTGGAATTAGAAAACCCCATTAAATGAACTGCTGATAGTACCACATAATATGAATTACCATAAGCAACTATTTTCTTTTTTGGACGTCATGTAGGTTTTTAGATACTTATTTATGAGTTCAGAATGGCCCAAGGCCTCTTCTTTCTCTCCAGTGGACAGATTTTGCTTTTTTTCTGAAACAAGCCAGTTGTTATCTTTAATAGAGATGATGGATAGGCCAGGTACACATTCTTACCCCAAGCTGCAGAGGCTGGGCTGAACAAGTTCTGATTTCTTTTGTTTGAATAACTGTTAACAAGGAAATGCTTGCTATTTGTCCCATTCTTGTCATAAGAAGAGTAAGAGTCAAATGTTATTCTTGTGTTGCAAGATCATGTTTAGTATGAGTTTTACCAATTGCAGCAACCTGGTAGGAAATGCCTGTTGGTGTTGTAAATCAGGTTCACTTGTGCTCATGAGCCAGCACTGGAGTTTCATCTCAGTTACAGCATATGGCCATGTAGCTGTGTTTCTAAACAGGAGGTGAAATTCAGCTCTTGTACTACCCTTCCTGTTGCCACTGCATCCTTCTGAACCAGCAAGTGTGCACGGTGCTGCTTTAAAACCCCTTGAGAAAAGCCATACATTGAACAGGAGTGCACTTGGCATACATAAAGTAAAGGCAGCATGTTGCTGGATAGGAACAAGGTGACCACTGTGCTGCTGACTTTGCCTGTGCCAGAGTCCTGAAAACCCAGGCGTGAGCTGCTACTTCTCCTGTGGAGTCACGGTGGTGGCTACTGCTGGGGAAACAGAAGGGATGTGACTCTTTGGAAGTCACAGTCACTGCAATGACTTCTTACAGGGCCCGTACTTCAGACTGGGGAGGCAGCTTTACTCTTATGTACATTAGCTGTTAGATAATCTGCCTCATAACCCAGATCTTAGTGTGTTTTTAAAATTTAATTTAAAACTAAAAATAAGCAAATGTTTGGGGGTGGTAAGTTTTTGTGAACTGCAGTTACCTTTCTGTGAATTCATCATCACAATCGTGATATTCAGCACAGTCCTCATGTTTTGCCTTTCAGGATGCTGATATCTTTAGACAAAACTGGCAAGTGCTCGTATGAGTCCTGAAGGGCCTCAGCGATTTTATTTACTGATTACGAAATTCAGATGCTTCGTGTCTGTGTGGGTTCATATGATAATTTTGTTTTGCTACTTTGGGAATACAGTAAGAAGCATCCTAAGGAGTATCAAAGGAAAAAGACTGATTAAAAAATGTAAAGCATCAGTCTGTGTGCCTTGTTTTTCCTTTCTTTTAGTCTGATTTTACAACTGAGTGTAGACTCCAATCTACATAAGCTCAGGTCACTGTGGTTTTCATCATGCTCTAATTTACTCTTGTGCAGCCCTAATGTCAGTGGAATGGCTCAGTGTGAAATCACGATCAAGCTAAGAACTTTTAAGCTTTCTAGAAGGTGGCCTCAGGTATGTAATGAAAGAGTGATACAGAATAGTGTGAGACATATACAGAATATAATGAATGAAACAATAGTTGTACAAAATAAGCAGAATATATAGGTTAGCTTATCAATTTTTAATATATTTTTTCATGCTATGGTAACTGAATACAAAACAAAAGCAAGAAACATGTCCTAGATACAGAAAAAAAAAAACCAAAAACAAACAAANNNNAACAACAAAAAAACCCCAAAACAACAACAGAACAAGATATTACTTTCTCAAGAATTATTTTAACAAAGTTTTACTCAGATGATTTTACCCTATGTTTCCGTATGTACCATTTTTAGGGACGATGTTACATTGCTAACTGTAGTCTACTATTTCATCGCCTAATTTTAAATTACATGATGTAAGTAATGAAGTTTGTTATAAAGTACATATAGAAGTTAATATTAGTGGATCTATCCGTGGTTCTGTTTTGACCTTGAACATTTCTGGCTTATTTCTTAGAAGATATATGCTTCTTCCAAAGCATTGCAATATTTTGTGATTCAGTAACAATATTTTTCTTGTTAAATGAGTGTTATGAAGGATGATATTACACAGTAATAAAGACTTCCTGTTGACTCTGCTGACAACCAACTAAAGCTTGTATAGGGGACACAAAACTTGGAGTCATCAGTAATTTTTGTAACTAAGATGAACATACGAGACTGACTCCTGGGGTCTTGATTACCCAGGAGAGAAGTCAACTGGGCGATGTCCTATGACTTCTCTGATCCTTGACTTTTCCTAATGAAGCCAAGCTTGGGATGGTAGGAAGATAATGCAGCCAAGTTGTCATGCCTTTATGAACTGGGATATGTACTTATGTCTGGTGTATTTGAGGAACACCAGGTCCACTAAATTAAACATGTCCAATGAGTTTCTGTTACACTTGTCCTGTCAAAAGCAGCAATTTCAGTAGAAGTGAAAGGGTTTATATTTGTAATTCATCTCATACTTAAAGGGCCCACAGGAAATTTGTGAATAAATTTTACCTCCACAGTAAACATTTGTGCATTCCACTCTTCTGGTCCCACAGACACAGAAATCCTGCAGTATCTTCTACCTTCCACTTTTTCTCTCAGTTCACAAAGTTACTGTCTATGTGATTATAGATACAAATAGTATGTTTTGCCCATTGGAACATGTATGGGTATTATTATACCAATCGCTAATGTAATCTGAACCTGTAATTAGCTGTCTAGTCTTTGCTATTGATAGCAATCAGTGCATACTTGCACAGCCAGAGTATTATATAGGTGTTTGACAAATTAGCAAACACAAACTATCCCAGCATTGACTTGGCTTCATCTTTGGTTCAGATCCTAGGTTTAAGGGAACATACTTTCATTCTACTCCAGCGAAATAAAATGGATTTAAGGTCTGGGATGTCTGTTAGGAGTTTTCTTGCTGTAAAGAAATGTTCCAGCCCCTCTGCACTAGACTAGAATGTCATGAGCTTTGCACAGACCCACTTCTCAAGCCTGTCCAGGTCCCTCTGGATGGCATCCCTTCCCTCCATCTCTACACATTTTGTGGGATGCTTGTTTTCATCATGATGGTTATTGGGTTTTCCTTCTGTTTTATTGAATGACCTGCTCATCATCTTATGATCATCATCATCATCAGGCGCTTATCATCTCCTCTTTTTCATACCATTTTAATACATTTTTGGATATCCAGTACATGTGAAATGCCCTATGAGGAAATATCTTTTTTCTGCTTATTTTTACATAGATGAACACATCTGTCAACATCAAAATGAAGTCACTTTAATTAGAATTGAGTAGAGCAGAAAGAAATTCTTCCTGTGAGCAATTGTGGACTTGATGTCCCAGTATATCTTCCAATTTTTAGGCTTCTTGATAAAATATTATTTCTAGGAAAAATTGAAGGTGAGAGGTGATAAGTGCAGGAGTTTATTCAGCAGGGCCCAGTAATAGCAAAACTTCTTGTGTAATAGGGAAATATTTTCTCTTTACAAGTGCACATGTCATAAAACGATGATATGAAAGAAGTGTACCTTTGTATTTCATATGAGAAATGGTTGCCAATCTGAGGTATAATCTCAGTGACAAATGCTTGTTTCATTCGCTGTCAAAATTCTAATCAGTTTGCATGGATTGGGGCATGAATAATGACTAAGATCAAGTAAATGATTAAGAAAATTATTCACTACTACAAAAAAGAAAGGGAACAGATATAAAAGAGGTGGTAGTATAGTATGCCTTTTAAAAGTTAATTGTCACAATGCAAAATTAGCACCTCGCTTTGTCCAAAGGGCAGTCCCCATGTATCATAAATGCTTGAAGTTAAAACTTGCTTGCCTTTGGCTGTTAGGGATGAGGAGGATTATTTCCCTGCAGGCCAGCGCTGCTTTTCTCTTCCCAGCAACATTTCCTACGCTTTGCTGCACCGACTCTTCTGCTGAACTCATTAAGCTCGATTTCTGCTGAGCCGGTGAGGGCAGAAGTTGGAGGGAGGCTGCTTTCCCTCTCCCGGGGCACAGACGCAACTGCTGCTGCCCTACGCCAAAACCAGAGGCTTTTATCATTCTAACACAATGGCTCGGTTTTGCTTCTTGTCCTTTTAAAAGATGCAGTTGCTAGAAATATTCAGCACGGTGCTGCCTGTGATTTGCTGCTACAGAAAGGACTAAGGCAAACACAGGAGTGACAACACCGGTTTGATCTATGTTTTGATTTCTAATTTCTCACTGTGGTGTGTTACAGGAGCATGCCAAATCACCTTCAAAAATACTCATCAATGTCTAGACAGGTATGTTTTAACTTGAACAGTGTTCAGTTTTGTGCCAGAGTCATTTTGTTTTGACCCATGCCATTCCATTGAATAAACTGGCATAGTATACAAAGGAATGAAACTCGTGGATGAAAGTACATAGTTGTTGATTATCAGCTTACACCCTAGTATTTTGGAGGGAAGTGATATTCAGAGAACAGACTTTGATGTTGATGTATGATCAGCTCCACCATCCCTAAAGTTTGTATTCAACTGATTAAATTACTTTCATGAATAGTAGTATTCAGTTTGCTTTTGCAAGCTTCTCTTTAAAAGAGTTGGGCTTTAAATATTTTTCTGTGTTTATTAAAATAAAATGAATTTAAAAAAAAAAAACCCCTCATATTATTTTTCAGAGGATTTTTATATCACAGACAAGCAGTGTTGTAGAAATAGTGAAAGAATTGTAAATCACATAATATTGTCTGTCCCAGGACAGATGTTCCATATCATGAGCAGGTTCTATCTATTTCTTTCATTTTTTCCAGCCCCTAGTCAGAGGTTTTTCTCACCTTCTGGGTACATGCTCTCTAGATAATTCACACTTTTCTTCGTTCCTCAGATTCCTCCCTTTAACCTGGGTTCTGTCCCTTCCGTGTCTGCCATGGAGAGCTAAATCTAGGGGCCATTATGTGGATAGGAGGGAAAGTGGGGATAGGTGTTGAGCGTGCAGAACAATTTCTGGGATTACTTGGAGCTGAAGCACTTATGGGCAATAAAGAATGATTTTTGCCCTGTATTCTCCGAGTTGAAGCATGTTCAGCCACTCTTTGCATGAAAATAGATGTGTGATCTGCTTAGTGCTTCATGAAGGTTACAAAGGTGAGTTGTTGGAGATTTTAAGTGCTAAAATTCAAGGGTATGTGAGAATTTGAAAAGGCTTGTAATATGGACAAATTAGGATAGATTTTTGCAGGAATAGCCAGAGCTCAGCTTCCTGCCAAATGTATAATTCTGAAGTTCCTATATATGCATTCATGCATTGAGGAAAAAATGAAGAAGCGCCAATCTAAAATTAAGACTCTTTGCAACACAAATAGCTTGTGGATGGATAGACAAAAAAATAATTTTATTTCCATTGCCTTGTTAAAGCATTGCTTGCAGTAATTCATAAGCTTGTTTATGTTTCTTCACTGTTTGTAGCCCTTTATCAGAGAGTTTCTTTACTAGGTCCTTTTATCTTTCCATGGTTGAGCAATTGTACAGCCTTCCAGGCCTTGACAGCCCTTAGTTACTGTAATAGAATTGTCTATAGGAATAAAGTTTTCACTGAAACAAATCTGAATAGAATTGCACTTCGTATATCACCAGTTTGTCTTGAAGTTTCAGTAGCCTCTTTTACATTTCGCTGGCCAAACTGAAAACAGAGACTATGATTCTTATCATAGAATCATAGAATCATAGAATGGTTAGAGTTGGAAGGGACCTTAGAGATCATCAAGTTCCAACCCCCCTGCCATGGGCAGGGACACCTCTTCCTAGAGCAGGTTGCTCAAAGCCCCATCCAACCTGGCCTTAAACACTTCCAGGGATGGGGCATCAACAACTTCCCTGGGCAACTTGTTCCAGTGCCTCACCACCCTCACAGTAAAGAACTTCTTCCTAATATCTCATCTAAATCTCCCTTCTTCCAATTTAAAACCATTACCCCGTGTCCTGTCACTAGACTTCCTGACAAAGAGTCCCTCTCCAGCTCTTCTGTAGGCTCCCTTCAGATACTGGAAGGCTGCTATCAGGTCTCCCCGGAGCCTTCTCTTCTCCAGGCTGAACNTCGGCAAACTTGCTGAGGGTGCACTCTATCCCACTGTCCATGTCTCCAACAAAGATGTTAAATAGTACTGGTCCCAGTACTGACCCTTGTGGGACACCACTCGTCACTGGCCGCCACGTGGACATTGACCCATTAACCACAACTCTTTGAGTGCGGCCATCCAGCCAGTTCCTTATCCACCGAGTGGTCCATTCATCAAACCCATGACTCTCCAATTTGGACACTAGGAGGTCATGTGGGACAGTGTCAAACGCTTTGCTTAAGTCCAGGTAGATGACGTCCTTGAACGTTTAGGCAATTAGATGTTTTCACTAGGATATTTGGATGTTTAACATGAGACTCATTTTCAGGCAGCATGACAGTGGCCAAGGTTCAAATTCATAGAATCCTTTAAATTGATAAAGACCTTTAAGATCATTGAGTCCAACCATAAACCTAACACTGCCAAGCCCACCCTAAACCATGTCCCTAACCGCCACATCTACTCCTCTTTTAAGTACCTAGTACACAATCTAAGCCTCCTCTGGCACAATTTGAGGCCATTTCCTCTTGTTTTATTACTTGTTACTTAGGAAAAGACACTGCCACCTGCCTCACTACAACCTCCTTTCAGGTAGTTGTAGAGATCTCCCCTCAGCCACCTCCTCTCCAGGCTGAACAACCCCAGTTCCCTCAGCTGCCCCTCGTACGACTTGTGCTCTAGACCCTTCACCAGCTTCTCGGTATGGTCCGGGGCAACTGGCTTTGGGTAGCAGTTGATGTAGCTCAGTTTAAACCAACTAAATTTTACCAATTCACATCTACGGAATTTTTCTTTAAGTACGTAGGCAAAAAATAATTTTATCTGTGGTATTTGATTCCCACCGAAGGACTCAAACAGTAATTAATTTACAGATATTAGCGTAAAAATCTCCAGAAGGAAGGTCTACATTTTCAGCCTCTGGTTTTCAAACATAATTTTCTCTGGCAAGATCTGCATGCATTAGCTTGCAATAAGGATATATTTTTAGCATTGAATATTGTTAATCCTCAGTAGTGACAATGTTAACTCTGCATGTCTCTACTTTGGTGTTTTTTCTTTGTTTTGGTTTTGTTTTGCTTTTCTTCTGTTCCATTGATTTTGAGGTAAACTGGAACTCTGTGTGATAGGAGCCTAAATTCTACTTTAAAGGAATTTTATTTTGTCATCAGGAAAGTATACGTGTACTTGTGCCACATGCTACCCGGGGCAGGGGAACAGATTCAGCCACACAGTGAAATATCATGTGCACTTCTCCCATACCCACAGTGCTACATTTGCACAGATAATTTTGTCTCATTAGGAAATCTCTACTTTCATGGTAGGTGTACAAGACAGGCTCAAAGGTAGGACTGTAAAAGTCTTACAAAGGTAGGACTGTAAAAGTCTTACAAGTCATCTATCATCTGGCTACCACACCAGTAAAATGCTGCCAGAGTCCTGGGAGATTACATTTTTTTTCTTCTTAAGGGTAAATTTTTCCTCTGACTCCAGCCTAAATATGTTCATGTCCCATCACAGCCTTCTGCTCAGGTGCTTTTGCATGGGTTTTAAAGAAGTTTTTCCTTTTCTGGTGATCGTTCCTTTCTCTGTATTTGCAGAAACAATTATAGCCTTTCTGAGTGTAAGCAANATTCTAGGTGTTCACAGTCTTTGAACATGGGTTGCCAGAACTCTGTGTATACTCTCTGTGTGTGCTTATTGTGTCTGGAAGAATAATTTTTATTCTCCACTTGATTAATACCTTACCTGATAGTATCATGAGATTCCATTTGCCTTTTGTCACACTAGTGACTTACATCATTCCTTTAGCAGAAGTACAAAGATTTGTCTTCTCCTAGTTTGATATGTATATAATGAGTTTCCACCTGACAGCAGAAATTCATGTTGCTCCCTGAGTAGGTAGCCTTGCATTTTGAGCTGCTTAGTAACGTACTCTGTTTCCAGTCTTCAGACAGCTCAATTTCTTTAGTTTTTAAGATATTCTGGTTCTGTTGTAATGTTGTTTCCCAAACATGAGTCATTGGTCAGCTTTATAAGCATTGTTGTGGTTTTCCTGCCAAAATCATAGCTGAAAATATTAAAGACAGACTAGTCTTTGAGGAACTCCAACCTTTGTTCCTTCTTATATCATCATTTAAGGAAGCTGCTTCGTCAAACTCAGCCTGGTTTTGACTTCTCTACCTGCACAGTAACTTGCTTTGTGAGTAGTTTCAGTGCTAGATATTGGGAGAACTCTCTTGAGTTAGATACCGTTCAATGTAAATGTGGGAGAATTTATAATGTGTTACTTGGCAAAGAAGTGTCACATTTAAAGTACCAGTGGTATAATTTTTTAAGTGGGAGGTTGGTTGGAGACGCTTAGGAAAACAAAGGCGATCAGGTGAAGGTATAAAACCATCATAAATGTGCCAAAGTATATTCAAGTCTTTTGTAAATGCTGGTATTCAGAAACAGATGATGGTTGTGGCTCTGAGGGGAATAACCACATGATTTAAGGCCATCTCATATTTGTACAAGACCTCTGCTCTAAAGGTGTATGCACATACAGCTTGCACACAGCTCTTCATTCATAACATCTCTTCAGCTTCTGTATAGATACCAGTCATCATCCTGTTTCTGGGACATTTTAAGTGTTAATTTGTTTTAGCAGGATATGCTGGATTTCCTTTTTCTGGTTTGTTTTTTTTTTTTTTTTTTCTTTTTTAAGTATTAAAGGAACAATGAAATATAGGAGTTAGCATTTCCCCCAGAACTGAATTCTAGTATATGCTTGTATGTATTTTGTGGCTTATTACATTTCACACTTGGAAGAGTAATTAATTTGTAAGGTCCTGATTTGAATATGACTTGAAAGATATTTTGAGAATGGGTATAGTTTTATAATTACAGTGAGAAATTGTTACGACTCTTTTAAGTAGCATAGCACATTTTTTATGAATAATACGGAACAGTTTTTCGTAAAATCATAGAAACAAATAACAGGCCAGACTAGAAGGGTCCTTGAAAGTTCATCTGGTCTACCCTTTTGTGGGAAAGGGCCTAGATGAGATGGGATTATCTAGTGTCATGTCCAGTCACATAATGAAAACCTCCAATTATGGGGACTCCACCACATTCCTGAGGAAGTTTTTCTAGTGAATGATTGTTCTCACTGTAAAAAAAAAAAGGTCTTATGTCAAGATGAAACCTCTCCCATTGCAACAGTTACACATTGCCCCTTGTCTTATCCATGTGGTGTGTTGTGAAGACAGTCTCAGTCCTCTTTGCAGCGACTCTTTAAATGCTTAGACCTTTCATTTATTTCTAATTCTGAACCTATTGAGTTGAAAATAACTGAATATGTGAATAAAGAATTTGTAATTTAATTCTAAATATAGTTAAAATTATCGTGCCTCCAAGCATTCAAAAATAGCAGTTGCATTCTTTCCCTAAGGTAGATTTCTGTAGAGCTTCGTGTCTATGATATGCATAACTATAGTAAAAATGATCCTAAGAGTAAAACTGTCCAGACTTTCCATAGAAGAAACAGAGGATTATATGTTTTACTAAAACACTGCCATTTTGCTGAGCTTAGACATAAACCTAATTGAGATAGGATTGTAGAATGTCTTCTCTGTAAGACAAGAATTATTACGTATATTTTGCTTTTCTGCACAGATTTATGTAAAAGTTACATGTTGCACCCCTACACCCTGATTTAATCTCTTGGACACTGTGTACCTAGTATGTCTCCATTAGTTTTGATTTATTTCAGTAGATTATGTTCTCTTCTGTTCCCAAGTCAAATTTTCTCCACTGCTTTTAGGCTGTTGAACTCGTTGTAGGCATTGAAAAATAGTAATCTTACCACCGGTAGTAATTTGCTCCATGCGGTGCGTTTGGTGCAGTGCATTTAATTTTCTGTTCCTTATTAAATAGAAACATTAAACATTCAAATTCTAATGCAAACATTGTTGCACAAAGTCTCTCCGGGTTGTAGTGCTTAATGTTGTGAACATTAATGTCATATAATATTAGCAAATCTACTGAAAATTAATGACAACAGTTACAGTAATTTGCCTGCCTGACATGGTTGGCTTCAGGAAGACAAAAACTTTCCATTGTTTTAGGAGCTCATGTAAGTGCCATACAGTCAGTAAAAGATGGAATTGGAGCCTATGATTTCAATTTTCAAATACATGCTGCCTTCAAACTGATCTCATAGATTAACTGCATGTTAAGTAACCTTCTTGATTGTAGAATGACTACTTAAAGCCCTGACTAACAAAGATACTTGTAGTCATACTGATATTGATCTGGATAGATTTCAGCATTTTTTAAGGCCTTCTTTAAATTATTTGAAGTGAGTACTGCTTGTCTGTAAGACTTCTGTTAAATATTTAAGGTTTCTTTTCCATAAGACATGTTCTGTTTACTCTGACTTTTTAAAAAACTCTAGGAGAGTGGACCAACACCACATAAAGTCTATTATATAGAAGCTTTTTGTGTCAATGGAAATAATTGCTGCAAAATGTGGGACATTTTCTTTTATTATGGTCTATTGTAGTAGATAACAGAGTTATTAACAGAGAATTATTTTTCATAAGTGTCTTTAAATCTTTATGAAAAATTCTTAAACTGGTGTGCCTATTTGATAGAATGGATGGACTGGATTTTCTAGATTTCTAGCTGATTTGTCACTATCCAAAGCCTGTCTTTAAGTATAGAATTACAGAAAATATGTAATTAAAAGAACAAATGGCAAGTTGACTCTGATCAGTTTTGTCAGGCTGTTTTTGCCCTGTGTGTTCGTCCAGGAAAAGATATGTGTGCGTGAACACTAAGTTCACTGTCACCCATGACAAGCTGGTGAATAAACAGACACCTGTAGAGTAACAAATCCTTCATTTTTCAGGAGGCACTGAAGCTGTCGCACATAATCCTCTCAAATGTTAACTATCCTGATTTTAGTCCGTATCTTCTTCAGAATGCTACTTTTAAAAATGAATTAAATGAGCTCATAATAGTTTTTGAAGAGGTGTTCTTATTTCTATAAATTGTTCTGTAACAATTTATAGAATCATAGAACCATAGAATGGTTAGAGTTGGAAGGGATCTTAAAGATCATCAAGTTCTAAACCCCCTGCCATGGGCGATGATTTAATCACAGTTCCTTTTTTTAGTCACTCAAAAGACAAAATGGGAGCAAGTGGACTACTGGGACTGGGCACAGGAAAGATGTATGAAGTCATGAAAATTACATTTGGGGCACATCTTCCAATCCACTGCAGAAGTCATGCTGTTCTCATTAGTTGCCCCAAATGCCAAGGGAAACCCTTCTGAGCAACGTGCAAAGCAGTTACGGGCAGCACAGTTATGTCTGGACTGTGTCATGCTTCTAAGGATCAAGATTGTATCAGTGCAGTGTGCTCTGTTCCTTCCTGTGGAAACCAGAGCACAGGAAAGTGGGAGGGTTAATGTGTCTCTGGATGAAGCAGGAACATTTGACATGTGCGCATGGGAATATGGGCACAAAAAGGCATGACCTTAGATTTAAGGTCTGGAAGTCTCCCAATTCCCACAGCATAAACATATTCTGTGACAGCCTAAGTGCTGCTGTGAGATGAAGCCAACAGCTTCACACTCTCTGGCCCTGGCTAAACACATTTGTTCAGTTTGCAGTTGATTGTACTCAGGTATTTTTTTAAAATGCAAGCTTCTTTGGGTGATAAATTGAATCATTCTGGATACTTTTCGAACTAATGGCTGGATAGACACTTTCCCTGTCTTAGAAATGAAGGGAATAAATAAGAAAGGTGTGAAATCAAAATACATATTTTGTAAATGCATTTCAGACAGACAGTTCTCAGCAGCATGCCACTTGCTGTCCAGGAGCATGTTGCACAGCAGGTAGTGTTTCTTCTCTGCACTTCAGTTTCTTCTGACTATTCTACCAGGACACTGGGTTTAGTTTTTCCTCTAATTCTACTTTTCCAAATAACATAAAACCTTTGGCCCCCAAGCCACTGCAGTAAGGTAACCTCTAGATTGAGCAATGGTCTATGCCGGTGTGAACTCCAGAGAGCTGATCCCATAATTTTTCCTGGTAAGGGTTCGGCCAAGCGTGACTGACTGGTCACCTTCTAACCCTTGTGCATGGATTTCCTTTCTGCAGAAATGGATGGGAAGCAGAGTGTGCTCAGTGGTGCAGCAGGTCATGACTCATGTGTGCACCTACATCTCAAAGCTTGGAAATTTAGGTAACAGATCCATTAGTGGGACTGTCTCTGATAAAACACATTCAATAGAGGCATATACCCCAAAGCCACACTTTGGCAAATCCTGTCTTTCTCCTCAAACTATAAAAAAAATTGGTAAGTGCTAAGTGCATGAGGTGTTAAAAAATATATTTCCATTCTTTGCAGTAGCATAATTCGCCTGAAAATCATGGGTTCTTTGGTGTGGACAGTGGAGATACATACAGCATATGTGTTATTTTGTCATATTACATTAGATGATCCAGTCAGTATGGGCCTGGAGGCCAGCTTCTGGGAACCTGGGAAAGACTTGGTCATTTAGTAATTGAGGTTTCTTGCAGCTATACTCTTAATGCTCTTTTTGTACCAAACACCTCAGTGTGGAATATTACTCATCCCTCTCTACAGTGAATGCCTTCTGTTGATGCTTTTCATCAGGTTAACATTTCAGTGTATTAAAGCTCTGTATATTGGGCAACCTTTTTTCTAATACTTATACTGTGTCTTATTATGCGACACTGATTACACTGATGACATAAAACAACTGACCTGTGAGTTGATTTGCTCATCAAAGGCTTTCAGGTGTGGAAATTTGTATGATTTCAGCCAGCAATGTGAGACACCATAAAGAACTATGATCATTTAACATGGAATATGCATTGCAGTGGCTGCTGAAATCAATTTTTTCCCTCTTTCTTACTTTGCTCCCACTGCCCATTGCTCTCACATCCTTCTTTTAGTTCTTAAAGTGTTTAGTGTTACTATTAAATTTAGCAATTTACAAACAATAGATTAGCTTTAAAGCTGCCACCTAAAAAAAACACCTGGCAGTGTCCCATAAAAAAACCAACACATTAACTGGAGACTTAGAGGAAGAGAAATGAGCCTGCATTGCCTCTGTGCAATATTTCTGAATAGGGTAATCCATCTGTTACGGAGGTGTTGATTAAACTATGTAGCCCAAAACATTGCTCCTTTTCACAAGTAAAGTCTCCTACTATTGCTTTGACTCTTCAAGCTTTTCTGCAGCCGCTTTAAGTTAAGAATTTCCTTAACAAAGATGGAAATTGCTGTATAATATATTTTATTGAAAGCTTTAGAGAATTTATGCCATATTGCTGACCAAACAAACTTTCCCAGCAGGGTGCTGTTTGCCACTTTCTGTGCAGTGCTGTGTTCTCAAGTGACATCTTGAAGCATTGCAGGTGGTTTGTCACACTTCCCTGCGCTTCCAAGTTGTTTTATCAGTACTCCTAAAAGCACCAAAGACTTGGAAAACAGCAACAACAAAAGCAAACTGAAACCAGGGAAACTGGTGGTTTTAGGACAGAACTGTCAAAACCAGGGAAAACAACAAAGGATGCTGGAAATGCAGAGCTGTGAGCAACTTGAATTTCAGTAAAGTAAGAAACAAAACAAATCTCCACAATATCTCTCAAGCTCTCTCCCAGGTGAGAGAGCTGGGGCTGTTCAGCCTGGAGAAGAGAATGCTCCAGGGAGACCTTATTTCAGCCTTTCAGTACCTGAAAGGAGCTACGGGAGAGTGGGAGAGGGACTCTGTCAGGAAGTGCAGTGACAGGATAAGGGGTAATGGTTTAAAATTGGAAGAAGGGAGATTTAGATTAGATATTAGGAAGAAATTCTTTCCTGTGAGGGTGGTGAGGCACTGGAACAGGTTGCCCAGAGAAGTTGTGGATGCCCCATCCCTGGAAGTGTTCAAGGCCAGGCTGGATGGGGCTTTGAGCAGCCTGGTCTAGTGGGAGGTGTCCCTGTCCACGGCAGGGGGTTGGAACTTGATGATCTCTGAGGTCCCTTCCAACTCTAACCATTCTATGATTCTATGATTGTATGAATATTAGGTCACTGAGAATCAATCGAGATGCCTTTATCAGATGTGTGAACTCAGCTCTTTTGTATCTCACTCTGTGCATGAGAATTCTCCTTGTGCCATCTTGCAGCAGACCCCCTTTTTAGCAGCCCTGCACTGCAGCCACCTTCCCACCATCCAACCCCCAAGTAACTGAGGCAAGAACTGCTCCCTTTGGGATCTGCTGCTGGACACCCCACACCCCTGGCACATGGAGCTGCTGCCACAGGGGGCAGGCAGGGAAAAGCCTGTCTTTAGAAATGCTCTGCTAGAAAGTATGCCTCTACTCGCTGTCTCTTCATGTATATATGTGATACACATGATGCTAGTCATCATTACATGCACGCATGATGAATATTTCATCAGCATATTCATTACTGTCTGAAGATACATGGCTGTTTTTTTTTTCATCTTTCAAAATAATTTGTTCTAAATATTTTAAAGTAAATATATCCAATGACATTTGTCTTTTTTTCCTAATCAACCCAAAAAATGCAGTCTGTTGATGATGCTTTAGCAGAAAAAAAGGTTTGTAAATATATGAAGATATTTCCAGCCAATTAAAGGAAGACATTTGCTTAAATAAAACTTTCTAGCAACATCTCTTTCAGATGCAGAATGATCTCGCCAGAGTCATTGTGCTTTACAAAACCATACATTTTAATTCAACCTCTATAAAAATACATTCACTGTAATGGCATATTAAAAGTCAGCCTTTTACTCTAATTTCAATATTGTGTACTATTCTGTTGGCCCCTATGGTTGAACAACATATGAATCTCCACATTTTCATAACTGTCTTCATTTTACCAGAGCAAAACAAAGTCTGTTCAAATGTTCTGGTGCTCTGATTTAATGAACTAGAGAGTGCTGCATATTATCAGAACTCTGAGTATGTTTCAAGCTGATCTATGTGCACTCCAAAAATTCTGTTTCATCCTTCTTGTACAACCGTTCAAATATATTATTAAAAAGTAAGTGACCTACATGTCTGTTCAGATTAATTGGTTGCTAATTCTTCCACTTCACCGTTTCAGTTGGAAAGCTGAAGGACATCCATGTCTAAATAGAGCATGCAGTGATGAACCCAAGTGTTGCTTTGCAAAAGTGCTGTCCTTTATGTGTGTGACAGCCTCGAGAAGGGCTATGCCGTTCAGCCATTTTTATGCTTTCTGAGCAGTATATTGTTACAAAAGCACAAGTGAGAAGACTGCATTGCTTTTTGCAGCCACGTATCTTGCTGCTTTAGGATATCAGCAGCGTAGTTGGGTTGTCTCAGTCCCTGGATGAATTATTCAGGCTCTTGACATCAGAGGTTTCCGCTAGCGGATTGGCTGGTGCTTGGATAATAAAATCTTTCCGCAGGAAAACAGTGGAGAAGGATGATGGCAGTGAGACCAGCAGAACTGCTCCTTCCAATACAGCTGGCTTTGCCCGGCTGTTGCATCTCTGCAAGGATATATAAAGATGTTTTTAAGGTTTGGCTTCATGTGAATTCTCTGCTGAGAGCAGGCGGAGGGATTTGTGTAAGAGGCCTGCATTTCCAGTGAAGGGGAAAAAAATAATAATCAGATTGTTCTTGAAAAATTGCTTCTGGCTGTATTCTAAAGAAGCACTGCAGACTACACGAGACCGGAGTAGCAGCAGCAGCAGCAGCAGCAGCAGCAGAAGCAGCAGCTCTTATGGCTCGCTACAAAGGTGCTGGTGGCAAAAATGTTACGTCGTTAAATCTGCTTCCTGGGCTCTTTCAGTACCGACAGGGTAAGTGGTGTAAATAAGGAGGTGACAGTCCTTGCAAGTGGGGGAACCCTAAGAAACCATATGACGGGTTTGAGTCTTGTGAGCATAGGTAAACAGCACCTCTGCGGAGAATTTACATCAGTTTGATGAATTCCCAGTGAAATTTGTAAAATGCATGTTTAGCTTGGAATTTGTAAAATCAGTGCACTGCTTGTGTTATGTTCAGGCATAGGTTTTACGGTGGTAAATCTGGGGGGTTTTAAGCCTATACAATATAAATTTGAGGAAGAAAAAAGAATATTGTTAATAGCTGCTGTTGGACTGATAAAGAATATATTGCTCACATATATTCCTTTGAAACAGAGTATTTTGAAAGGCTTTTTCTGCTGTTTGTTGATATGACTGAAAATGAGTGTGTTTTCTGCTGGTAAACATTTAGAAACCAGGAGCTGGTTCTCTGATTTCCAGTTGTTGTCAGCAGGCTGCTTCTTAAATCAGCAGGATGGACTGGAACTACAAATCAGGGAATCATTTTCACTTACTTCATTGATCCGAAGTTTGGCTTCTAAAGGCTCGGTTCTTTTCTTTTGGCATGCTGTTGTTGTATCAAGGTTGCTGGCAAATTTTAAGTTTCAGAGGTCTGAATGAAGCCAGAGTTGGACCGATTCTGTGTGTGTTCAATCTCCGTCCCCACACCTACTCACACACAACCCTATTCAAGTGTGCATGTACTTCCATTGAAACTAATTGGGCTACCTGTGTGTGTTCAGCTCCGTTCTCGTTAGAACAGAGCTGACACTTCTTGTATGTCAAAAGGGAAACATCTTCTTCGTGGTTAGATATCATAGGGTGAGAACTTGGTTTTCCAGAATGTAGAAAGAATTATCGTGTATAGAAACACCTGCTGCCAAAAATAGTCAGTACTGACTATTAAGCACAATGCAGTATTTTGAGTGATATTTTTCATAACTTGCCTGTCAGTGCAACAAGTGGATTCTGAGAATGTAATGGATGGTTTTTAAATGATGTAAGACAGCCTACCCAATGAAATAAAAGAAAAAGAAAATGAAGAATGCAAAATTACTTTCGTAGGCATGAAGTGTGCTAATCTAGCATTAGATGCTGGAATTATATGTAATTTTTTTTTCCCTCTGGTATTTCTTACATGTGAGATATCATTTCTGTGTAAAGAAAACATCCCTGAGTCATAATGCATGAACACTTTCTGAGAGCTGGTACGTGGTCAGGGAGCCATTGTTTTCCCACTTAAGATTTTGGCTGATAAATTTTGTCTGGCGATTTGTATCTTTATGTACCCTGATTGTGGAGCAGCATTGCAGGAATGTCAGTCAGAAAGCTTATTAGTAGTAGTGCATCAAACTTAGTAGTTAGCTGTTCCAAAACTTTAAAGGGGATTAAAGAATATTCCCCTTTTATTTTTACAGATGCAAAAGAGATCAAATCACTATTCTGTGTTACACAAGTCAGTAGCAAAGTCAGTATCTAAAATTAGATTTTCCATGTGTAAGTTTTGAAACATGCATGTGTTCTTCAAAAAAAAAAAAATTGAATAGCAATTTTATTTGTTTGGATTTTCTGTCGAGAAATGAAGGTGCTCATTCAGAGCTGATGATGGTAATAAAATGACATGTTTTTCAGTAACATGGGCATTTCGTTTTGAAAGAAAAATCTCCAACATAAACACCTGAATGCCCCTAATGTGAAATTATTCCATGTGTCAAACCCAATTCCCCAAAAGGAAGGAACAGGACTTCATGGGTTGCTTATGGCATGGTGATTTTCTTCTCTCTGCATCCATGCCCCTGGCTGCTGAAGTTGGAGGAACTCATTCAGGAGCTATTTTTGTCCATGCAGCTGGCAACAGAGTCCCCTAGGGATTGTCTGAAAATCAGTGAAATTCACTATAAATCAGACAAGTCCTTCAAGACAGGACTAAGGGAGGCAGTAAATAGCAGTATAGAAACTGCCTGAACTAGCTAATCACTCTTCCTCAGCAGGACCTCCCCAAGGACAAATCAACTTGCTAATACAATTTCAAATCTTTAATTCAACATTCTAAACATTGTCAAATGTACACGCTAAGAGCATCTCTTTCTAAGTCTCTAGCTGACTTTCTATATGAAAGCAACTTAGCTGCCAGAGACCGCATTCTAGTTAAAAAGTACAGAGACATTCTAGGTGCACAGACCTTGCGTAAAGATAATATGGACTTAGATGTCAAATTTGTCTTGGCATTCAGATTTGAAATAGTGTCTTACTGGTCATTGACTCATTAAGATTTGAACTTTGCTGTGAAACTCTTCAAATAGTCAAGTGTCAGAGCATTATTATAAGAATATGAAGTATTTGTTATCAGTAGTTACAGGCAAAATTAACTGTCTCAAGAAAATTTAGTGGCATTTCTGGCAAATAAGGAATGTGTTTGTTGTCAATAAGGAATATTATTCTTCCTTTTCATAAATCCAAAAGTACTCAGCAATGTCTAATCAAACTGATTTCCCTTTTTTTCTCAGATGAGCAAGAGTCAGTGCAGAAAAGGACTTTCACAAAATGGATCAACACTCATCTGGCCAAGGTAATATATGGCTTTGATTTTTTTTATTATTTTTTGTTTTTTTAGATCAACCCTTTTTATCAATGCCTGTGCAGGCCCTGGAGTATAGAATATGTTGGATTTATCTGATCAGAATGGCATAATCGTAAAGAGGGGTGTTTCTTTACACCATAGGGGATAAATCTCATTAGGTGCAGCACTGTGAGCCCTGTCTACAGGCAACCACCCAGCTCCTTTGGCCAAAACCGAAAGGTAGCATAGTAGCTGCTATTTCAGCCAGGCAAAATATTTGAAAAACAGAAGTATGAACCTTATAACATACAGTACATTTGAAAAAAAACTTGAGTCAGTTGTGTAGTTTTGTAGAAGCATCCTGAACTGTTTACAAACACAAATATTGCTTTCTGAATTCAGTGCCAAACGAATTACCTGATGCATCTTGGGATTTGTCATTAAACCATTGTTGCTTCTTCATAATACAACCTAAAACTCCTTTTTGTTGTTGTTGTTGTTGTTTTAGCAGCATAAAGATAGTGATTTACATACAATTTTAAAAGTACTAAGCTACAATTGATACCAATTTTATCTGACAACATAAGCAGTGAGATTTATTTTGGCATTTCCCAGAGTTTTCACACAGCACAGCTTTAACCATAGTTATCAATTAGTCCAGCAAATCAAAATATTTAAACACCAGAGGTGCTCTTTGAAACACATATTTTAAGTCATGAGGATTAATGAACTTGAAAATTGAGCAAGGAGTAGCTGTAAGAGCACTGTTTTAACTGAGTATCCGATCAATACCTATAAATACTTAAAGGATGGGTGTCAAGAGGAAGGGGCCAGTCTTTTTTTCAGTGGTGCCCAGTAACAGGACGAGAGGAAATGGCCACAAACTTCTACATAAGAAGTTCCATCTACGTGTGAGGAGGAACTTCATCGTTTTGAGAGTGGCATAGCACTGGAACAGGCTGCCCAGAGAGGTGGTTTTTAATGTCTCTGGAGACATTCAAAACCCACCTGGACAAGTTCCTGTGTATCCTGCTGTCGTAGGACCTGCTTTGTCAGGGAAGTTGGACTAGATGATCTCCAGAGGTCCCTTCCAACCCCATATCATTCTGTGAGCAATGCTTGAGAGACAAAATTGCTGTGGCAGCTCGGTTAAGAGATTTTTCTCTGGATTGAGAGTTGTTAACTCTGCCTTTACTGTACTTGGGAGGAGTCAGGAAGACTTTTTCATTTGTGTGGTTGGTGTTGGTTCTATGGTGCTTTTATTGATGCTGGTTATCAAGTCTGCCTTATTTCCTGAGTTGGATGTATAGATTAGCTGGCTTTGCTGTTGGGCTGTCCCAGGAGAAGCATTGTTTATAGGTTACAGAGATTAGACCCCTACATGGTGTAGGAGTGACCTACGCCATTCAAATTTTTAAGTTTTTTTTAAGTTTGAGCTTTTAAATTGTTGTTAGATAACTTTTAGAAAGTGTGGAAATACGTTTTCTGCCTTCATCACAGCCGTAGGAAGTATTGATGCATCTGTGAAATGTACAGGGCTTCCCTTGCGCTTGTGTTCTGACTTGGAACTCACAAATTTGATACTCAGGTTACTCGATTCTTGTGAAAGATTGTTGTGTGTTTTATTATTTCAAAAATTGGAAAGTTGTAATGTTCCCATTGTCTGGTGGCTTTTAAAATGTGATAAGAAAAAGTCCTGAAAGAAGAGCCACTTCTAGGCAGCACTGCCTGCGTTCTGCTCTTGTCTTTGAACTCAATAAAGCATGGAGCACCTGCCAAAATGCTACCTAGCAAGGGACCATGTGAAGTGCTGGCCTCCCACTGGTAGTAGAGAAACAGCAATGCATGCTTCTGCATATGGACTTGTGTCTGGTCAAGTCAGAAAGTTACACCGGTTTTAAATAACTTGGGAGGAGATGTCAGACTGGGATGGGTGCAGGTGTTGAGATGCTGTCGATGGGGGGCTGCAGAGCGGCCTCTGTGAGGAGGAGCTGGGACTGCCCTGTGCTGAACACAGCCCGGTCCAGCCAGCTCCAGGGGACCCAGTGCAGGGCGCGGCAGAGCTCCTCGGCCAAGTTGGTGATGCCTCCGAGAAAGCATATTTAATAAAGGGCAAAATGCCCCATGGACACTGAGAACTGAGGGGGGAAAAAAATGAGAAAAAGCCCTGTAGGCACCAGGGTGAGAGCAGAAGGAGCCTCTGGAGAGTCCATGCTGGAGCAGGCTCCTCTTAAGAACTACAGCCTGTGGAGAGGAGCCCACGAAGGAGCAGATTTATCCTGAAGGACTGTGTCCTGTGGGAGGGACCTCACACTGGAGAAGGTGGAATGTGTGAGGAGGAAGGAGTGACAGAGAGGAGCTGTTACAGACTGGCCTCAGGCCCCATTCCCCATCCTTCTGTGGCACTGTGGAGGAGCTGAGAGAGAACCAGTGAAGTTGACCCTGAGGGAGAAAAAGGGGTGGGTGGAGGAAGATGTTTTCTCACCATCCAAAACTATTTTAATTGGAAATGAATTAGTTCTCCCTATGTAAGGCGTGTTTTACTTGTGATGGTAATTAGTAAGTGATTTCCCTGTCTTTATCTCAACCCACAAACTTCCTCACCTTGCTTTCTTCCCCTGTCCTGTTGAGGGCTGGAAGCTGAGAGAATAGCTCAACCCATCACAAGGGTATATAAGTGTTACTCACATAATTATAGGTGAACTTAGCTACTTTTTTTCAAAGGCATATGTGTGTGTACAACATTTGCCAGACTGCAGTTTATATTTTAATCCAAAAGGAAATCCAGAGTTACTGTGCTGAATTTGAATCAATTATATACAGGTTCAAAATTAACAGTTACTTCACTTCAAATTGGCTCTGTAGTTCTTGGCTATTCTTGTAACAATTTGGATTTCTTTCCTTAAGTTTTTGGAAGAAAGTATAATCGTTTTCATTTTTACTAATCTAGTAAAATTATTAATGTAAATATAATAATAGAAGGAAAGAAAAAAAAAAACAACCTAAAATCCATAACTGAAGTTTCCGTAACTCTAACACCATCTGGAGAAATATTCCATTATAAGTAAGTTGAATATTTTTGAAAAAGTGCTGGTGCGTTACTGCATGAAACCTCAAACCCAGGAGAAATTAATGTTTTTTAAGCTAAGGTTGATGGGGTTTCACTGTAGCAATTCGAAAGATATGTTTACTGATGGCAAAGGGAAGGAAACTTTAATAAGGTAGAGTTTTCATTCTTATACTGTGTTGGTTAAGAAGGGAAAAGAAGGATTAGGAAAAAAAAAGCACTCTCTGACACTGAAGAGTTGTGTTTTGGAAGAAATGGAAATGCAGAACTTGTTTGTGTTATGTAGAACTGACAACAACTGATAATTTGAAAATATAAAGTAGGATGTGATATTTTGTCACTTTGCTATGAATGGAAGATAGTATGTGCTTTTTATTCTAAAAAAATCATGCTCTAATTCAAAGAAAAACTAATTCAGTAACTGGCATTCAGCATCCTCATAGGTAAGCTTAGGAAGTGTGGATTAGATGAATGGACGGTGAGGTGGATTGAAAACTGGCTGAAAGACAGAACTCAGAGGGTTATGATTAGTGGCACAGAATCTAATTGGAAGTCTGTAAAAAGTGGGTGTCCCCCAGGGGTCAGTACCGGGTCCAGTCCTGTTCCGTGTTGCTGTCAATGATCTGGATGAAGGAATGGAATGTACCCTCAACAAGTTTGCCAGTGATACAAAATTGGGAGGGGTGGCTGACGCATCAGAAGGCTGTGTGACCATACAGTGAGACCTGGACAGGCTGGAGAGTTGGGCAGAGAGGAGCCTGATGAAATTAAACAAGGCGAGTGTAGGGTGCTGCACCTGGGGAGGAATAAGCACCTGCACCAGTACAGGTTGGGGGCTGACCTTCTGGAGAGCAGCTCTGAGGAAAAAGACCTGGGAGTCCTGGTGGACAACAGGATGACCATGAGCCAGCAATGTGCCCTTGTGGCTGAGAAGGCCAATGGCATCCTGAGGTGCATCAGGCAGGCTATGACCAGCAGGTCGAAGGAGGTCATCCTCCCCCTCTACTCTGCCCTGGTGAGGCCCCATCTGGAGTACTGTGTTCAGTTCTGGGCTCTCCAGAGGACAGGCAGCTGCTGTAGAGAGTATAGCAGAGGACAACAAAGATCATTAAGGGCCTGGAACCTCTCTCTTATGAGGAAGTGCTGAAGGATTTGCATCTTTTTAGTCTGGAGAAGATTGAGGGGGATCTGTAGGTGTAAGAGCACTGTTTTAACCGAGTATCTGATCAACACCTATAAATATTTAAAGGATGGGCGTTGAGAGGAAGGGGCTAGGNCAGGATGACCATGAGCCAGCAATGTGCCCTTGTGGCTGAGAAGGCCAATGGCATCCTGAGGTGCATCAGGCAGGCTATGACCAGCAGGTCGAAGGAGGTCATCCTCCCCCTCTACTCTGCCCTGGTGAGGCCCCATCTGGAGTACTGTGTTCAGTTCTGGGCTCTCCAGAGGACAGGCAGCTGCTGTAGAGAGTATAGCAGAGGACAACAAAGATCATTAAGGGCCTGGAACCTCTCTCTTATGAGGAAGTGCTGAAGGATTTGCATCTTTTTAGTCTGGAGAAGATTGAGGGGGATCTGTAGGTGTAAGAGCACTGTTTTAACCGAGTATCTGATCAACACCTATAAATATTTAAAGGATGGGCGTTGAGAGGAAGGGGCTAGGTTTTTTCAGTGGTCCCTAGTGACAGGACAAGAGGAAATGGGCACAAATTTGAACATAAGAAGTTCCATCTACACATGAGGAGGAACTTCTTCACTTTGAGGGTGGCAGAGCCCTGGAACAGGCTGCCCAGAGAGGTGGTAGAGTCTCTTATCTCTGGAGACATTCAAAACCTGCCTGGACGCATTCTTGTGCAACCTGCACAGGAGGACCTGCTTTGTCAGGGTGGTTGGACTAGATGATCTCCAGAGGTCCCTTCCAACCCCATATCATTCTGTGATTCTATGAACTAAATTGAGTCCATCAAGTAGATTTAAAAAATTGGCTTTGGCTTTTTAACTGAAAAATTAAGAATAGGTTTGAGAATATGGATACACGTACATAAGAATGAAGAAAACAGGTAAATTAAATGAGAGTACAAGTACATTGAACTTAATGAATGGGAGCAGGAGGGACGTATGAATTTTTTACTCTCTCCTGTTCTTACAGTAGAATGCTACCTTGTGAAAATTATGTTTCCTAATTCAAAGACATATTCTTTCACAAGCCGGTGATAGATAAAGGATTTATCATCAGCTAATTATAGAACACCTCAAAGAATGATTGAGGTACGGCAGCCCTAGTGCAGACTATGCCCTCACCCACAGGGCAATATCCCACAGGGGATGAGCACAGAGGAAAGAGCTGCAAGTATGATAACTAACAGGTAGTATAATACGGCTTCATTTTGGGTCAGCTGTCAGCAGTAGGCTGCATCTGTCCCCCTACTGTCTGACTTCCTAACCTCAGCTTGAATAGATCATGGTTCTGACTCTGGAATCTGATGAGACGCAGCAACTGGAAATCATCACTCTTCTCTGCCACCCACTTGCAGAAATTGGGTCACAATCTACCAAATGAATATGATCTATCTTCTGGCCATCCACTTTAATTTTTGTGTGTCTGTGCAGTTCTGCTAATGATAAATGAGATATACACATTTAACAGGACAAGAACTTTTCTATTTCATGTTACATATTCATATTTCTCTTAAGGTTTTAGAACTGGACCTCCCTCATCTCAGTCTCAGCCTTTGAAGATGTAGAAATAATTTAAGTGTGCTTCTGAAAATCTTTTTAGACATCTTTTCAAAGTCTAAATTTAAAAACACAAAACAGTGTTACACCAAATATGTCAAAAACAAGACATTACATCCATTCAGAATAGCAGTTACTTAAATGTTTTTCATTTCATTGCCTATGCTGATTTTTTAAATAGTGGATTAGATGAATAAGGAAGATGGAAAACAAGCCTCTTTGTAAAATAATAGAGGCATACGCCTGTTATTGCCGTTGTCGTCTTTGGTGAAAATGTTGGAAACGGTTGTTTCAAAGCCTTGGAACACAAGCTGTAAGTTGGTTTAACCCTATCAAATAATGTCTTTCATCTTTGGTCCCAGGTGCAGGGATAACTTCAGTACTTGTACTCACAAAATATTGCTGTAAACCCACCAATCAGAGTGAACGACTAATACATACTGAAATATATTCATTTTGTATTTTCATTAGAAGGATGCACATATCAACAAACAAAAGCAGAGGATGGATATGAAATAAAAATAGAACTAAGAATGGATAAACGTTTTTAAATTATACTTACACAATGGCTTCATAATGTCGAATTAAACCTGGGCATTGAAACTTAAATTCAGGCTTTTGAAATTGCAAAGTTATATATTTTACAGCAAAGAAAGGAAGAAAAATAAATGGGCATATCAAGATTTATAGGGCTCACACCCAATGCTGTCAGCAATGGCAGTTTGTTCTTAGACTGTAACTTGGGCTTTGTACAAGAAACTCATCAATTTTCATCAATGAACTAAGTAATTCTGTGTCTTTTTGTCAAGTAGGAAAACAGAAGCTCCCAGTATCTTAGTCAACGACAGAATAAAGTTAAGCTAATATCCATCTTGACCGCATGATGAGGGAAATCTGACTGGGAGTTTTCTTTGCTTACAGTCACTATATGTTTTCACTAGTATTGCACGATCTCTAGTGTTAAGCAGTGAAAGCTAAATTAATTTCTCTGACAAAACGAATAATGTAAAACTTAGAGCTGAGTCCCTCAGACTTTATTTGTAAAAATAGGTATTAACAGCAAGGAACATGAAAACCTGTGTGCTTAAGCATTTAGAAATTAAATTGGGGTAGAGGAGTGGAACAGCTATTACAGAGTAATCGAAATTTCACATTCTCCTTCCTGTTCCTGCAATATAACTCTCTACAGAGACAAATTCAATAGTTATACAGAGTAGTTCTTGTTTGTGTAGGTGGATAGGTTTTGATGTATTTTTTCAGCAGTTTTTGAAACATAATTTGAAAAATAATGTATCAAAGGTAGTTTCCAATGTTTGCATTTACCTCCATTATGATACAGTTCCTGTAGTTTGTATAGTCTAATTTATTCATTAGAGAAATTAAGTACAGGGTGTGAAGAAAAGATTCCTGTAGCAAAGATGCAAATGAGAAATGATATGCAAGTGTTGGAATAGAAGGGTGAGGTTTGGATTATACGAAACTTATTTTACTGTGTTAAAGGAAGAATGTTGAGAGATTGCAGGTCTGTTATGAATCTCTTTCTTTGAGCCTTGTCAGTAAAATTCTTTTCATATGTACTGATGTTTAGATCTTTAAGTAATTTAGAATATTTCCTGGACACTACAGCAAATTAGCCAAGTTTGTCAGTTTGTGCAAAGCGTTTCCTCATCAGTTCCCATTTGTGATCAGTTCCAAATACAGTACTTTAAATAAGTATTTAATATGGGGAAAATCTGGTTCACTAACCTTTAAGATTCATTCCCACTTAATTCATATTCCTCCTACAGAGCACAGGAATTTCTTTGTACTGGCTGTGCTTCCCTCTTTGTGACATGACTGTTTCTAAATGTCACTGTCACTATAAACTACATTACTGTGATTGCATATACTGCAATATAATTAGTATTAATTTGCTAGCTTGTTTCCTTGAAAAAACTTACCAAAAAATACTAAGGCATTTGAAACCCTACTGTAGGTCTGACAAGTTGTAGATTTAATGTGAGGTTTCTCATCGAAGTATATTCTGAGTTCCCCAAAAACATTTTGTTCGAGAAGTTTATAAATATCAGTTTTTCTTTAATATTATAAGGTTTTGAAAGGTTACTTCATATACTTTTTAAATGTTCTTTTTTCCTGCTTTAAAAATGACTGCATTAAATTGTTTGCACAGGCTTTCCAAAATTCAAAATGTAGTGTATGAGGATAATTGCCATTTATTGCATTGCTAGAGCTATACATTTACATGCAGAAAGCCAAAATCTGAGGTAAATTGAACATTTCCAAGATTACAAAATTTTAAGTTAGTATTCTTTCCTTGCTTTTACAGAATTACAGTTAGTATTTGGCAGTGCATTAAAGCAACTAAGTGAATAGGTGTTAAGTCCTGTGGAGTCTCTAGAATAAGAAGTAGTCAAAAGATTTTAACTGAATATGGGTTTTGAAAAAGACCTGCAACTTTCTTCTCTGGAGGCTAATAAGTAAGCAGTGTACAGCTTCGCTTTCTTCTTTCATTCCATTTGACATTATATATGCAGCCAAGGAACAGTTACAATATCTATTCCAACAGAAGATGTTCAGCTAATCTTAGTAGAGGGTCTACGTGGAAAAACAGTCAAGTAGCTTAAGCCATCCAGTGTGCTGGTCCATACACAGTAAATAAGGGTGTGTGAACTTCTCAGTAATCGCTAGTGTGTGTATATCTTACCGAATTATATCAACATGGTATCAGATTGGTATCTGTGGGAATCCTTACGTAAAAGAAGAATCTATACTATATATGCCACTAAAAACATAACTTATTCCATACTCCTGAGAAAGACTGGAATCATAATAATAAATTCTGTGCTGTCTGCCCAGAGTAGTTAAAAAATAAGACCCAAATATGTATGAAACACAGCCTTACCTCCTTGTAATAAGGTATTAACACCTTCAGGGCAGTCAAAACCTTTATATTACAAAGCATATTGTGCACAACATTGTTGACAGTTGATATAGTTAAACAATTTTCCATGTTAGAGGAGTCTCATACTGGAGATCTTGTGACACAGATGTTGTACCTGCCTTCTGTTCCTGTTGTATTGGTGTTGTATAAGGTTGGTAAGGGTGTTGTATATTGATCGGTTGTATAAGGTACATGATGTGTGCTGCTAAACAGTGGCAGTGTTTGTAATTACACAATCTTCCAGCAACAAAAGGTGCATTTCAGCCTGCTGCTTTATGGACAATTGTGATTCTCACACTTCATAGCAGCACGTCTTATTAACGTTGGTGTAAGTCATATGATGGTTTCTTTACTGCTTCTTGTCTTGTTCATTGTTTTCTCATACTTCACCTAGTTTTTCCCAAACCAATATTTGATTTACATCAAAAGGTAGGTGTTAATTTATTTGGATGATATCTTCAGGCATACTTTTACCACTTTATCTTAGTACCACGGCTCAGGGGTACCACGACTCAGGGGTACCACAGCTCAGGGTGCAGCTCTAGATTTTGTAGTTAAGCTCAGTGAGGAGCCACCACTGAAGGTTGTGGTTCAGAGCAAGAACTTGGCACAAGTGATCAGAGGTTATATCTATAGTGTGAAGCTATGCACTGTGGAAGCCAGAGGTGGCCTGTACACTGATTGACAGTAAGGGTATCAAACTGTTCAAGCTGGAATGGAGCTGTGTTGCTCTCAAACTGATCATCTGACAGGCAGGTTACAGGCACCAGGGTTATGGGGCACTGTAAATCTCACCCTTCAATCTAAATGTATCCTAAATTGCCCTCTATAAGAACCTGTCTCTCTTCATTACTGCACAGCGAGCTTCAAGAGGCAAACCTCAATACTGGGGCATTTAGATAGGTGGTGAGATCTTTGAGGCCTTCACCTCCTGTTGGATTAGGATGTCAGCTGCTATAATCCTCTTGTCTTTATTGCTGAATTATTTTAGTACAAAATTCTTCCGTATTATATCATGATGTAATACTGATAAAACCAAGTCTGCTCCAAAGTTCAAACAAGAAGTGATAATGTGGAAGGTGAGGAAAATTAATTGCATTTATGTCAACTGCCTGTGATGCAAGGATGGGACAAATTAATCTCCAGTGACCTGTTTGCTCCATTGATTTCTTTGCCATTATATTAAGGAAGAACATGATTCATTATCTGCTGCATTTTTAGGAACAAAAAAATTATATGGGGTTAAATATACCCTCATAATTAGTTGCAGTACTCCTTATTTTTGTATACATGAGAAAATAGACTCATTTATTAGTGTGGCTATTAGAACACAGCAAATTACAGAGGAAGTCTCCTTCAGAAGGAGGGTTATTTTTCTACTTCTTGCCAAAATTATGTCTCATTGAAATATCAGTCATCCAAGTTGAATAATGAAGGCAAAATGTTTTGATTTTGGAAACTAGAAACCTTTGCTTTCTCATGTTTTGTCATAGCATTTTTACCTTTCCAAGAATAGTGTTTTATTTGTTAGGTTCCTCTTTTCAAATCTGTGTTTCTACAGAACAGAAGTAATAGATCAAGTTGTTGTACAAGCATCTTTTTTTTTTCAGAAATCCCCTAAAAGTGAATTATTAAACTTGAACCAATTTCAAGAAATTTGTAGACCAATTGTTATTTTAGTGAATTAACAGGTGTGAATATTAGTGTTACGTTAATTAGCAAGTATATGAATGCTGAGAAACTCATGAAAGCTAGAGGGTGTTTAATTTATTTCAGCTGAACCAAGTTTAAACTTGTTTCCAAGAGACCTTTTGTGATCATTAAAGTATTGACCAGCTGAGAGCTATAGTTCCACAAGCTGTGATGTATTTAAGAAGACAGAGTTTAATGATGTGACCTTGTTATTCAGAATTCCTAAAACATCATCTGTTTGTAGATTTTTCAGGATTATTGCTGTAGCATTTGTGAATGTAAAGACATATGCTAAGGAATTTGTCTTAAGCAGAAGCTGACACGGTGCTAACAGCATGCAAAGCCTTCAAGGCCTGGGGTAGAGGAGAGAAAACACAGCAACTTAGTGTAAGAACTGTTAGCTGTGAGAAAGGAAAGGCACTGCTCAACCAGCTACTCTACTTTAGGGATCTTTCATTCATACAGCTCACAATATGCTGATAGGTTGAAACGTGATTGTAATAGTACATCTGTAAGTTGTGTGTATTTTATAGACTAACAAGCAGTTGTGGGTTTAGGGAACAGGAGGTTTTTCTGTTGTATGTGGAAAGCATCTAGTGCTACAGTCCTTCACTAGAAGTGTCAAATCGTAAAACAATGTAGTGGCAAAGCAATGGTTAAATGAAACATTGAAATTAAACATTATAAACTGTAAAGAAGGGGACCAGCCTCTCTTTTTGCTTCTGTTTGAAAAGAAGGGAGACAGGATGTAATTCTGGTGAGCCTTTATGATATCTGAAGTCTTCTCCCTTTCAGCGCAATCCTCCCATGCTGGTGAATGATCTGTTTGAAGATATCAAGGATGGGGTAATGCTAATTGCCCTTTTGGAGGTTCTTTCAGGGCAGAAGCTGGTAAGAACTTCCTTCTTTCTAAATATACATTATAGTTGCATAAATTCTCTAGCATGTAGTTTTCCAATATATTTCTATGTTTGAATACTCTAAAAAGCCTGTTACATAGCAAAATAACTTTATTCACAGAATGGACTGTCTGGTTAGAAACCTCCCAAAATGATGATTACAGGTTATATTCTTGATTTTATGCATTTTTGATTCTTTTCTTTCTTATTAGTTCATAAAAATTGCTTAACCTTGTGTTAGTCTTTGCAGTTCTTCTGGGTGTTACTACTATGACACAATAAAGGTCTAAACTGCAAGCTATTTCTATACATCTTGAAGAAGTGAGAGCATTTTTCCTCTTAAATTTGCATCTTTTTCTCTGAAAAAAAATAGGTGAGCCCCTCAAATTTCATGAGGGTCTTACATCCATTTACTTTGACAGCTGCTATTCGACTGTAGAGAACCTTGACTGATGCCAAAAGGCTTTTTCACAGCCAAGGTGTGTACAGAGGCCATGGAGGATACATGGCAAATAAGCTGTCTCTTGGGAAGCAGGCTAGTTTCGGCCATGTGATGCAGGAGTAAATCGAAAGGCTTTTAGGCCAAGGGCTCTCACTTTTTCTGAACCAGCTTGCAGATCGGGTGACAGCATCTGAAACAGTAGAGCAAGAGTCAATCATTTGGCTTTCCCTAGGTTTCAGACATTACCTGTTCCCTCCCATGCAGGCGATTTGCAAGTGCCACGCTTTTGCTCCTTTATCATATTTCACATATTTTTTGATTGCAGGTGATACCCAAAATTAGGTAGTAAAGTAAAAAGTAAATTTAGTATAAGGTGGGGAAAAGGCTACACTGTCAATCGTGCTTCTGCTGTGTTGAAATATACCCTTTTTTGTTCTTCTGAGACAGAAAGTCTCCCTCTTGTGGCAAAACGGGTAGTAAGGAAAAGAATTTTAATGACGGCATCTGCTACAGTGAACTTCACTGGATTTTATCCTGCCTACAGTAGTGGCAGACTAGAACAAGAATTATACCTGGTTAATTGAAAGATCATATATAGCAGAATATGATGTTCTTTTGTAACTGCAAGAGGAATTTTCAGAATCTATCTCAGGCCTTTGTTAAATCCATTTGTAACTTCATGAAGACACATTTAAATGAGAGTAGTTGTACCTTTGCGTTACAATGTAAGATTCAGTAGTGACTATAATTGCACTGTAGAATATTTGAAACCGAAGATATGTTCTCGATTTAATTCAAAGAATTCTGTCTTTTTTAGCTTACATGTCTGAAGTTCCGCAAAATACATTGTTCAATAAGTTTTTGTGGTAGTTGGCTTTTTCACTCATCAATAAAGGATTAGAGATAATGGATAAAAATCCTCTAGGTAGAATGTCTCTGCTGCAGACTGATTTTTTAAAATAGCAACCACCTTGACTTCTCCTTTGCATGCAAAAATATTTTACTGAGAGAATGTTACATTCTCTCAAATACATATATATGTATGTGTGTGTTTATAAAAATAGTAGTAGTTTATTTTAGATGAGAAGAACAGCTCTCTGATTTGATGAAGTTTATAGGCTGAAGCTGAGAGCTTGCATCCTGAGGTTATTAAGACATATATAACTTTTTTATAATAGAAGTATCACATTTATGTCACCTTTATCTGTCAGTCTTCCCTGTTGGTATATGGAAAGATACAATTCAGCTGGTCCAAGGAACATTTTTATGTGTAAATCAGACTATGGTATGTACAAAAGCATTTGTAATAATCTGGAACTTAATTTTTTTGCAGTAAATTGATATAAATCTAATTGGAGTTTACACTGTTCTTTTTCTCTTTCAGCCTTGTGAGCAGGGACGTCATCTGAAGAGAATTCACTGGGTTGCCAACATTGGCACAGCTCTTAAGTTTCTAGAAGGAAGACGGGTAGGTTTGGTAGCACTTAGTCCTGGTTTTTCCTTCTTTTTTTTTTCTTTCTTTCCTTAAATGCATGATTTGTATCCACTTTTCTGTTCTTATTCTCCAAAATTTGAGCTATGTATGCTGTGAGAATATAGGGTGAAAATTCTGTTGTTTCTTTTTTTTAAGTTAGAATCACCTTTAATGATCTCGTTCTTTTGTCCTTTTTTTTTTTTTTTTTAAAGTACTCTTCAGCTCCTCATGTTCCCTACTTTCCTGTTGCTGTTCTCAGCAAAGAGCAGTGATCTTCAGCTCAGTGCAGGCATTCATTCATAATTAAAAGAATATAGATTCATGGACTTCCCTAAGTTGTACATGCAATCTCTACTCCCTGAAAGTACATATATGAAAATTTAGAACAGTGTGACCCCTGATTAGCTTGGCAGGTCTTCAGACTAATTCCTGAATTGATTCGGATCATTGATTCTGCTGTGGCCATTATAGAAATGAAACAAAATATTTTATAAATTTAACAAGAGACAGAAAACCTAAAAGCTTAATGTGATCTAGGTATGAATATCAAATAAAAGCAATCTACTCCTACCCTTTTTCCTGGCATTTGTCTCCGTATTATAATGACTTACATCTGGAGTTTTCTACTAGACAGAAGATATTTAGTTCTAATTTCTGCATTTTCATTCATTTTTTTATATTTCCAAAGCAAAATCCACCTTTAGCTCACAATTTCACTAGTTTATGTAGTACAGTTTGTAAATATAAACCATATCATGTGGAGTCTGAGAGTGGAAGCTTATATACAAAGAGAGCTGCTTTCTGGCGAGACTTGTATAACTGTCGTGGTTCTGAGCAAATCAGAACCGAAGGACAGATAGCCCTCCCCCCCCCCTTCCCCTTTTTAAAAAGGAAAAAGGAGAGGAGAGGGAGAAATTAAAGAGATTCAGGAGTTTAGAAAAATTAAACTACTTTAATAAAAACATAAAGAATAATAATATAATGAACAATAAAAGAAAATTAAAAAAAAANCAGTGTGCTGTTAATTTCAGAGTTTAGTTAGTTAGAAGAGGCCCAGCTAAGAAAGTGAAATTGCAAAACAGAAAATTGGTTTATTTTACCCCAAACCAGGACAATAACTTAAGACAAGGCTGGGGTGATGAGCAAAAACTATGCTTCCTTACTTTAACATCCAACATAGTGGTGAAAACTTTGAATGACCTAGATGAGACCCCAGAAATGATATAGCAGTGCAGCTAGATAACTGACCCTGCCGAGGATCAAGATAGAATGCCAGAAATGCAGCACTGTGTTTTTTGCTTATGATATCTGAACATTTTTGCCTGGACTTGTCTTAGTTATTTTCGCATGTACTTTGTATCAACATGCCAAATTTTCTTCTAGAGGGAATTGGAAATATGTAGTGTGTCAGGTAGATTGGTGTGCATTAGCAGATGGTCTCTAGGCTGAATCCAGCCTGAAGGATGCATCTATCCAGCCTGTTATCCTTTTCCTCCCAGAGGAGGCAGGGATGCTGTTCAGACCAGAAATGCCTCCTCAGAAGTTGAGTGCATTCCCTGGTCTGCATTCAAAGGTAAATGAAGGGATGGGTGGCTCTGCACACTCCAGGGTGTGCCGACAGGGTCTCCTTCCTCTCTCGTAAATAAAGGTTGTTATAGGTATTAATCAACTTCCTATTTTCACTGCCCAAACAGACTTCTGCAACAGATTCACAGATATCGTTTAGGACCAACCTGTTTATTTCTGTGGTTCTGAAATATTTATTTTGTAGTTTTAGAGGCTTTTTAATGAAGTATAAGATAAAGGTAACATGGTAACTAGACTAGATAGGCTGTGCCTCTGTGAATAGTAGCCTAGTCAGAAGCTGTAGCTGAGCCCTTGTAAATCTTTTGAACTGTAATACATATAAGAAAACACTCACTTTCTAGAAAAAGGAAAGCTTTTGTTAGAATTGGTCCAGCTGAGAGAATGAGGTTCTTGTTATATTTTTCTTTAGATGCAGAACAGAAAACGTAGAGGAACAAATAATGTCAATTTTTTCAGAGTTTCATCAGGTTTCTTGGAGATGATTGGAACCTGTGGGGATTTCTCCTCCACCTCTTCCCAGGAAGCCTGTGGAGTTTTAATTTTGTGAAAAGCTCTGTAGCCCTGAAAAACTCTTTTTTTTTTGTTTGCTCTTGACATTATCTAGTGGCTTTCCAGATGCTGCTTCAGGAAAATTTTGTCTTATATTTCTGGTTTTGGGGAGACAACTGAGGTCACCTAAAGTAATTTTCCTGTTTTAATTTGGCCTTTGTCTATGAACCTGCTTGAAGCACATGAGCATTTTAGCAGATCTCCATACTTATATCATTATTAATGGCAGTCTTAGTTTTGCTGTGGAAAAAAGTATTACCGTATTACCTAATTTTTCAATATTACCTGTTTTATTCTATTTTCTTGAGCATTATCTACCTCTAATTTCTTTATTATATACTCTTTACCCCCTCCTTTTCTGCCTTTCATCTTATGAATTTACTTTAGGGTGACACTTTATTCAGACTATTGATTACAATTGGGAGTTGAGTGTTATGGAATCTGTTCCTGTTTCTGTTGATAAACTGAATGTGACTTTGGGCAATGTATTTTTTCCTACTCTTTTCTTATTTTAAAAGATCTATTATAAAATTTGTCCAGCAAGGGAGCTTTGATCAGTGGTGGTAACATCCTTTACAAGAAATGGCTCTCTACTTGAGAACTGTGCCATTATTTTTTTTCCCCTGGTCTTTCTTTTTATGTTTTCACCCCTCCTTTTCTTTTGCTTATTTATTCTTAAACTTGCTTTTCTCTTTCCATTCAAAATCTATTAGAATTATAGCAAGAAACTCCTGCATAATTTAAAATCTTTTACAGAGTATTTAATATGTTTTCCTTATTGAGTTGTAAGATGTGCCTAAAATGTGCTTTCTTTGCATTACAAAATTAAATTAATATATTTACCCAACAGTTAATTTCAAACTTATTTTTCTATCTTCTTTATCCCTTTCCTTTTCATGCTAGTCCATATACAGAGGATCTCCGGTTTGTACAATAGTTCTATGTAATTTTTATTGTTTTTTCTACTTGAAATTAATTATTTTTTTTTTCCAAATAATGGCATGCAATGGTCTTAAAAAAATCTTTCATTGCCTATAGCTATACTTGTTTAAAAACTAAAAATGTACTATTCAATTTTTTTTTTTTTAATTAAGGAACTTGTTATTTGGTTGCGAAAATGCATTAAAAACATAAAACCTGTTTGAAGTGCATTTCATAATTGTTATTATTCCTTGTGTGTGGAAGTAACGCATGCTTTCTTTCCTTTATAGATTAAGCTTGTCAACATAAACTCAACTGATATTGCTGATGGCAGGCCTTCTATTGTGCTGGGCTTGGTGTGGACCATAATTTTGTATTTTCAGGTACTGCACTTTTTATACTTTGGTGCAGCTTGCTCAAATAGTGGTTCAGATCATCATTTCATATGAACTGGTGTAGTGCCACTCTTTCATCATTGCTAAGTTACTTTATAATTGGCTGAGAATCTGATTCTTAGTAAAGCAACAGTTGACGGTAGGGATGCTTCACGTTGGGTAAGATTTTATACTTGTCTTTGGATTGTACTGGGTCTAGAGTGGAGTTCCTTTATCACTGGAACATATTCTTCCACTTTTTCTGAAGAATACAACAGAGCAAGAAAAGAAAAGAATAGAATTGTGAATTCTTTGTAAGTACAAAGTACTCTTACAAAGTTGCATGATTGTGCTGTACGTCTAATTCCAGTGCATGTAATGTCAGGCAATAATTATTTTCAGACAATGCATGTAAACATACTAATTTCACTGGGAAATGCATATATTAACAAGGACAAAATTGAGTTGTGACTGATGTAAATAGAGGAGGTTTGAATTTGTAGAGGAGAAATCATTTGCATTCTGTTCAAGTTAGGTGGGAGGAAAAAATCCTGTCCATACAAGTTAACAAAATGAGTCACTGCTCAACAATTTTAAAAAAAGAACTGATTGTTACTCTTCTTTATAGAGTTTTTTTGGCTTTGGCTCTCTGTCAATGTAGCTTTCATGTTTCAGATGTGTTGTTCTCCTAAGCACCAACCAATGCAACACCTCAGTGGTTCTGATCTTCTCAGAAAAAAAGTTACCCAGAATGATATTAGTATTATTTTAATTTGTAGCTCATTGAGATGAATAGGGAAAATCATGCTTCTTAGAGTTAATGAAACTCTAGTTATCTGCTTCAGTTTTACGTGGGTCATTTTTTGAGCTTTCCTGTAGTTGTCACAGGCAGAGACATCATTTTAACCTGAATGAAAGCAGAAATGCATGGTTCTCATTGTGGCAGACTCATGATGTGACAAAGCTTTGGTTTTTAAGTGGACAGCATAGGCAGTCTTGCAACGTGCTCTGGATACAATCTTTTTCATATTAAAGAACCAAATTGTTAGTCAAGTTGATGTTCTTACATGAATCAAGTTAATGATTTTCATTTGATGAAAGGCATGATGCAGATTACTGTCATGCACCCTTGGCAAGCACTACTAATGCACTTTTCCAGCATTACATTCACTGTTCCTTCATAAGGTACCTATGAGCAAAGGCACAACTGAATTTGTGCCAAAATGGTACAATGGTCAATAAAGAACTATCCAGATGAGATCATTGAGGATACTTCCATGCTTTAATTAAGTGAGCCTCCTCTGAAATTAGTGAGTTGTTTTATAATTTGAATTCAAACCTAAATGTAAGCCATTGTCTGCTATTTAAATGGTAGTTTTTCATAATATACAAGTGTGTCATTTTATCTATTGTTCAAGCTGCAGGGCATCAAGTCAATGATTGCTAGGTATCCTGTACTTCTGAAATTAAGACCATTGTCTGGGTATATACATTAGTATTTTTGAAGCTACTTTAATGTACCGTTAAATAAAATACAACATTTTAATCATAGCTTCTGCCCAACTTATTTTTTCAACTGGGATAGGAAGTTATTTAAGGAACTGGTGAGAATTAAGAAGATTATCTACAAACCATTTTCTTCTCCAACAGATTGAAGAGCTTACCAGCAACCTCCCACAGCTGCAGTCAATGTCTAGCAGCGCTTCTTCTGTGGAGAGTGTTGTCAGTTCAGAAACTGCGAGTCCCCCAAGCAAACGGAAGGTGGTAACCAAGGTCCAAGGAAGTGCCAGGAAGGCTTTGCTAAAATGGATACAGTACACAGCAGCAAAGTAAGTAACCTACAGAGGAACTGAATTTATATCTAAGTGCAAACTTTTTCTTCAGATTCTAAACACTCTTGATGAGGGATCATCCTTTTGCTCTGTATTTATGCAGCACTTCTTCACGATCATATTCTTTTTGACAACTAAGGCTGGTAATTGTTACCACCATAAAACAAGCAAGTAATAAATAACAATTTACATTAATTTTACAAGCAATCAGATTTTATAGTTTCTGAATAATGAATGGGATTATCTTTGACAGAATGAGGAACTGAAAGGGGAATTAGGTGTCTGAATGACAATGTATTAGTCCTGTTGCCAAAACACTTGATGTGACAATGAAAGTCCCACACTGTCTTAGAATTCTTCAGTGACAGAGCTTGTAGAAGCATTAAATTCTGGCACTTGCCATTGAAAGGCACATGATGAAAAATTATGAATATCCTTCTGCAGTTTTGTGATGTAATGGACAAGTACAAAAAATGCCCTGAATATTCATTCTTTTTAATCCATATTCTTCTGGAGTTATTTCTTGTCATCTCATATTAACTTAATCTTCTCCTTTGTTTTGTATAATTATTCCACCTTTGCTGTGCTTTCAAAAAGGCATTAAAATAAAAGCATAAAATACATCGAAGATATAATAGTAGTTTGATGGCTTCCACAATAAGAAAATAAAATCAAAGATGTAGAAGAACAAAATGGATTTATTTGTTCAAATTATGGAATGACTGCTATTTGAAGAGGTCAGTCATGCAAAATGTGGAGGCAAAATGGCCAGTTATGGAATGGTGCCTGAAAGAAAAATATAATTGTAAAGATACAGACTTTCTGCAATTACTGTAAACACAGTAATTTATAGTGCAGTACAGTCTAATTTGTCATTCCTCCTATTGCACTGTTGTAAGAGTTAGGCAACTGAAAGTGGTCAGCTGCCATTTCCACATATGTAAACAAGAAAAGTGCAAACCTAAATCAAACTGTTCATAGATGAGCACAGTTCATAAATGAAACTGTTAACATTACTGGGAAGAGTTAGTGAAATGTATTGAAAGAAGCCAGAGGAAGGATGGTACACTTTGCCTAGTCCTGCTTCACATTGTAAGTTGCAAGGGCTAGCTCATTAAAGTCAGGGAAAGTGTTTCACTGGTAACAGTGAGCTTTGAATGAACCTTTGTTCAGTTACTGTTGCTGTGCACCTCCCAATGGCAGCAATACATCAGTGTCTAAGTGTGTCCTCAAAGGAAGTTTGCGTGCTCAAAATAAAGAAACAGGACCGCCATACCTCTCAGAATTACTTCTAAAAGAAGCAGGCAGAAGCGTGACTCAGTTCTGAGTACTTTCTCATTGTTTGTTCCCATTTCTTGATAATTTCAATTTATGTTTTAGTGACTGCATGAGTGTTCTGGGTGCATAAAATTACAGTATCACTCATGCTTTTGGGAAGAATATAAAGAAATTAATGTACTATGTTTTCACCTGAACAGCAATGATGTCACTGTTCATGCTTTTATTATAAAGGAAAACAGATTAATGCAGTCTTCACCTAGTCCTGATGTTATTGCAAGTCATTTTTTTATTATTATTTTTTTTCCTTTGTATTCTTTAGGCAAGTTGGAATTGAAATCAAAGATTTTGGACAAAGTTGGAGGAATGGTGTTGCATTTCATTCCATTATTCATGCTATCCGCCCAGATTTAGTGGACATGGAGAAAGTGAGGGGAAGATCAAATAGAGAAAACCTGGAAGAAGCCTTCACAATTGCAGAAGCAGAACTAGGAATTCCAAGGCTCCTTGATCCAGAAGGTACCTAATACACAGTTGAAAAAAGTTTTAACTACTTGCATGGATTAAATCAGATGTACTAGTTCACAGTGTTTAGACATTTAAAGACCATTTTGTGCTATTCAGTTAAAAATTAATTTGCCATGTTCTATGCTTGTCTAGATGTGGATGTTGACAAGCCAGATGAAAAGTCTGTCATGACCTATGTAGCCCAGTTTTTGAAGTACTATCCTGATCCTCATCATACAGTGACTGATGTGCAGGAGAATGATGTAAGTCTCTCTCACACAACGATGCAAATCAGTTTATCATGAGGGGAGCTTTGTAAATACATTTTATAGCTCTTGTAGTTTATTATGTTTCCTTTTGATGAGCACTTCAAGTGAAAAGCAAGCACAATAAGAAAACTGGGAAAGATTATTTGAGAGTAAAGGAACCAGTGTTGCAGATGTTCAGGAGTGGATGGAGAAAATAGAATGGTGATCCTGTGGAGATTTTTCCCATTTTCAGCAGCAAGAACCAAAAAGGACATTAACGGTTATTGTATGTAGCAATAAATCAATAGATCCTAAAGTTCCCTAATAGGTTTTCAAGGGTAACACTAATGAGATTGCAGTATTTCTTTATGTGAAACGATGCCTCACTTCTGTTTCTATCACACTGAGTTTCTGCATAAGAACAAGAGTGGTCCAAGATATTGCTTAAGTATAAAATTTGGGCTTTCAGGCTCAGGTGACAGTTACAGTTTAGACACAGGTTTCTTTCTGTTGCACAATGTTGTTTGACTATTTGCTCTAAAGACTTGTTTTCAGTCATGTTTTTTTCTTGGTTTTTGTTTTGTGTATGCTCTAGTGCATTGGCTTTGCACTCGAATGGCTACTCAGTGATGCCAAGTGATCATGACTCACTTCCCAATCCTGATCATTTGCTTTCTTCATGGCAAACACAGGAAACACTGCTGGGACAATCTGCTCAGCCACAGCAAGAGAGACAGAGGAAGCTCTTTTTATCTGTGTTTCCTTGCATTCCCTACAGAGCTATGTAAGAGCTTTGAAAGGAGTGAATCTTTTTCCGTATGGCTATGTGTCACTAAGGCAGCTATTGCTTTACTGTATGACTCCAGAGCCTGAACACTGGAATTTTTCATTTTCCTAGTCTGAGGACATGGGTGTGCCAATGCCACTAAGCAATGGGGCTGCTGAAGCAGGGGAGAGTGAGCACTGAAGCCTCATGCCGTGGCCTGTGCCAGGCAAAGGCAGTCCTGTTGTCCGTGTACCATGGCACACAATGGAGTTTCTGCTGCCAACATCCTCAGCCAGGTCTGCTGCCTGTGCTGACGTTGGATTTTGAGGAACAGCCTCACCAGCTTCTCCTGAGCTTTATGCAGAGACGATGCAGGAGAATGCAAGACTCAACCACTCTGTGCCTTTGACTATACCCTCAGAGGTGGCAGCCCATGAGCTGTGGAAGGGAAACTAGTAAGTTGCCTCCAGAATTCCTAGTGAATTACTAGGAAGTGAAACTACACAAGTTCATCAGTTTGACATGCTCAAGGTCATTTCCACTTCCCAGATATTCCTAAAATATTCCAGTAGTAATCCAGGTGAACTGGTAAAACAACTGCCCCCCTGAGTGTCACAGTACAGAAAATCAGTAACTCCCAGTCCCAGAAAATAGGAGTTTGACGTTGCACTAAATTTCATACGTCATCATTCTTTATTTCCCTGGGGAAGAAATATATTCCTTCTTGTACCCCTAGTGGAGTGACAAGCTCCACTTCTCCAGTGGAGTTTCTAGTCAAAAATAGCAATGGGGCCCTCAGGTTTTTTGTAACACAAATTCTGCTAATCCATCTCTATACCTTGCTCCTTGTGTTGTCCATCATAACTGCCAGTGCATGAGCATGAGGTCATGGTACAAAATGGGGACCACATGGCACGTGATAGGATGATGGGAAAGAGATCTTGATGGATCCAGACCAGTAAACAATGCACAGAGTCCCAGGCAGCAAGTAAACACTGGCCCTGAAGAAGTGAAATACGTAGAAACAACCAGCACAATGCTTTCATCATTTGGGACTGGATTCTTAAATGGCTAAACTTTCAGCACGCTTTGGTCTTTTATTACTGTAAACTTTTTTTATTTCTATCATATATCACAGAGGGAAGCTTGCTTTGCACTCAGCTACATTACTTATGACTTTTCAGGGAGAATCTGTCAACAGATAATCAGATTTCTCGTACTCAGAACTTGCCTTTTAAAATATTTGGTCTCTTCACAAGAAAATCATAATGATAGGTTTGGCCGGCTTCATGCAAAAATTCCAACAAATGTTAGTTCCTTAGTTTGCACAGTTCTGGAGGGAAGTTCTGAAGAGGAAAGAAGCCAGGAGTTAATGTAGTTGATCCTGTTGACTCCAGGATGCCTAACGAAACAAGATATCCACATAATCCTTGGCAAGAGTGTCATTCATATTACATGATACTTACGGAGAGATTCTAGTGCTGAAAATCCAACAATTTGGTTTATAAATATACAGACATAAGTATTGTATTCTATATTTATACAGTGTTTGAAGGGAAAATTAAAAAAAAAAAAGTCTCCATCAAGTGTTTTTTAATAAATAACTTGTGGAGGGGTTTTTTTGTTGTTTGTTTTTAGTTTGTTTCTTTTTTTTCTTTTTTTTTTTTTTTCCCACTGAGTGCTTTCACATATTTTAGTCCAAATTATTAATTGCATATGGGTTGGTGGAAATTAGGCAAAGGACCATGTAAAGCACCAGGTAAAGTGGGACTGTCATAACAGCAGATCCAAATTTATAATATTGCCAGCAGGTGAAGGGAGGCTGCCAGTTTGTGAGGACACACCTGGAGTACCATGCCCAGCTCTGTGCTCCTTGGTTCAATGCCCCATTTATAAGGGATTTTCTCTAAAATTGGAGCAATGGTTGAAACTTATCCTTAATTTGTGGTCAGAGGGAACAGCTATCTGCGTGTGCATTTCCAGAATTAAAAGGGATCTAATATCTAATGCATGGACCAGCTATGCACATATGTTAGCTTGTGTAGTCAACATACCTCAGAGAATCACAGTTACTCTAAGGTAAGTAACTATTTTTCCAGTTAAATAAATCACGGAGTGACTTATTATTTCCATAGAGAGGAAATCAGATCTAACGTGAAAACTACTTCACCAGATATGATACAGACACAGGAACTCGATAATATTTTAAGTACATCTTGTATTCTTACACTTGTGCCTCTTTTACTGTTCTCTCTGGCCTTTCTGCCTGCTTTGCTTTATTTTGTTTGCCTTTCTTTTTTTTTTTTTTTTTCCTTCTCCTTCTTTTCCCATTTGTTTCATATTGCTAGGAACTTCAAGCAATCCCAACCTTTGTCATTTCTTTTATGAAATTTAAGGTAAGGTACATTGGCTTGCTAGCCTTACGGAAATATTTCCAAAAAAGCAAATCAATTAATATAATGAGTCTAAGTCTACCTGCTTACATGAGCTGATCCTAACAGCTTAATGCTTAATTTTGCAAACGCTTTCACAGTAATATTTTAGAAAAGCAAGTCAACTTTCCTATAATAAATCTTAAACTATGTTTTTGATTTTCTTAAGTGTAGATATAAACATGAAAAAAATAGATTATAGATTGATGTTCCTACCCATCTAATCTCATTTTAGATGGATATTTTTGTATGTCTTTAGGTTTATAGAGTAGATACTAAATTATATATATGATTGTGTAAGTGATGTATGTGGATTGTGCCTTGGAAGGAAAGAGCATTCATGTGTAATTGCATGATATGCGCTGCTCCTTTTTCACATAAATAGTGATGTGTTTTTATAAACATACTTTTTGAATCATCTTGGACTTTTAGATACTTATAATCGTCTAGCATTAATGAGAGAAGCTCAGAAAGCTGACACGGAGTATCTGAATTGAACATTCAGAGGTGAAACTCTAAGTCTGAAGAAGTGATTATAATATGAAAGAAGTAACAGTTGTCAACCGTGGTCAGTCAAGAAACACTATAGTTTTACCTGATCCAATTAATTACCTTGGTGCCACAATCATTTTTGTGTGAGGGTTTGCTTTTTTCAATATATAAGCAATAGGTTATTTTCAAGTCAGTATGATCAAGGATTCATCTCATATTGTGTATATGTAACTAGGGATATATGTTGAAGTGAAGGCTGATGCTGATAGCAGAATTATTACCATCATCTCAATCCGTTCAAGGAAGTTTGCACAGCTTTAATGGGACCTTGTATGTTCTTAGCCTTACATGGCCCCAGTGCATTGGCTTTTGAACTAGTGAAGATTTGAAATGGTAAAAGCTCTGTCAATTTCTTTATCTTGGTGTAACTTCAGCTATAGAGGAAGCACTTCAAAGTGTTTCTTGTATGAAGTCTTTCTATTTTTATGCTCTGATGAGCAAGTGATTCAGAAGATAATCCTGTCACTTCCAACACCCTTATGCCAGCTGAGTTCCCCAATATAAGAGGAATTTCCTGAACAGCAACTGCAAAAATAACTTTCCGAGCTTGTTCAGTGATTTACTGTCTGTTTTTACAGAGTGTCACTAATAGCTCTTCCCTGAAGATGGTGCTTGGCTCAGCATTTACCATGCATCTGTGATACCATTATCAGTGAACATTTTGCACATATACAGCTAGTAACACATACATGTAAGCCAGAGTTTTTAAAAGGAATAGCATAAGTAATTCAATTTATAACCATTTTTAAAGAGATTGGATTTTCTCAAAAGATAGGCAATACAAGTGTTCAAATCCCTGAAAAAGAGATGACTTATCTTTTTTTTAGATTAAAAAGCTCATATTTGAAAATTCTATCCTGCCTGTGCTTGAGATGTTGAACAGTCCACCTGGTGTATAATTACATATTAGAAAACTCAACAAAGTACTCTTTTTACAGTCTGCAATTAAATTTTTCATGAAACATATATGTGTATTTTTAGCTCTTCAAACACCAAAGTATTCTGTATTATGTAATTTTCAAATTAATTCCATCATATCAGTTAATAAAATCATGTTTTGACTTTGGTCTGAGAAGAAAACTTTCTATGCAAATTTGGATTGTACTCAGTTATCGTGCAGGAGCTCATAAACACTCTTCTCTAATTTTCTTCTTTGATGTTCTTTGGAAGTTGAGTGTTACAGTTCTGTTTATCTCTGCAAAACAGTGAATATTTGATGAACGGTGTCAGGACAAATTAACACTTTAAAATGCCATTTGGAAGTAGTCTTCAGAAAATATGTCATAGTGGCTTAGATACATTGAAATAAAGGGGATTAGAGATCAATGATCCTTTTTTTTGACGAAGCGCAAATAGTTATAATGATCCTAGATAACTTTTCTTTGATGGTTTGCATTCTGATTTGTATGCTACTTCAGATGTGCAGGCTTTAGAAAAGAGTGTACATATCTGTAAGAATATCCTTTTGATACTTTTTAATAAGAGTAAGAACCACTAAGCTCTAATGACAGTCTTGTTTTAGGAATGATAGCTCATTAAACCTGGAGGTGTTGGTGACAGGTGTCTTGTTGTCTAAGAAAGTGAATCTTTTATGTCAGTTACTTGAACTGAGACTTTTAAATGCTTTTGTATCAACAAAGGACCACAGAACCAAGTTTGCAGGTGATAAGTTCTGTGCCAGAGTGGAAACCTGTGACAAAGTATAAATAAAGAAATAAAATGACGTAAGAGTTCTCTCTTCTTACGTTCTTCTAGTCATAGGGGAGTGGTCTTAGCTTTTCTGTTTTTCTCAAAGACTCTTGATATTATTCTACACACAGAGCCAACTGTCAGACCAGAAGGATAGAAATTTTATTTTACTTCTCTGTATTTAAATTATTTGAGAAGTTGGAAGCACTAGGAGTTTTGGCTTCTTGGGACACTATGTACAGTCAAGGAAATCCCAGCGTTGCATACACCTGGAGCAGGGAAACGTCATGCATGTCCTACACTGTTTCTCAGGTAGCAGCTTTTGGGCAGTGTTTGGCCACAGCTGCTGTAATATCATCTTAACCTTGCTGCGACTACCCAGCTAAGAATTTACCTAGTGAGTTAACAGATATAACACCTGTGATATTTGCACAGTCTGTTGTGTAAATTCTGTCCAGCCAGCTACCACTGGTTTGAGTAGAGGATCAGTAAGAGAGTTAGTCGAAATGCATCAAAGAAGGCTTTTTTTCCTATCTGAGGATCCTGGCTTTTCCTTCGCTGAAATCAAGCAAGAGCTCTATACTTTTAAAACGTTTAAAGGAAGTTATACTTTACATACTTGAGGCAGCTTTCGGAGAAAGGACCCATAATTGGCTTCTTTTCCAGGATAGGTTCTTTTCTCAAAAGCATGTTGTTTATTAAATACAGTCAGTGGTTCTTTTTTTTTTTTTGTCACAGCATTCAGTTTTTCTTCTCTCATGTAATGCTTGAAACTTAATCACTTATTTTAGGTGATTAGCTCACGTGATGTGGCGTTGTATTTGTTTGCTGTAGTAGATTGTTTCTGATGAATTTTAATATGGCTTCCTTGGTTTCAAAGAGCAACTTCTGATTAAGAGCCAACACGTATCGTTCATTGGTTGGAAATCTGAGATGGGCACTTGTATTCTCCTTGATTAGCCTGCTTACACAGTGCACAAAACCCGCACCCTTCTGTTGTCTGCTAACCCTCTCGTATAACATGCTCACAGACCTGAGATTTCCTGTTAGTATTTTCCTGTTCACTACCAGGTCACTGAATTCTGTAGAGAACTTTGCCGCCTTGTAAAGCACCAGTGCCATGACAGACTGAAGTGTTAAAGCAAAACTATAAAACAAATATGCTGTTCTTGAAAGCCATAAAGTAGCATGGAAGGAAAAGATACTAAATACAATTGGGTTTTCTTTATTTATTTTCATATTCCTTATTAAAACATTCTCTATATAATTATTTTGCCAACTTCTGAACTTGGAGCTTGATGTCAAGGATTGCCCTGAAGTGACTCAGAAAATAACATATTTTTTTTCAGCAATTGCAGACCAGATAATAAAACGATGGTAAAAGATGATAAAATCTACTCCTGTCTTAGTTCCATTAACTTTTACTGAAAATAGACAGAAGACTACAATTAACTGTTGAGGTATATTGAAAAGACTGCTCTAATTTAACATCAGATTAGAATTGCAAGTAATATCTCTGATACTGCAGTGTCCCAAATTGTAATGATTTCACCACTGTAAAACTCATGTCTTACATGAGTCTTAAATGCTGAGCTTTCCTCTTCTAGTCTGGAAGTGCTTTTCTGTTAGACTGTATGAAGATAAGTGATGAGAGAATTTGGCCCAGATGTTCATGACCTGGACTTGCTAGAGAGATGTCAATTTCTGGACTCTATTTGACACCTCTACTAATAGGCTGCAATGGGGTTTTTTTATGTGTGATTGTATTACAATGTAGAAGGAAGATAGACTGATGCTGAGAGACCTAAAAGTGTGGGCAGAACAATTTGAAAGAGACATAGCCCGAGCACAGGTGGCAGAAACAAGCTTACAGGAGAAATATCAGGTAAGCAGAAGGCAAAAATGTGTAGAAGATGTTATTATCATCATTATATATAATATATACTGCATTATTTCATATGCAAGCCAGTACTTTGTAGTTTAAAGAAATAAGGACACAAATTGTCTTGCCTTTTATTGGTGGAGGAATTGTAATGTCAGCTCCAGCTTTGCTACGTAGAGCAGTGCACAGATGGTTTGCCTAACACAGAGCTTTTTCTAGCAGTGTGAAGAAGGACTGTCCTAGTTAGAAGTGAGCATGTGTTTGTGCAGTCCTTCCAGATCCGGCGTGATATAGCTCAGATGGGAGGTATGACTGAAGGCTGAATGAGGTGACAGGTGGAGAGGACAGGGCTTTGAGCTTTATTTATTTCTCAACGGTTAATATGTAAATTTGCAATATAAATTTCGGCCTAAATGTGCTCCTGAACCTTGGCTGTTTTCTAAAAACAGCCTCTGTCTGTCCCAAGTAGCGTTAATCCATTTGCTAGTTTATTTGATCAATTATTGTTTCCTTTCAAATGAGGTTCAGGGATTTGATCACTGAAAGAAAGAATAAAAGTCCTATCTACATTTTCCAAGAGGTTTCTACAGTACATTAAAACCTTTAATAAAATGCATTCCAGTGTAAATACAGTAGTTTACTGCTACTACTCTTTGGGAAGGATTAGGACTTATATAAATACAAAATTGTTGTAGATTGTAGTACTCCATAAAAGGTGAAGACTTTCATTCTTTGACTCTGTACTACATTGATTTGATTTTCTCTTTGGGCAGACATTTAAGCATTTCAGAGTACAATATGATGTAAAAAGGAAACAGATTGAACTTGTAACCCAGTCATTAAGGAAAGATGGTAAATTATCACTTGATCAGGCTATGGTGAAGCAAGCATGGGACAGAGTTACTTCCAGGGTAAGTTGAAAATTATTGTTCTATATTTTTTTTATTACATGAAGGTTGAAGATTCAAAAGCATTTAGACACCTGTTTGCTATTAATTTTATTAGGTATTAGAAACCTAAAACTGGACCAAATTTTTATCACGGCTGAATTATTTTGCATTTATTCTGAGAACATTTACTGCACTGTCATTTTTGATATTGTTCAAAGACAGAATATGAAATTTAAGAAAACTAGACTTTAAGGTTTCTCTTTATTTGAAAGTTGTTAGTGATTAGCCAAGTTGAAAACATTGTTGTTAAAAAGAAAATCATGTGCAATGTTTTAATGTAAATTGCTAGTTATCTCAAAAGTTCTGATACAGCATTTTAATTTAAAAAGTCTGTAATAATTGTGTTATCAATCAATGAGGCTTTAATGCTATTTTTGACCTGATCGCAATAGTAATAAATTAATATTAGTATTTGTAATAGTAATTTTGTAATAATTGAATTAAAAAACCCAAGTGAGTTATAATGTTTGTCCCAAATAAGACATTATTAAATTGTTACTACTCAGTGCATATTAATGAAACTTTTTATCTCACATATTTAACAGAGGACCTGCTTAAAAATATTCTGGAGTTTTGATGCAATTTTCATTCTCGTAACTAGGATTGCCAGTAAGACACAGTATTTTACTGCTGTAGTCTTGATGCCACAGCTCTTTAAGATTCATTTACACTTCACACATAGAAAATATGTTCAAAAAAGAGATAAAAAGATTTTATCCAGGAGGAAGAAAGTCTCACATCCCTTGCTGTGCCTATTCCCTGATGAAATTCCAGATCTTTAGTTTGTCAATTGTTCCAGTTCATATGTTGTCAGTTCTGTAACTCAGTTACCATTCTGGAAGTGAAATACGTGAATCAGCGAATCCTTATAGTGATTTTGTCTCCTGTGAGAATGTTATAATTTCAGAACTGATGTGAAGTAATATACCCAGGTTTGTCTCAAACATACTCTGTCATGTAGGTTTTGCTCTTACAGTATGAAGTCTGATTTTTCTCAAGAACTTGTTTGTATAATTAAGCAAGGAAGGAATTTCAACCCTCTTACTTTTGTTTCCTAGCTAGTTGATTGGCACAGACACCTTGATAAATCTCTTCCTGCACCTCTGGGTACCATAGGTGCTTGGCTCTATAGAGCAGAGGCTGCTCTGAGAGAAGAAGTAACTGCTCAGCAAGCTCATGAAGAAACAGCAAATACAATACACCGGAAGCTTGAACAACATAAGGTAGATCTACATGCATTCATTCTGGGCATTATATTTCATTGTTTCCAAAGCTCTAAATGACCAATACTATACAAAGAAAGATTTTGATTTCTGGTTTCTGTGGGTGGTTCCATCTTGATGGTAGCTAAAGCTTAGGTGTCTTTTAGTGATGACTTGAACTATGATATCTGTGTATCTTAGAAGCAGTATTCAAAATTGCTTTTGCATGTTCCTACTTCTGTCTGAAAGATATCAGGCATTAATATTTCAGTTGTTCCCCTGTTTTAGTATTACTGTTGCATAAAATTCCATCGGGAGTTCATAAGTTGAGTACATTGTTCAACCAGTATGAACTCATTAAGGTAACAGGAAAGAGAGAGCAAACGTATTAGGTGTGCTGGTAGGCAGTGCAGGTGATATACACTGGGGGAAAAGCTAGAATGAAGTGAATTTTCAAAGTGTTGTGATGACAAATAGCATGAGAAGTCCTCTTTGCTGTGGTAAACAGGAAACTTCTCCAGGTGAATTTAAATACGTTTGCATTTATTCTTGGACTTGCTGGGTCTATGTTCACATTTACATATATATATATATGTATGTATGTGTATATATATATATATATGTGTATATATATGTATATATGTATATATGTATATATGTGAGAAAAATACAGACAGAAATTGTTGGTGAGAGGATAAAAGAAACTGAACCAGTAAACATGATAGAGAAATTAAAAAAGATGTTGTAGAAAAAGGCTGGCCTTGCAACAGTCAAAATATATTTTATATTGTGGAGGTTTTTTCTAATGCTACTGTTTTAAAGTGTGATTGTAGTTTTGTTACCTTTTGTGTTGGATATGGATGGGGCTTTTAATTAAAAAGTAGTGCCATATAATGAGAAGCTGATAAGTTTAATGGTCATCTTGGAATAGCTGTGGCAGACAGTGGTGGTTTGTCTGGAAGATCAGTTTGTCTTCTGATTACTTGTTATTAAAATAGTGGCAACTCTTCTAATTTAAGTGGTTGCTAATAAAATTTAACTGAAACAATATTAAAATCTATGAGGAAGACATCGCTTTCTTTCAAGGTCTAGACTCTTGTAATTCTAGTTTCATGAGCTTTCATATTAACATCAAATGTTCAGGATTCCTAAGATTGTTTAAAAATTAAGGTCAAACGTTTTTGTTCTTATAACGTGAACACTGTAGACCTCCTTTAGATACATTCATAAGAAACACAAAGGAATGTGTCCTAAACTGTCTTTTCTTTGCATCAGAAATGCTATGGTGAGGGATCTCTATGACAACAAATAAACTTTGATTTAGGTTAGTCTGTGCCAGGGAAGTTTTCCCATGGGAGTGGGATGAGGAAAGCTTAAAGAAAAACATGTGTAATTATATCTGTTCCTGGAGGTTTTTTTGTCGCTCAGATTTGCATTGATGAATCCTAATGTGCTATTGAATAGTACCAGAAATGCATTAGTAGGGATTTTTTTCAGTCCTTGTTTCCTGGGAAATTGTTGGGGTTTGTTTGTTATGGTTTTGTTCAAATGACATAATCACTTTCTCTATAACTTTGTCTCATCTGACAATGGGTTATTTTAGTGAACTTTATAGCTTATGGCCATTTTGAAGCTAATACAATATGTACCAGTTTATTTAGACAAACCTTCGTGGAATGGGGCAGGCACTGAAGTTTATTTTGGTTAATATTGCTGCCAAGATCCCAAAATTAAGGACAATGTCTGTGCTTGTGGAGAGTCATTTTGAAGAGGAGGATTTCACCTCATGAGGACACTATCTAGAAAGTTTTCGTGTGCTTCCAGTTGGTGATGGATAAAACTACTGGGGTTTATTTTGACTAACCCATGCATGTTAGGGGCATTTCTCTGGCAAAGTCTCCAATACGACTAGCTGAGAAACTTGTTCCAAATCTTTCCTATATGTGAGAGTATGTTATTAGTCACAGGATACCTGCCTTCAGTGGAGTTTTTGCCATAGTAAAATCAGTGCTTCACTTGCATCTGAGAAAGCCTAGTTCATTCCCCTTCACAACAAGGTTTTGGCTGAAGTGGAAAACAATGAAAATATAGGTGGGTTGATGGTGATGGTGGGACCATTTGATGAGCTGAGGCAGTGAATTTACACTGATTTCTGCTGTGCAAACACTGGGACCCCACAAAAATAAATAGACAACTGTAATCCATACACAAACCTGCATTTTGTTTCCCCAGGTGAGAAAGGGAGGGACATTTGTATGATTTCCCATGCTTAATAGGCTTCTGAGCAGTTTGCACCAGGAGCTGTCAGTATGCAGTAAAATACCCACTGTTCTGTGTCCTCTCAGCCGCTGGGGACTTGATGTGTTATTGTTACGGTGTCTCGTCAAAGACTACTGCCAGTCATTCATTTTAATATGTAATCTCCAGGAAGCCGTTTGAAGCGGTGTTGCTTAGTTACAGTTGAAATGTGCTCTGCTGTAAGGTTTTTGCGGGTACAACTCCTACCACAGGAATACAGGTCGGGTACCACATTCTGCATTCATTCTTGTAATATGGAGAGAGTGATGCTGAAATCTTTTGATGCTGGGAGTGTGGAAAGTTCACTGAATATGGAATATGTACTTACATAAGGAGCTATGGATCTTCTGCCTATATATAGCGGAGTAGATTAGTTGCTGAAAATTTGAATCTATATTTTTATAAAGGTTAGTACCTATTATAAAGATGTAAGGAGTAAATTTAGCAAGATTATGCTGCTATGGTGTTAGAGTATTTGCAGACTGCATTTCAGGAATTATTATTATATTTCAGGAATATTATTATTATTTTTTGTTAAGCTTTTGCAGTGTATTGCCTGTTTTGAAATCTTCCATAATTGTTAGACACAGCTTTAGCAGAGCATCTTATAAGGGGGTTTCCTGTGTAAATGCTTCTGTGAGTATGCCTTAACCTTGCATGTAAATGTGAGAGTATGATCAAATAGTTAACTACATTGAGTCATCAGTGCAGGCTTAAAATTGTGCTTATTAGTTAGATAGCCTACTGTGAGCCTTCTCTGTCTCTCTCTCTCACCCTCCTCCCCCCATCTTCCCTGTCTCAATCTCTCTCTTTCTTAAAATTAAATCAGGATCTGCTGAAAAACATAGACGGTCACAAAAAAGCATTCCATGAGATCCACAGGGCCAGATCTGTTAACGGAGTGCCTGTTCCACCTGATCAATTAGAGGATATGGCAGAAAGGTAAGGCTTTTAATCTGAAATAAAGATTCTATGTGAATTTAAGGGAACCTGTTTGCTTTTTAATCTGTTCAGGTAGAAATCATTGTCTAGTTGTGTTTCTTTGTAGCAAACATGAAAAAATTGGAAGGAAAAACCTCTTAGAATATACATTAAAATATACCTAAAAGCCTGATGCTTTAAAGATTGATGAGAATTAATATAAGCTACGGATATTAGAAGGAAATACTTTTTTACATTGATCCTGTTATTACTTGTCTCTGGAAGAAATGTTATGTAAGAACAGCCAGGATGCATATTAAAAAAAGATAAAAATGACTTTGCAAAACTTAGTAACAGATGTAAACTGCTGATTTCTATGAATAAACAGAAATGTAATTAATTTACTATTCAAGAGCAGTCATCGTAATTATCATAATGCATAATTAAATGCTTATAGACTCTGAATTAAGTGAAATATTAAAAAAAAAGAACTTATTTAAAGCTTTCAGTCTTTTCTGGAAAGATGAATATTGCTGTATTTTACTACACTATGATTCATTTTATAGGTTTAATTTTGTTGTCTCTTCATCTGAGCTCCATCTGTTGAAGATGGAGTTTCTGGAACTGAAGTACCGTCTACTGTCACTCTTAGTCCTTGCAGAATCAAAGTTAAAATCATGGATTATCAAATATGGAAGGCGAGAATCAGTGGAACTACTTCTTCAGAATTATATTGTAAGTTGGGGTTGTCTTCTTTCTGTAATTCTTTTTGAAATATTCATATTTAAGATTGCTGGAAATGAATAAAAGAACAGAAACAGAAATTAGACTTGGCAGTCATCAACTTTGTGACTTCATTCTTACGGAATAGCCTTTCAGAGGTGAATCCGTCTTCCTCATGGAGGAACTTGAGTCAAAAGGCTAAAACCAAGAATTATTATCTTTGCATCGTTCTTCAAAAACAGAAATAATGTCCCACCTGTTACGTGTTCAATCTCCAGCTTATCAAGCGTATCTGGAGGTTCCAAATCATAGATTTTTACTTACCTTAGATAGCGATTTCAAAGAACTTAATTTCATCTTCTTTTACAGCTGTATAGATGCACTTTATAGTGACCGTACACAGATTAATAAAACATAGAGATTAATTAAAAACAGAGAAAGAAAAGGTTTTTGACGTGCAGTCCTCCACAATACTTTCTTTTAAAGTATTCCAAAGGGGGGGTGGGAAGGGGTAAGTTATGCTGCCTCTGTGCACTCATTCAGTATTCTATAGCGATAGGGTAGTAATTCTGTTCTTTCAAAGAAGGATTTTTCTTCTACTCAGCATCAGTATATTAAACCCATTACTTTTTCTTTTCTGGAAAAAGAAAGATGCTCCAGTTCTGCATCATCCATCCATCTATCATGTTAAGGAACAGAAGCTATTGATGACTTACAAGCACTCATTGATACGTTCCCTTTCAGTCTTATGCCGCTGTATCTTGGTAAATCCACCCTTACACTGCTGCACAGGAGAATTTTGTTTGGAAATAATTCATACAGTTACAGAACCATTCAGAGCCAGGACACTGCATAGAGAAAGTTACTGATGCTCACAAAGCCTGATAGTTTTTATTGCTTTGGAATTTCATCTACAAAGTGAGAATTGAAGACCTGTTCACACCATTCCCTTTCTATGTTTAAAGTTTAGCAGTCAAGGACACATAAATATTCAGGAGTTAATCATTGTTTTAAACAAACTTTGCAAAATCGGGATGGTTATTTCAAATAACATAATTTGCAAGAGTGATGTGCAATATCTAGGAATTATAGTTCATTTGTATACTCTGTAAGACTTTTACCGCTAAACTACTAAAATATAACAAGGGAAATAATGTGGAAATGGACAGCTTGACTTTTGGATTATTATTTTATATCACTACCTTATTTTTTGCTTTAAAAAGAACATTGAGTGATGAGTTTCTATGTTACTTTGCAATAGCCTCAATTATGCTTCAGATCACTAATGCTTAGATGGTCATTCGGGGAAAGAAAATGCTTCCTTGCATCATTTGTGAAATGCATCACATCAAAAATGAGGAAACTGGGACAAGAAGATAGAGCTCAGTTTCATTCCTGGTGCCCTTGACTTCTGGCTCCTTTCAGGTGTCCAGTAACACAAAGAAACTTTATTTGCTTTGGCTTATCTGGAAGCAATTTTCTAGGGCCAAGAGCCAAGTATTACTCTTCCAGTTAATTAGAATTCTTACACAGGAAAACTGTAGTCAGTACTTTCGAGTCAGTGACTATATTAGTAGGAGAGAAAAATGTAGGTTTGTTTTTCTGCCAAAGCAGACTGAGTAATGTCATCGTTCTAGGAACATGCGTAGTTAGGGTCTGGATAGAACATATGTCTGGCAAATATTTATGTACTGTAGCTTAAAAATTAAACTGGTGGTTGTTACTTTATACCACCTGCTCTTCACCTGTCTGTCATACACCATAAGGTCAGCACAAATTGTACACCATCAACCAGAAGAATATACTCTACTTGAAATATCAGCTTTACTGGAGATACTGGGTATAGTTATCCATGGATTTTAACCCCCGGAATTTTGTTTTGGCATTGCTGTATTAATACTTTTTCAGTACCGTATGGTGTATGGATATGGGATAAGCTATATATTTTCTTTAAGAGATCTTGCCAGATGGGAGACAATATTAACTAGTAAATGTATATATTTAATTTTGAAAATATTCCAATTGCTCCTGAGATCAGTATTATATAAGTAGCTTGACAGAGTCTTTTACTTTCTTATATGAAATCTTGCAGCTTTTACTTCAAGGTGAAGTGCCTGTGTGTATGGGTTTGGCAGAAGTCAAAATCAGGAGTTTGTCATGTAATTCATGGAAAACATGTAGTTCTGTATACATGCCAAATTATTATTATTTTTACAGTAGAGCAGAAAAAAAATCTGGTTGTCCTCAACTTCTAGTTTTCTTGGTTATAAAGACATTTCTAAATTATGTGCTAGATAACTGTGGTGATTTTAACATAGCAACAGCATAGTGTTTTAAAATAGAATTTTAGATATATACTGACTGGCAGATTAATTTTTAAAACTGGTTTTCACATTAAATAACGTGGGTTGATGAATATACAACATCTGATTCTTCTCTTCAAAGAGAAGAATTTGAACTCATTTGAAACCTAGTTTTTCCAAAATTTCACTAGTTTACATAAAATTTTGTTTATTCTGACATTTCAAAGTTTGTGCAGACTTACGTGAGATGTAGTTGCCTTGGTTTTGTAGATCTGTAACTGTGGAGGTATGGGAGGTAGTATAAGCTACACAGCCATTCCAAAACTCTAGATAAGTACATTAGGTAAGGCAATACAAAAGGTCTGTAAAAAAAGCAGACTTTTCTATCCTTTTTTATGGTGGTAACACAAGATATAATATGCTTGCATAATGTAGAGATATAATTATACAGTACACTTAAAAGAATCAACATTTTGAAAGACATAGAAAGGTCAGTGTCATTTGCAATAAGGGATAGAGGTATAAATGATAAAGAGCCATAATTCTGTGACCAAAGCATTTCCAGATAAGCTATTCATTGCGCTGTAACACATTACACAGCTGAAACATCACTCACAAAGGAAAAGCCCTGTGTCACACTTTGGAAAAGCAACATCTATTTGTGTAGTGTTTCCTTAATCTTATTTTTACCAGTTGGAAAGGAAGTAAAGGAAAACTGAATGAGAAGTCAAATGTTTTTCATCTTTTAAAGTAAAACCTGCCTTTCTGCAAAAGCTGAATACAGTAAAAATTTTTACAGTTTAACTGGATTTGACTTTTGTGGTGATCTATATTGATGAATTTTTCTCTTTTATTAAAATTTTTCTAGTTAGATATCAGTGTAAAACAGTTTCAATTAAATAACTTTTAAGTTAATTGCTCAGTTTCTGCACATTCGAAGTATCATATGCTACTGAGTTTTGGGAAGTCAGCAAGTAGCAGACTAAGAACATATTCAATAATATTTCCACATGCAAAGAAAAGAAATGATTTGTAAAGGGAGACTGCTGTACCATTAATTTAAAAAGTTGAAATTTATATATTATTTTATAATAATGATAAATTCAACGTTATTTTATAATGATGAAAAAAAATGAATGGAGGAATAACGCAGTTAAAAACTGTCATCACTGGACTGATGTAATTTCATGGAAATAATTCTTATTCTTAATATCAATCTTTATTTTGTCTGTTGTAATTTTTTTTTTCTTTTCAGTCTGTTATTGAAAATAGTAAGTTCTTTGAACAGTATGATGTTACTTACAAGATCTTGAAAAGAGCAGCTGAAATGTATGCCAAAGCAAATGGCTCAGGTAAATGCCTATGTTTCTTTCACTCTTTTAATCTCTTTAGACATAAGTGTGGTCTAAAATGGTCTAAAAAGACCTAATGTTTGTTTCCTCCATGAGGCAGAGCTGTTCTCCAAAAAGGCTACAATCTCTGGTAGCAATTTCACACATTCTCTAGCATGAAGGCAGCTGGTACTGAGCAGCCTGTGTTCCTCCTGTTAAGATTTCTTAATCTCTGGCAGAGAATGGTCACATTTAGACTTCTTAATGGAGGAAGTCCATGGTCCATGCTAACTACTGGATTGTTTCAGTGTTGTTGGTTTAAGCCAAAAGTGTGCCAGAGACCAAACTGGGAGTAGGGAAGGTCATATTCTGCTGCCTGGAAATACTCCCTGACCTCATTTACTAAAAAAGACAAACACTGGTTTGGTCCCAGTGTTATAGTAGCAACAGTATCCCCTGATATATAAAGATTTTTTATTAACTGTGAAAAGCTAGAAAAGGAATCTAAGTGATAGCTAAAGTGTGGATATAGAGGAGGAAAACGTGTTGCTGATTCAAGAGCAGCTTCATGTAATTCCTGAACACTGCTGAGTTCAGTGAGAATGCAGGAGGGCAATATTTGACCTACATAGTCACAGACATGAGATCGCTTTAATCTCTGCTGAGGAGATAACACAATGATGTCTGTGGAGGATTGCTGCAGCTGCTAAAGTGCTTAGCAGATGTGCAAAGGAAATACATGTCTTTTTTTGTTATGAAAGTTGATGATGGTGACACTCAAATTTCACAAAAAGTAAATACTTCTTACAAGGGATTCTCACAAACAATAAAATGAATATATTGATTCAATGCTATTAAAAAAATCCAGTAACAAATTCTTTTCTAAGGGCATCTGCTTGTTTATATGAATTCAGAAGCAGTAGTGCAAATTAGAGGACACCTTAGCTAAAAAATCTTTTTTAGATTGCCTATATTCTGCATGTTTTATGAAGCCTCAGGATTTTCTTGAGTCCTTTTCCTTCTTTTTGTTTTTCTTTTTTCTTCTGGAAGGAGGGCATACTTGTTCCTTTACTGCTGTGAGGAAAATACTAAAGATTAAACGGCAAAAATTAGCACAGTTTGCTTTTAAAGCTGGTAGAAGGAAGATTAGAATTTTGTTCAGTACTTTTCAATGCAGGCATACTATGCATTTGTACATTATACATCTTTAATTTTGGGGGCTTTTTTAAGGAAACCTCTCTTGATTTCTTTTATTACAGATTAGAAATGAACACTGTACTGAGTATGCAGTGTGACTGTTTTAATAAAGCGTTCATTTTATCTACTTTCCTTAGTCTCTAATTCACAGGTTTAATTTTTCAGTTGTAATTTTTTGCACTAAAATTTGGCTTTAAACTGAACACATGTATATAAAAGCCTGCTGAAACAGAACTTGCAGTAAAATATAATTCCCTGATGAGAATGGAGAAACATAACATAAAATTAAGGTTTACAGAAATACTAATGAACCAAAATAATCAATGTCTTTCCCATATCTCAGTGGAAGAAGTTGAGAATGTGATGAAATTCATGAATGAAACGTCAGCACAGTGGAGGAACCTCTCGGTAGAGGTGAGAAGTGTAAGAAGCATGTTGGAAGAAGTAATTGCTAACTGGGACAGATACAGCAGCACTGTGGCAGGTCTACAAGCTTGGCTAGAAGATGCTGAAAAAATGCTGAATCAGCCTGAACAGTCTAAAAAGGTAAGAACTAATTGCATATATAGAGAGATATAGATATGGGTATTTTGTAAATTATAAAACATATGATATCTTTTTGCATTTGTTTAGATTGTTTTACAAAATGGCATACCAGAGGGAGACCTTTTTTTCGGTTTTTGGCATAGTATCTACATTCATCCAGTGTTTGCACATGCAGGGCATATGGACATATACATATATATACTCAATGAAGGAATGCATCATTTGTGATAAGATAGTTAGAGGCATCTTGGACCTGATTATAAGGCAGCAGTATCGCTTAGAGAAAGAATGTTACGTGATTCATTCAAAGGCAAATACAGCACTCAACTCCAAAGTGTGTAGTCACATGCTAGGTATAAAGACACCTAAACAAAAGAATTTTTTCCACTGATTTTTCTACCATATAGGTGACAGATTTCAATATTAGTTACCTTCACAAAACAACATTAGTAATATATGTTGTTATGTTTGATGGGTAATTAGTTATCTTTTAGATTCACTTCCTCCTGGGGACCTGAGGTCATAAAGATAGTTCTTCTGTCTTTTTTTTTTTCTGTTCTAATATTAGAGTACTGAACCATGAAGATCTATGTTTGTGAGACTTCAGTAATGACCCAGGTTGATGTGAATAATACTGCATTTTCATCCAATCCCAATGTAGCAGCTATACATCTCAACACCAAAATATAGTTTTCAAAGGTTGTAAGATGTCAAACTGACATTGGGTCAGCCATGAGCATTGTGTATTATATGAAGGACAGTACAGTTTTTTTGGTAGAAGTTTGCTCATCTAAATTGTTGTAAAAAAATGGAATGCACTTTTAAAATGTGTAAACCTGTGAAAGGGGTTCAACAGTATGGCATAATATAAATGCTAACATTTATTATTACTGAGCAGGAAAGATGACCTCAGCCAGTCAAGTTGATCTTATCACCTTGTGTATATTTTATGCGAGTAACTTGGCAGTGTTTAAAATAAAATGTTCTTATATCCACATATATGAATGTAATAAAAATAGTTAATTCTCTTGTCAGTTTTATAACTTTAAAGATTTTCAAAGCAGAAATCTGAACATATCCATAACGTATATATTTACTTCTGATTTCTAACCGAAATCCAACAAGTAATTCTCATTGATATATGAAGAGATTCAAAAAGCTTTGTTGAAAACCTTAGTTATGAAATCATTATTCTTTGCAAAATGCTAATTTTTTCTCAAAATTCCATTATCTAAAAACTGTTAACGATTACTGAGAGGTAATATAATCCACCTGTAGACTGAGATACGTATTTTAAAAGTTACTTCTGTTGATCTTGAATCTTGCACTCCACAGCCAATTTCTTTCAGATTTTCTTACAGAGAGAAGCCTTTGCACAAAGCAAAGGCTGTGCTCCACTGCAAGTAGAAGATTCAAACTGCACGTGAAGTGTTTTAAATTCCTAAGGCTGAGATCAGTAGAGTACAGGTGCTCTGTGTAGGTCAGTTCTCATAAAATTTGAGAAAAGTATTATATCCTTTTGACATTTTGTTTTTGGCTGTATCCGAACTGGTTTTGCATGTGGATGGTTTCTGACAAGTACAGCATTTCAGAACTGTAGCTCTGCAGTTTGAGATAGCTGACATTACAGATGGACAGGACTTCTTCATATCTGCCGCTGAGCAAAGGATTGCATGGGATTGTCACTGTCAGATGAACAGTCTTGGAATTATAAGGTAGATCTCTTAAGATGGAGTTCCGTTAGTTTAACTGAAGCTACTCACTGACATAAATACATTAGGTCAGTGCCCCTTTCATAGTGGGAACAGTCCTTGCCATGTGCCATCCATTGAGTCGTGCATTGTTTGGGAGAAGGGTAGTAGGGACAAGCCAAAACCATGTCAGAGAAGATGTGGACAATCACGGGACAGTGACTGAGTCCTATTTTGTTTACTGATAAAGCTGCAGTCAGTGCCTGGAGATACTTGCCTTAGGAATAATTACCCATCTTCTGGAAGAACAAAAAGGAATGGAGGGAGCTTGTCTTTTCTTCTCAACCAATTTATGTGTGTGTAGCTGCCTGCAAGATGCAAGAAGCATTTGACACTATGGCTGGACTGCTTTGGCTGTCTCACTGGAAGAGGCAAAAAAACCCCACCAGTGACAACCACCCCTCTCCCCTCCCCACTGACCTGCTCTGAGATAGGAGGAAGCAGTGATAAAGAATCAGTCTTCTCAGGTCTTCTGGGATGTAAGACCCTGGAAAGCTGCACATGTTCACAGTAAGGGAAGAATCTCTCTACAGTCTATGTATGGCTTCGGTTACTATCAGCCCACGCTGTTTTCAAGACAAGACAGAAATTAGATAAGGCCTATCAGTGTTTTCAGTTGTGGACCTTTCTCTTAGGGTGGAGTTCCATTAGTTTAATTGAAGCTACTCACTGGAGTAAAATGAGCTGTAAGTAAGCTGGTGGCAATTTTCAATTCTAGAGTTGTGTTCACAGACATTAAATTTCTATTATGCTACATCTGATATGAAAATCTTCAGAGGATAATTGTTCAACGAGTTTTATCAAGACATTAACTGGTAATTAAATTTCGGTTTCATGATTTAAGATAAAGAGTAAGTGAAATGGTTTCAGAAAGGTGTTTCCATTTTCTTCTTCAGGATTTCTTCCGGCACTTACCTCACTGGATCCAACAGCACACGGCCATGAATGATGCTGGTAATTTTCTGATTGAAACATGTGATGAGGCCATTTCCAGAGATCTTAAACAGCAGCTTCTGTTACTAAATGGAAGATGGAGAGAATTGTTTATGCAAGTTAAGCAGGTGTGAGGTTTTGCTTTAAATATTTACTTTGTCATTTCCGTGCAAGCAAGACAAATTTGACCCACTAGTAGGGCTACAGGACAACTTACTAAAGTTTCTAACTGTGCATTGTTATTTAAATGAGAAATTAATTCCCGTCTGCATTTTATTTTATTATGGCTTTTCCTTTGTTTATCTTTTTGGATATAAAGCTTTTTATTTTTGGACATTTTCAGCTAATATAAGCTCTAGGTTTTTTGTTATTTTTTCCTGTCTTGGTGAATATTGTTTATGCGTATCATCTGCTGTTCATCGCGGAAAATGATTAGTTTTAATTAACTATTGGGATTTTAAAAGCTCTGTAAAATTGAACAGAGAAAATGGTGAACCTGATTATTTTTCTATTCTTTAATGAAAGTTGCATTCAATTATTGTACTGCAACTCTAAGCAGGTACAATGCAAATTAATTAAGTAAATGTTTTCTCCAAATTGGTCAGACGTTACTTTAGTCTTAAGCGCAAGAAGGCACAGGTAGTAAGAGATTCAACTGATTGGAAAATAATTGCTCTTTCTATGTTTGCTTTTTAAAATGCAAGAAGATGTGAGCTAAATTACACAGAAGTATTTCACACCTCATAAACACATTAGGAAATATCTTTGCTATAGACAACATACATCTAAGGATATTTTCACCTTCCTTGATTTTAAGTAGCAGTTGTGTTTTTGAAGATGCTGCGTCTGTTTTCTTTACTGGCATGATTATTTCATTGCAGTCAAGTGGAAAAGCAAATAATGATTGCCCCTTTTTTCTCTTTACTTTTCCAAACGTTAACTAGAATGTTTTCAAACTTTATTTGCTGATGATATTTAGGATGATTCACTGTGAAACACTAATGCCCAGGATGTAAATGTCTCTTCCTCTGCTTGTGCAGCTTCTTTCAAGTATTATCTGTCTGGCTTTCCACCGTTTCTGTTGTACAGCTCTTTGGACTTTCTAAGACCAGCCAGCAGTTCTTTTAGTTACCCCTCAGCTTTTCTAGGCTTTTCGTGTTCTATTCTCTTTACTGAATTTTCAGACCTTATATTGTAGGTAAGGAGAAATTGGGTGAGATGTTGGTTCTGCATTAGAAACAAATGATTCTAGCATTCTCCAAATGACCAAAACGTTAAAAAAAAAACCCTTGAACAACTGTATGAGCGCTATTGACACTAATACAGATCACTAATGTCTAACAAATTTAGAAGATTAGTTTCCATTATTTTGTAGTTCGTTGAATATGATTTGTTCAGCAAACAATTGCACTGAAAACATGCTACTTCTCTTAAGTCATTACTGAAGTGCCAGATATTTCATTTTGGGGTGTTATTTTTTTATTATCTCTTTTTACTTTACATTTTCTTAGTATGCTCGAGCAGATGAACTGGACAAAATGAAGAAGGAATACTTGGATGGTGTTGCCAATTTGACAGCTTTTATTGATGGAAGCAATAGAAAATTTTCAGTCCCTGTAGAAGTATCCTTCCTTGATGTCAAAATGTTTGTACAAGATTTAGAGGCAAGTGGCTTACTTTCATTCCTTTCTTTCTCCTTCATAAGAGAGAAACTTGTAGCTATTTAAATCTGTAAGCACAAAATCATTTTATTATGCATTTCAATTATTACTAGTGGTTTTTAATTAATAGTGCTTTTTGTATAATTTCTGCTATAACTAATATAAGTCATTGTATTCTGTGAGTGACATTTCCAGAGTACATTTCTGAAACAGCATCCAACAGAGTATTTCTTTCTGTGTAGTTGCAAATCATGTTCAGGTGAGTTGACTGATGGCATTTGACACAGTTCTCATGCATTTGAAATATGATCCAGTATTCACTAAAATCAGGGATGAGAACAATTGATAATTGGAGAATATATCTTGTATATCATGAGACCAGAATTCTATCTCCCATGAATGTATAAATGCTAGCGTTGATTTTTATTTTTTTTAACTTTTGTTTCAGAATATTAAGCAGAAATTACCTGCAGTGGAAACTCAGTACAAAACGGTCACAAGAACAGCGCAGCTTGTTACAAAGGAAGCTTCCCAAGAGGAAGTGAATGAAATCCTTGGAACTTTGACAAGGATCAAAGATCAGCTGGGCAAGGTTGTAGAATACCTTTTCTGCTTCACATGTTGTTGACTGCTGACATAATAAATAATGAACTATGCTACAAAAATGCTCAGATACATGCATTTTAGCAAAAATACAGTTATAATAACAATAGATTGATTCAGAGAAAAATATTACTTCTTTTAGACAACCAACTTTAAATTTAATATTTTATTTTAGAAGTAATACAGAATCATGATTGATCTATCTTTAAAGAGGCAGGTAACAACTGTATACTCTCATAAGAAGAAAAACTGCTGGTTTTGAATTTTACAACTTTTTTAATAATTATTTTTCTTTAAAATGGCTATAGGTTAAGGAACATTCCTGTGCCCTCCTCTATGAATGCCAGCGTCTACTGTCCCCACTGGAAGAACTGGAGAAACAAATCACACACTTTTATGAATCTCTTGAAAAAGTAAATGAAATAATTTCCATCCTGGATCCTGAAGCACAACCCACAAGTGTTCTTAAACAAAAAGCCCAAGTAAGTTTCAAAAATGTCTTACAAAGATCTGCTGCTCAAGTATTTACAATTAGCTTTCTAGGAATCTGGATTGCACCTTGGTAAGCTGAGCAAATGTTTCTTCATGTTAAGGCAACAAACATAGCCTATCCTAAAGTCAGCTGGGCATAAACATAAAAAGATTGAAACTTGTGTTCCCTCCTAGTGCCTGTGGTTTCAATCCAAGAAGTATATGTAAGACTTTTTAAAAAACAAAATTAGTTCAAACCTATAATGACTCTGGAGATTGGCCCAATAATTCAACACAAAGGGTCCTCTCTTCCAGTGACTCTAAGCTTTTATTGCATTTCAGTAAAAACTGAACTAGTGAGCCTGAATCAAGCCAGTACACTTATCTTCCCGAGGAATTCCTCTTCTGTTTGTGAACACCAGCTGAGTCACGTGTCTAACCTGCAGGTTAAGGAGCAGTTTATAAGAGTGCTCCTTTCCTCTGCTTCTGAAGGTTAACCTGCCCCAGAATGTTGCATAGAGGTGAGACTGACTGACCTATAGTTCCCTGAGCCTTCTTTTTTTTCCTTTATTGAATATTGGGATTATGTTCCCCTTTTTCCAGTCAGCAGGAACTTCACCAGATTACCATGATTTCTCAAATATGATGGAAAGTGGCTTAGCAACTTCATCCACCAGCTCCCTCAGGACCTGTGGATGGATTTTATCGGTTTCCATGGACTAATACATCTTCATGTTCCTTAGGTGGTCTTGAACCTGATCTTCTCCTGCTGTGGAGAGAAGTATAATTCTCGTTACTTAATGGCATTTGTAGTGAAATCTGAATTCCAGCATTTGACACGAAAGGTTAATTTGGTGAAAGGCAAGAAATGTTAACGATGCAACCTGCTGCTGACAGTTATCATTCTGCTATCTATTGTTTGCACCTCTGTGTACTTACAATTATACAGTAAACATGGACATCCCTTAAAATTAAATCACAGACCAATATATTGACCTTCGTTCTCTAAAACTGAGTACATGAGTACATGTCTGTGGTTTTTTTTTTATAGATAGCTAGAGGTCTATTTGGGTACAGGACTCTATACTCAAGGGAAAAATTGCATGGTCTGTGTTATTCGATATAACATTTCGTATTGTCTGTTTGTTTTGGTGCTTTGACCTGGTCACTTTTGTTCTTATTGTCTAAAAATATCTTCCTGTTATTTTGCCAAACTTTTCTCTCCTTTATTCCTGGCCAGGGTGGATATATGTTTTTTTTTCTTTCAGGATTTGGTAGCTTATCAAGAAAACTGCAAGAAAGATTTGTCCCTGATTGAGAGAAATAGCCAGAGTATCCTGCAGTGTGTGGCTTCGAGTGAAGTGTTACAGCATTTCCATCAGTCAACATTTCAGAAGAAAGTTACACAAGTTCAGCTTACTTTTCAGGTAATTATGTTGTACCTTTGTGCATATTTTTGAAAGCTTGTTCATATCCAACTGATCCATCCTACTATTATCTCCGTTTCATCACTCTTTAGCTACTGTCATAGAGAGCTATCCTCTCTGGTGTCAAGTTATTAATTAAGGATTTGTCATTGTTAGATACTGAGGGGTCAGGGGACTGACATTCATGTTCCTCATGCAGTTATTTAGGGGTGAGCCCGCCTCAGAGGAACCCGTGACTTAACGAGAACTTTCACACATCTCAGGCTCCTTTGGAATGAGAAACCTGAAATCCACCTGTTAGGGTTGCACTTTTTTTTTTTTGTTTCTCTTGACTTTCTTATCTTGGCTCCTATATTCCTATACATCACCTTTCATACAAAGATGTAAACTTTTTCAAACGCTACTGTTGCTGAGCTTTATATTTCCCCAGGAAAATGAAGTGGATTGTCAATATAGAAAGCTGCAAATATATATTTTCATTTGTTAATGTAAAGGTGTGGGTTTTGGGCTATAATACCCCTTTCCTGTAGAGCTCTACCCTGTTATTAGCCATATTGATATTTTTGGGGTTATTCAGCCTCCGTATATCCCTGCCCTAGGATGAAATTAACCAATATCTGGGAGTCATATCTCCAGGTGTTGAGTTCTATTAGATTTGTTTTCTGGCAGTTATTGCTCAATTTAGATTGAATTTAAATATATAGAAAATCACCTATCGGTAATGAGCTATATCTGATAGGGGAATTTCAAAATTTATATTGGGTCTGGGGGGTTTTTTTTTTTTTTTTTTTTTTTTTTTGTTTGGGTTTTTTTTCTCTTTTTTTTTTTTTTTTGTGGGTTGTACTTCAGCATCAGTGGATTTTGACTTACAATTTAGAAATCATTAAGTTTAGCTTATAGTGACAGAAGATACAATTGCAGCTTGGTAAATTTAACATTTTAAACATTATTTTGTTTCTATGAAGATAAGTGGTGATTTATCTCTTTTTGTATTGGAAAATAAACCTATAAAACATGGCTTAACTGTGCAAAGTGTGGCCATACCCTGAGTTAAAGTATTTATGGATCTGTAAGCTGGCACTTTCTCGTGTAAAGAATGCATTCCTATGTGATTCTACAAAAATTTTTTTCAGGAAACTTTAAGTGGTTTGGCAAAATGTTTGAGAACTACAGATTTGATTAGCTCACTAGGTAAAATCATTACACTTCCTTACACAGTAATTGGTGAGGAAGGTAATGTTTATGGTTAGAAGGTGGTGTTGGAATTACCCTGCTGCAGCTGAGCTGGTGAACTGTTCATTTCTCCTGGTCCTTTTTTTTTTATTTGCTTATGAAGTTGAAACGACTGGATAATGCAGTGCACTGGGGAAGACTACAGAGTAACAAAGACCTGTGCAACCACAAAATTTGCTGCCTTTCTCTTAAGTGGCTCTGCACCTGGTTCTTATCTAGTCTACTTGTGTGATAATCATATAAACCGCCTTCAGGTCAGAAGACTTGTGGCATGGAACTGTTTGGATCCGTAGGTCAAATCACTTTCATGTACAGGCATGTAGGAGGAAGTAGTCTGCTACAAATTAAAATGGAATGACAAGCTTTTAGCCATACATCTGAAAGCAGGCTTTAGGAAATAAACACCAGCCACGTGGCAGAGGCACTGTGAAGGTATCAGAGACATCTCTATGAAGTAGCTACCTGCTTTTATTTGCATGAAGAATGACATTAGCATGAACCTTAGTATAAGCATTAAAAATTGGCAGTATGGAAGCATGAAAAGGAGAAATGCTTGTGAACAGCATATATTTGAAAAAGTGGCACCAATCAACTGCATTTTTGTAAGCTTATGGTAAACGAGAGCAAATAAAAATCCATGAGAAAGTACCAGCTCATTTTCTTTGCTTATAACTCAGAATATGGTCAGGAAAGCTGGTGACTGGAGAAAAAACATAGAAGCAAATAGCCGATTGATGAAGAAATTTGAGGAGTCTAGAGCAGAACTGGAGAATGTAATACAGATTGCCAATTGTTGCTTAAAAGAAAAAGGAAATCCTGAAGAACTTCTCAGAAAACATAGCGTGAGTAAATTGTGTGACATTCCTCATGGAAATCTTTGAGTGCATGACATACAAGTGAAAAGCCTACCTAATTTTAAAATTGATACGGATTTCTTTCATGTGTAGAATTTATACAGATCACAAGCCAAACTGATGTTAAGGTTGAAAAACAAAATGGAAAAAAGATTACCCCTCTTACTGATGAATGTACACAACCAGAAGGTGAAGAGAGAAGATCCCCTAGAAATAGGAACCATTAGGAGTGAAACACTACATTTTGCCAGTATCACACATTGAATCTTTTCTTATGCATGCAACTTTAAAATGTATTCTTGTTAAAATACCATCTCAGTATGCTGGCTGAGAATAAATTAATTTTCTGGACCTTAAATAGCTAGAAATAGTTCTTTCCTTAGCTTAAACTTCAGTTCTTCAATGCCGCAGAAGTAACCTTTACACTTACAGAGCATGTTAGAGAACTTTGTGTTGGTAGGTTACCGTGTCAATAACCATCTTCATCTTCTCACTTTCCTCCTCAACTTCAGGAATTCTTTAACCAGTTGGATCAGAGAGTCCTAAATGCCTTTCTGAAAGCTTGTGATGAACTCACTGACATCCTCCCAGAACAAGAGCAACACAACCTGCAAGAAGCTGTGAGAAAACTCCATAGGCAGTGGAAGGTTAGTGACATTGCATGATGTCTCTGGAAATTGTAAGTCTTAAGTTTGGAATGTTTTCTGCATGACCTGTATGTTGAAAAAAAAACAAAATGTTGTATTATTTGGCTTTCTGTACAATTTGTGGGAGGGGGAGGGGGAAGTATTTTACAACATTAGATACAATTACATCTGCAAATATCCTCTTGAAAAAGCTCTGTTAAGTCATCGAGAAATGAGAGAAATTAATTATTAAACCTTAATTTCTTCCTTTTCGTACAGACATCATATTACCTCTGTTAAAAACGTTTATTGAGAGTAGGTGCTACCTTTTCCTACTTTGTGATGATGTTGGATGATTGACTTTCCCAACCTTAATAGACCAAATTTGTAAGAGATCAGGCTATCAGTTTAAACTGTGTCTTCTGCCAAAGCCTCTAACAACTGAATGAACGTTGCTCATAAACTAATGAATTTTTGCCTGCTACAGCATGTTACAGGTCAAATCTGGAGTGATGAATGAGTGGTTTCTTGCTAGCATGCGAACAGGGACCACTGGAAGCAGTTGTGACTGTAGCTTCATATGAATATATCATTGTTACTGTTTGCTTTACTGTTTTATACAGGAAATATTTGGTATATCTTGCCAGGAATCAAGATGTCTCTCTAATACATCTTACACATACATATTCTGGTCCCCAAAAATTTATGATATATATTAGTAACAGAGTTGCTTTGTTTACTTAAATACGGAGAAAGCTCCATCTGCTCCTGCATATATGTGCTTTATTTTCTATAGTAGGAGTTTTTAGATAATTTATTTGTAGCAACTTCACATAGAGCTAATGAGAATAGTGTTTTATCTCTGTGCTTGTGTATTGAACCTCTGGATGTGTAGGATCTTCAAACAGAAGCACCATACCATTTGATCCACTTGAAGATAGAAATACAGAAAAGCAAGTTCCTGGTCACAGTGGAGGAGTGCAAAGCTGAACTAGCTCGACAGAACAAGGTGTTGTCAAGAGAAGGCAACGAACGGATGATTGAGGAGCACAAGGTATGAATTATTTGCCACCACGTGGGCATTTACAGAAGTGCATATCAATATTAATAAAAAGAAGGTCTGTCCAACTCTTAAGCCACCAAACACTCTGTGCACAGCTAGACAAAATTAATTGGCCTTTAACAAAAATTTTTATTTGAGCTTAGTAGAATTTATAAAAGATACATAGATATACTTTGTAATTTCTGCCAATTTTGTATTTTTACTGAATTTTCTGCTGTCTCCCATCAGTTGTTCTTCGGTGACAAGGGACCTTTCCACCTGTGTGAGAAAAGGCTACAAAGGATTGAAGAACTGTGCCAAAAACTGCCAGTAACTGATCCAGTGAGGGCTACATTGGAAAGCGGCCAACGAATCTTGAAGGATCTCAAATCCCAGATAGACAGCACATACATAAAGCTAACAGAGCACTCAGACACCTGGAAGGGCTATAAGAACAGGTGTCTGCTCAATTACTAGCTGGGTCTCATAGAGCCTCGTGTGTGGTCACTCCTCGAAGTGTCATCATAGGACAGTACCATGTAAAGAATGATACTGTGTTGTTCGCTTCAAGTAGAAATCTATACTTTATGTAGTAATTCCACAAATCATTGTGGGGTTTTGAGTTGATTTTATAATTTTTGGTTTAAATTTAAGGTTTTTATTTGGTGGTGACAATTTTTGTCCAACATTTTTCCTTGCTTTGCATTACTTGATGTTTTATTTCAGATTTTCTGAATTGGCAAATTGGATTTCATCAACAGAAAGAGAGCTAAAGAAGATAAAGGAAAGTGCCAATGATACTGCCAAATACAATCAGTGTAAAGCATCTGTGGGGGTGAGCCCTTGACTTATATTCTATAAAAGCTAGAGTCACTACTACTGGGACTCTGGATAAAACTGTCTTCTGAAGTGTAACTGTATTACTACGGGGACCATAATAGCTCTGCTGATTCCTGATACTCTTAAAAACATTTCCAGGAATAGTCCTGGATGCAGCTAAGTGCAGCAGTAGTTCCTACTTGCAATAATTTAGAGAATGGCAGGTCCTTTCACATGTATATTCAAAACATCTAAATATAGAAGTAGACAGCATAAATAGTTGCTCCTCATCCTAGTGTGTTCACAGCTAAAAGTGCTGTGCAAAGAGAAGAGCCAAAATTACTGAACTGGTGGTTTTTGAAGAACGAAGTTACTCTTTTACATTTGGGGAAGACTTCTATTACAAAAATTCTCTTCTACAATAGTGTAACAGGCAAAGATACCTACTTTTGAATCAGTGACTGGAAACAGAAGTGGTAGAATAATTGAAGATAGATTAGTCATTTGGTTAAATTGGTTTTAGGCAATAATTTATTGTGCCACTTGAAACCTTGCTTGACCCTCATTTCTTTCTTTTTTTTATTTATTTTACGTACTAGGAGCAAAAACAGAATGTCAAATACTGCTGGAGTTTGTGTGAAACTCATGAGCAGGTTATGAGGCTAGCTGTGCAGAGAAACATAATTAGGATGACCTTGATAAAGCAGATAGATCTTCAGTTTAATGGGTGCTTCTGCTCCAAAACGTCTGATTTACTCATAGAGTTTCACTGCTTGCAACTTCTCACCAGCACTGGCACAAAGACATAAATGGATTACTGGGTGAAAAGAGAGGGGGGAAAAGAGCTATTTAAATTGGAAAAAAATACACATAATCTTATACCATGTGAAATTTTATATTTGAGAAAGTCAGCATTGAAGATCTAAATGGTTACTAAGAAATTTGGTCAACAAATGGGAAATATATACTTTTCCTCAAAAAATGTTAGTTTGAGGAAAATGTGCTCCACTGCTGCTCGTTAAATAGCATTCTAATAAGTAGTAGTGGAGAAAAGTCTGTGGAGGAAATGCAAAAATCTAGCCCCAGACTGGAGCAGAATCAGATAGGGTGTGCAAATAGAAAAATACTACCTTTCTAGTAATATTCTTCAAGATAAGAACAATTGGTAGTATGTTTAAACTACTATTCTTTGATGTCGCTCATCAATATGTTTTGTTTATTTGAAGAAAATATGTTTTGATTCTTCCATAGGAAATTAGGAAGCGTATTAGCAAGCAAGGCGAAAATCACAGCTGGCTGAAATCTAGACTTGCTGTTTTGACTGCGGTATGTCCTGATTTGGAGGCCAAAAAGACAGAGGATGAGCTTTGTAAACTTTCCAGTGACTTCAAGGGACTCCTAGATTTGCTGGCTGAGGTACAGTATGAGCGACATATGAACTCTCCGTTTACAGTGTCACATGAAATGACATCAATCATGGCTTCACAAGCATTAGTCCCCTGCTGTGTTTTTTTTTTAATTAAACTGCAAGCATTCAGCAACAGGAAAACTCATTTGTACTCCCTGGGTAGCAAAGCTTTGAGAGCAGCAGGCAAAAAATACTGACATTATTATAAGGGATCTTTTCCCTTTGCAGGATTGGAAAGCATAATGTTTCTGGAATCAAAATGTCACTATTTCTAGAGTAAAGAGATAGTTTTCTAAAATCAGCTCTTAGTGAACATTGGCAAAACCGTGATGTACATCAGCGGATGTATATAGTATTTCACTTCATTTATGTATGTTTTATGCTGAAATAATAAAGGAATTACTGTGAGGTAGTTTCAAATCATTAAGGATGTTTATCATGCACTGAATTTGCAGGAAAAGGCTGCAGTTCTCTGCGGTCTGAATGATAATGAGATGCTGTAACTGCTGAAATCATGGGAAGTTTCTAACTGATGGGCAAAACCTCTCAGAATCCACTGAACCCTTGAGTTCTAGGAGATCTCAGGGAACTTACTGCTTCACAATTTTCACAGTAAAAAAGAAAGATCAGGAAAACATAGAACATCTTACCCTTAGAAGGCAGAACACGTCAATTTGAAAAAGAGTTCAGGATAGAGAAAGAGTTCAGGCTTCAAATTCCATTGTTCATGTTGATTCTTGTGGAGGCTTTGAAGGTATTCCAAATGTATGAAAAATCGATACATGTATTGAAACTTCTCTAAACTTCTTTGGAGTGAAAACAGTTTTTTGCAGAAAACTGTTTGGAAAGTTGGGGAAACAAGTGTTACTATTTGCAAGTCACCACAAAAATTTAATATAATAGGCTTTTTAAAATTATTTTTATTTTACATTAAAGTACTTTTGCTTCCTGTTTCCTCCAAAAGTCAGAGCTAATGGAAATGGTTTGAATTTAAACGATTTACTATGTTTTTTGAAAAAATATTCCAAATATGAATGTGCCAATAAAGTATAGATGTGCCTTTCAACATGAAATACTTGAAGTTATCTATAATTGTAGGTTGAAAAGACAATAGGCACTCTTGGAGACTGTGTCCAGTACAAAGAAGAAGTTAAAAGTGCAATTGAAGAGTTAATCAACAACTCTAAAGAAGCCCAAGCAGAGGCTGAAAAGATCCTGGATACAGAAAGTTTATTGCAAGCTCAGCAACTACTACTTCATCATCAGGTATGACAATTCTTCATGTCCATATTAGATTTTTGTTTTTAAGTTAAGAGTGTACACAATTACTAATTTTTTTTCTGTCCATTAGCATAACTCTTTAAGTATAAACTTGAAAGAGTTATAAAGGAAACGATCTCATATGGCCTAGTAATGATTTCTTACAATGAAAAAAGTACGCAGAATTTTAAAATATTAATGCCCAAAGATGAGCTTGTTTTCAACTTTTATTGAATATTCTTTTATTTCATATGGGTCTTTAGGGCAGAGAACACCTGAAAATCAGATTTCAGTTTTGAGTAATTCTACTCTCAAATATGTCGTCTCTCTTTTTTTACCTTTTTAAAGTTTGAGTGTTAGGCTTCATCATCATTAGTTGGGCCTGATCCTAGTTTTGGAAATTTTTCAACTTCAGTAGCTTTGATGTGGCACCAACACTAAATGCTTGCAGGAGATGTACCTCTAGCCTCATGTCCTCCTCTAGGTACCTAGTGTACAGACAAGACTGGTCTCCATTCTGTAGAAGTAGAATAGGAGGCCTTTTAAGCACTGATAATAGATGGAAGCATCTGCAGCCTACAGTAGTAATAAATTATATGGATTGCATACAGGAAGAATCATGTGTTTTAAGGGCAAATATGGGAAATTACCCTTGAGGCCTGCTCAAAATTAATAAGAAAAACAGTAATTTACTGAGAGTGTTTAGGCATTCTGGAAGTGTTTTATATTAACATCTATTTCTGTAAGGTTAGACATGTCTTACTGTCTGACCAGGCAATACTATCCCTTACCTCTGTGTTATCTAAACTCTTTGATGTATGTTTGTAAAAAGTTGAACTGTTAAGGTTCGTATTTGTTCTTTCAATACTCTACATTCCTCATCTATCATAGGATAGGTAGTAGGAACCGTTAACTTCTCCTGGAGTTCTCTGATTCTCCTCCTCCTTCTTTTGATACTGAGTCTTTTAAGATAAAAACACATTGACAATGAACCGAAAGAACACAGAGTGAAACTAAGCAGGGAGTTATGATCTTACCTGGCAAGACTGACAATGGGTCAGGAATCTTAGGAAAGGAGATAGAGTTTGAGGAGTTTCTGATAGTGCTACAAAGAAAAATGCATCAAGAAAGAGTTATGCAAGTTGGCCATCCCCCTAATTCTCTCTAATGAAGGCCGGTAAATTGATTTGATCAGTCAAGGCTGCAACCACGTGCCTCAAAATGGGCAGAACAGATGTAGGTGTTTCCAGGCAGTCATGAGGAATGTGTACACCTGTCGGTGCTGCTGCAGTTACTCTGTTGTGGCTTCTGCTGTCTAAAACATTGCTTTGGATAAATGGCTATATTTGTCACTCTTCCTCTCCCATTTGGATGCCACAAAATCTGTATACATGTTTTGGAACTGACAGCATATACTCAGTAAGTATATGAGACTCTTAAGAACACTTGTCACAATTTATGCCTTTGTCTGTTCTCATTGCATATCTCTGCAAAAGCAGAAGGTGGTTTCATTGTGTCCGTTTCCCAAAGGAGCTAAAAAGTCTAATCTTTCCTGTTGGATGAATCCTTTTAGCAAAGGACAAGGAGACTCCGTGCAAAAAGGCAAGATGTACAACAGCAGATTTCCCAAGCTAAACAGTTGCAGACTGAAGGTGGACTGCCCAGCACAATGCAAGAGGATTTACAAAAGCTGGAAGGAACACTGGAGAACATGCAGCAGACTATGGAGAAACGTGAAGAGCAGCTGCAGGTGGGTCCTTTGCAAGAAAAGAAAATAAAAAGTTTTTCTAGAAATAGAAACCTGTACTTTCTTCTTCTTTTTTAGTTTAGTAAAACCTCAACTATTTTTATAATGTAAAAAATATGAACTCTCTTTCTTACTGCTCTGAATCTTGATCCTTGGGGCTTTTTCATATCAGTACCTCTGTGAACATTTCTTAAAGCTGCTGGATACCTCTTAATGAAAAAGAGGCATTTTGTTTGGAAGCCTTTAAAAGTCCCAATTATTCAATCATAACAGAAAATTAAAATAATTTATCTGTGCATTAATTTTTAGATGGGTTTTCTCCCCAGGTTACTAAAGATGACATTGCCCTTTAATTGGGAGTCTTTAGGCTGGACATTAGATTGGAAACACCTCGTGTTGTGCAAATATAATCCTGCTGTCATACTAAATTTAAAGGAAGAAAAAAGTCACAGAGAAATTAAATGGGCTGCTCCAGGATGTATAATTAATCACTGACTGAACTAGGATTAGAATTTAGAACTTCTTGCACCTATACGTGAGTTTTCCTTTACATTTCTGTAAGCAGAATGGTAATCCAGCTGTACCTTATTTTACACAAATGTTTAAAGTCATGAAAACTATTTCTCATGATAAAGCACAAGATACAAAACATGAACAATACAGCTCAAATAAATTATTAATGTAAAACCTTATTAGTGAAAACAATGTTTTTCTAAGGATTCCCATATATGAAGTCTTAATTTGGGCCTTGCTTTACTTCAGGCTAAAGAAAATATTTCTTTACACTGTCGTAATACTTGTGACTGATAATTAAATCCTCTAAATTAATAAAAATTCTGCACTATCAAAAAACTCCCCAGATTCCTATGTGTGAATTTGCTATGAGTAGGGATTTTCTTCTACCGTTTTACTGTGATTTATTTCACTAAAGAACTTCTAGTTATTGTTGACTACCTGTCACCATAAGCATCTATATTTATTACTTCAAACTTCAAATATAAGATTTAAATATTGCTAGCACCTTAGGGAACAGTGGTTTTTTGCACAGCACAGTATGAATCAATGAAAAAGTCAAGGGAAAACTTACGTTTTATTGGGTTCAGTAGTTTCATCTGTGGAGTGAATTGGTTTTATATCAGGTCTTTCTCATTTTTCTTTCTTCAGTAACAATGAAATTATTTTTTTTTTTCTCCCCTTTGAACTTTTTGTCCTTGTGTTCCTGTTTTGGGTTGGTTTGTTTGTTTTTGTAGGTCACAATAAATAAATGGGAGCAGTTTGAAAGGGACAAAGAAACAGTAGTAAAATATCTCAATCAAGCAAGCTCTGCACTTGAACGTATCTTAAACTTTAGCAGTTTAGAGAGCCTCTCCTCAGAACTGGACCAGACAAAGGTACTCATTTTATGAAATATGGGAACTGAGATACCTTTCTGCCTTGCGTGTTAACATGTATTGAGCATACTGCCTTCAATATTTGCATAGTTTCATGTTAGTGCCAGTGCAGACTGCATAGAATGTTTAGAGGTAAAAAGTTATTTTATGAAAAAATCATGAAGAATTACTCAAAATCAGCATCTGAAGTACACGTACAGAAGGTAAAAGGATTTTGAGGACTTCCCATTTTAGATTCAATAATCATCTATACTAGTTAAGCTGAACAGTCTCAAGCACTGACATATCAACGTCAATGATCTTTGACAAGCATGTGGACTGTGCCTCTTTTAGTCCTTAGGAGAAAAAGGAGAAATTTATACAATATGGACATAAACCGTGACATGCCACTTGCCCCTAGTAACACAGAATTATCCCAGCCTTTTTTATTTATTAATATTAGTGGTTGACTTTCCTAAGCGTCATGCTTTTCATGATGTTTTTACCCTTTGAATCTGATACCAAGTTATACATATCTTGGTTATACTAAGCATTCTTTGTTCAGGTGTATGGGTCTACTGTTTGTGACAGAAAATAGTTGTTAAACAAAGCAAGATTGAGCTACAGGATATGACAAAATCGTCTCTGTAAAGGGTAGAATCTGAAGATTAAATAAATGCATATAATCTTTGAGAACTCATAAATATATTTCTTGAAGAGCTATAGTATAAATTTTGATTGGTTGAGTTAAAAACTTCTGGACATATAGCTTCCCAAAATTTTATTCAAGCTGGCTAGCTCAAATGACCATTTTTTGAATGCAACATGGAAATAACTTTCTTCAGAAGTTGTTTTTATGTATTTACACATTCAAAATATACATATAGGACACACATACTTTTTTGAACCACAAATAATGAGGGGAAAAATACTTTTTGTGTCAATATATGAAACTGTTTATAGTTGTATTAATGTGTCTTACATCCTTACAGGAGCTCTGTAAACAGACTGAAGCAATGGCTGTGCAAGCTGAGAATTTGGTGAAGAGTTCTTCTGAGATACAGCTTGGTTCAAAGAACAAGCAGTCTCTTCAACAGCAGGCAAAATCAATCCAAGAACAATTGAAAAAAGTGGAAATTACTCTTGAAGAAGAGTATGTTCTTAACAAGTCCTAATATTTATTCTCCACTATAAGATTGTATTAGATTTCTAGAATAATTTGTCAGCATTTTGTGTTGTCTCATCAGCTCCATCACTTACAGCTTGCTGTGGTGTAGTAACCAGGTTATAGCACCAAATATGTCAAAACAGTATGTGCAAATAAACAAAATCTTTGTTTAATTAACAGTTTATGAAACCACTGTTAGTTACATTGAACCTGTTGATTATCTTTAAGACCCAGTTTTGTGAAGAAGAGATAATTAAACTCAAGGTACTAGACACTTACAGAAAGAAAAATCTCAGTGCAAGTGTGAGAAGAGCACATTTATCATATTTCCTTCAGTTTTCAGTATTCTACTTCCTCCATAGCAAAGTCAAGAAGTGCCTTCATCTTAGCTAAATGCCCAAATTTTATTTTGTGGGCAATATCAAAAGCTGCTTCTGCTGCTGCAAATAATTAAGGCATCATTTGCCAAATTTTTGTTTAAAAAAAAGAAAGTTCAAACTCCAAGCAAATGTTGTTAAATCCTGTAAATATTTATAGCTTTTTGTATTTGTAAAAAAAGTCATCCCTTTTCTCAAATGGGTAACTCAGTTATTGAAGTCAAGTTACACAACTTCAGCTTCAGCTGTTGTTATTCTCATTTTATCTATACACACATACAGTTATATGTGTGTATGAAATGAGTAATTTTGCATATATTAAATCTGATACATAATCGATTGTGTACATGGACATACTTACCAATTCTATGTTGTCTTACTGGAATTACTATGTAGACTAATTTGCTATATAATTTTAAGCAAGTACCGCCATCCCCTTCTGAATACAAGCAAAGGGCAACGCTCCCATGATTGGGTTTTTTATCCTGTATTGACCATTGTCATGCTAATCTGACTTTAATTTGGTGCCAGATAAAAGAATACTTGTGAAACAGAATAACTAACCTCTGCAGCAGATGCACCTTTCTGATTATTGGTAGTCTAATTTTTTTACGTAACATTTTCTCCAATGTGAAGTATTACAGTAATTTGCAGCCAAATGCTGCCATATCTTCCTGAATACTTCACTTTGTACATTGTTTTCTCCAATATTAGAGGGAAAACTAGGATGATTTTTCACTTCAAGAAATTCATCCTTCCAACAGTGATTATTCACTTTTTTAATAATGTAATCTATTTTTAAATGAAAGCCATCATTGATAACCCCTTTCAATGTAGATATGCAGCAGGTTTTAGTTGAATGTATGGATTGTACAGAATGTCTGTGGTTCTGTGACAGATAATAAAAAAAAAATAAATCCCTTCTGCAAAACATGTAAATATATACAACTCTCTGTAGTGAATCTACAGAACATATAATCAGTGTGTAAGGGTTGTGTTGCAACTCACATCATCAATAAAATTTTGGCTAAGTAATTTAAACTGAAGGTATTCCAAATAAATATAGTATGTACTATGCCAATGAGCAGGAAAGGGAAAGAAAAGTTTGGGCAGCTCTCCATGGTCAGCTACAAAGCAAACTTAGCACATCTATTTTCTAAGGAGATCATACATAACTGTGCAGTGTGTTTGGGACTATGTTATTTACAGTCTGCAGCCTTCTTTCAGCTATAAGGAAGATATAGATGCAAAGACAAAGGACTGTCAGCTGTTGTGCCACTGATTTGGTCCCTTCATTCTGATTTCCAGCTGTATTTTCTTGGGCTGGACTTGAGTGAGATATTTTTCCACTTTATTTTCCTGGAAATAACTTGAATTTGAATACAGTCTTATAAGTAAATGCCTGCTGACACTGCTAGTTTGTTGTTTGTTTTATTTTTAATTTTAAAAATAAATAAGAAAAAGTAAAAAGGCCAATTTTTACATTTTTAGACTATATATCTTCCTACAGCTTCCTCTAAGTTTAAGGAGGGGCAGGGGAAAGAAAATAAAAACTTTTTAAGATGGAATGGTTTTTAAGGCTGTATTTGAAAGGAAGATGTATTTTGGAATTTTGTAATATTCAAACTTTTCTGATTAATATCTAGTATTTTCAGTAAAATAAAAAATGTGTGTTTTGCAGGCTGTGTGTAGGACCTACATTAGCTGTGGCTTCTTTACAATGACTTGAAAGAAGCAGTAACTTGTATACTGGAAGTTAATGCTGTTAGACCTCGTAAGGGCCTTAGACTTCTTACTTGTAACCAAAAAAGGGGTGGTTTGCTATCCAATATATACAAGAATAGGGCATAACCTTGTCTCTGTTTAACATACCTATAATGTATGTTTCAAAGAATATAAATCTATTCATTTTCGAGGCACTTGAGTCATATCTGTTGTTGATTCTTTGGCTTTATATTAAATCATTGCATCAGAAAACACAAACTTCCAATAAGATGGGAAAATTGCTGTTATAAGAAGAACCAAGTTTAAGCAAGCGGTCAAGCATTTTTGTTCTAGTGACTAAATGACTAACATCTATGCACTCACTTATCTCTATTTTTAGATATGTGATATAATCCTAATTCCATATTATTTCATCTAAATCGTATTTATGCTACTTTTCCATCTTTTCCATTCTCTTCCTGCTATGATGAGATTCTTGCTGTACAGCTGATGAATGAAGCTGTGCTCTGTTTCACCTCTCAGTGTCCCCACTATTGCCAATATAATTTTTTGACTTTGGATGCAACCTAAGAGAGAATCAAGTTTAAATTTAGGCACAAAACTTATTTGGGCCTCTAAAGCCAGGAGTTTTTAAAATGGCCCTCCTGTAGATTGAATAAGTTACATTTTTATTCTAGCAAGAATATGGGCAGCTTCGTTATATTAAACTGTTTATTCTCTCTAATCGATTTGGTTAATTTTAGTATTAAAAGCATGGAAATGGTGAAAAACAAGTGGCATCATTTTGGCAATAATTTTGAAGCTCTGTCCATCTGGATAGCTGAACAAGAGAAAGAACTGGAAACTTTGGGAACATCATCATCTCCTTTGGACACACAGATCAGCCAAATCCAGGTGATTAGTTCTTGTTACATTTAGCATTAAAAGTCCACTTATCTGTTATTTCAGTAGAGGCCAAATGGGAGAACAGACATTTTACACATTTCAAAACTACTGTGATGTAATGATGGCAGACGTTGTGCACAATTATAGCAAGCAGTAAGGGTTTACATAAATTTAAGGGATATTCCTACAGACTGCCTTTTCTGTTAGTGTTCAGTTTACATATATGAAGCCTGTGTGCGTATGGTTAAAAACATTATTTAATTTATACTCTTTTGTTTTTTGAGTAATCTCAACTGGTGTACAAAACAGCTACATAAATGCAAGGTATATAAAGCTTTTTATTTTAAAACATATATCAGGCAGTGGATATAGAACTTGATTTTAATCTTGCAAGCTAAAGTTATAACTTGACTTGTGTATCTTTTATGCTGAATTAATAAATAAACTGTTGCTTTTAATAGCTTGCAAACCTCCATGCCATTTATTGTTATCATATTCACACTGTATTTAAGTAGAATGTACACGTTCCTGTAGATGGATATACAGTGTTTTAGTTTCTTATTACTGAGGTGCATATTGTCTCCAAGCGTTGCATTTCAAGGGTTGACTTCGTATCCTCCCATAAATGAAGATGTATCTTCTCTGAAGCTGTGTGTTTCTAAGGAGACACGGTTTTCCGATATGCAGAGCACACTTCAGTTTTTTGTTTTTCTGTGACCTACTTGCTCTTCAGAAAGTGCGAAGGTGTGCAGCTGCTGGCAGTCATGGACCAGATTGACACTAAATATTTCCAAATGATCCCTTAAGGCATTTGTTTCCTGTGACTGAAACAGTTTATTGTTAGATTTTGCTGTTCTTAATTTGATCACAACTTTACATACACCAAATAAATAAAGTCTCTTGATTTCCTAATTGAAGAATAAAACAATGCTTGAATTCTTCTTCATCACCACAGCAAGTCAAAGAGTTTCCTTGTGAAATATTATGTATGTATTTATTCCACTGGCATACACTCTCGTGTAGCCATACTTTTCAGGAGTTATGCCATGTGATTCAACTGTTAAGAGAGGAAGTGCATCAAATGATGTTAATATTACGTTACAGTGTGACGACAGCTCTTGTCTGTCTAAATGAAGCCTAGTAAAGCCCTAGTTTTTGTTCAAGCCAATTTCTCAGAAAGGCTGTTTCTTGCTATATATGCAGATTATCAGTAATTCTTACACTGCATGGCAAGTTTTAGAAAAATGCCAGCATAAGCCGTCTCCACTTAAACACCACTATAGAAAGAAAACAGTCGGCGGGTAATTTTTATATATGTCTGAGTGAACAGACATAAAGCAGAGAAAATTCTCCAGATAAAGCATAGGGTACATTATTGCAACTCTGGTGAACAAAGCAGCTTTATGAACTGGGATGCGTGCAATGAATTTTCATTCACCTCCAATACGTGGACACAGCTGGAGATCTTCTTCAGCAACATTGCTTTGTGCCTGATTTTGAAGGATCCGTTATGTTTTGATGTGAGTTTCCTGATGAGTTAGTCTGTGTCACAACAGTAATCAGCGTACTTAGTTTGTAATTTCTAGTACAACATCTTAGTAAGGAATATTGCGGTACGAGGCAAATAAACAAATTAAGGAAATGGTGTGTTTCCTCCTATCTTTGATTGACCAGATATAAAACCTGGGGTCAGCTAAATGCAACTATATACTCTTATAGTGGCAATATTCTGCTTTTGGTAACATTGATTTCAAATCCCTGACGACTTCAGCAGAGCCAGATTTTCACCTACGCATTTCTCTGAAATTCCTGGTGGACAAAGTGACAGTTATGACAAGGAGTTACCGTTGGTGGCAGACTAAGTGAGAGTTTGAAGGCCTCAATTATCCACCTTCTTTTATGTAACTCAGAGAATTTTACAGAATAGCGTGGGAGTAAAAAAGCGCTGCCTCATTTGTATCTGCTGCATTGTTAGATAATTTCAGCTTGAGGGCCATCCGATATTTTTCCTCAGCACCATGTTCTCATGTAAAAAAAAAAAGTGCTTTTATAATCCAAATTAATTCAGAATATACTGCATAAAGAGATACTATAAATGCTTACAGCACCACATCTTTTTTTGTACTGTCACCCTGCTAATTCTAGACTCTGAATGTTACAGTAAGCCACTCCTTAGATTTATGATGGCAAGCAAGATGCCACATTTTTATCACAATTATAGGAGAAGGTGGGCACTTTCTGTGCTTTTGAAAGTGCATTTTCAGGAAAATTTTTGGTTGATGTCATATACATACGTATCTTGACATTTTTATACCTGAGGATGCTATTGCTTATTTCAAGTTCAAAGAGCTCTCTTGGCTCTTTCATTTCCCTTCCAATTAATGTTTTTCACTGCTTTTGAGCAGAGCTCCATGGATGAGCGCCATCAGCAGAAATTAAAATTCTATTGTGAAAAAATCTTATTTCAGTAATGTTTACTGGATAAATCGCCACCAAATGTGATTTATTCAAACCATAAGTTTCTGTCTCGGATGTTGTAGTTTTCAGTTTTGCAATTAAAAAAAAGTGAAAAAAAAAAAAAGAAAAGAGTTGCTATCAGTTGCTGCCATGCAGCAGTGGAAACATAAAGCCAATGATAGTTTGTCTTTATGCATTTACTAATTGCCATAGAAGACAGCTGAAAAGCAGCAAAAGCCATTATCACTCTTGTTTCATGGTTTCCTATTTATACTGTAATGCAGTTCTTTATTTAATCTTCTGCAGGGAGGCACACTAACCCTCCCTCATCATCTAATTTAATTTATTCTTTATTATACCATAGAATTTTAAATTAGAAAATGAAAACAATCTCTATTGATTTTCAAATTATAGCATTTTTTATTTTTGAAATGCTTGAAAACTTATTAAACACGAGTAATCAACTGTTAGCGTTCAGTTACTTAACAATGTTGTTTTCACTTACACACTTTTTTTCATCTTGTATTTACTTTCACTCTTTGAGAGAGTTGTGTATTAATTTGCTGTGAAGTAAGAGATGGTAAAATATGAACCATCTTGTCTGCTTGTGAAAATATCCACCTCAGGCAATTCTAATTCCTCTTCATAGAGCATGTTTTCAGGGCAGACTCTTTCTTGAACCTTTTCCAGTGCTAATTTCAAGAAGAAAAAGGGAATTTATAAAGCATATTAAAGACTTACAACTAGGTATTTCAAGTGGTCAATGAACTCTTCTCTTATGTACTTTTTGAATGAAGAATATTAGTAGGTCAGCTAAAAGAACGAAGTAGAAAATATTACTCTGATAATTAAAAACCTATTGTGCTTCTGTATTTCCTATTACTTTACATTTTAGGTCATTAATAAAGAAATTGAAGGTAAAATTACTGGAATCTCAAAACTAGAAGAGGAAGTGGAGTCTTTTTCCCAGTTTGTTACCTCCGGAGAATATGCACATATCAAAGCCAAACTGACTCAGGTCAAAAGGTATTGGGAAGAGCTAAGAGATCATGCACAGAGAGTGGAAGGAACAATCACAGGGAATGCATCAGCACAGCAGAAGTATGAAGAAAATCTTAAACAGGTAGACAATGCAAAGTCAAACGGCTCTTTTGCAGCAATTTGTAGAACTACTCTTTATTTTTTCCAGAATTGAATATAAAATGCATATTGTAATAGGATGGATTAGAATATGTGAGTAGATTCATAAGGTAATTGCAAAACCTCTATATGTAAGTTTGTGCTTTTAATGACATAAAAGGCAGGTTCAGGAAGACATTAAAATATGCACACCCTAAAAAAACAACAACTGTATTTTAGAAAACCTAAGTGATTTTCCTGGATATTGCACTAATAAACCATATCCACACATCTTATAAACACTTTAGCATAAATCTTGCGTTGTTAGTAGTTCATAAGGAAAATAATTTAAATATTATTGTTACCCCAATCACAAGGAGCTGTGAACAGTTAGCATCTTTCAACTTCAAAAGGCACTCAGCACTACAAAAGGTTAGAGTGTAATATTCTCTTAGCACTAAATATTTAGATGTTATTTAAAGCATCATTTATATATTTCCTCTTGTTTTTAGACTCTCTGGTTTGCCTTTTCTTCATAGGTGGAGCGGGCAGTGTCTGAATTTGAAGCTAAGCTGGCTGAGCCTCTCACAACATGCTCTTCAGCAGCAGCAACATACACCACCCTTCAGGATTGCACGGTGAGCATGTTGCTGGTGACTCCTGCCACCAAGTCCAGGGAAACAGTGCCACACTGACCTCCTCACAGAAATGCCAATAACCAGAGCAGGGGCTGCGTGATGCCAGCCAGCCCAGGGTTGAGGCAAGAGCTGCCTTTCGTGGTGGGCAGCCCCAGGGAAGGCTTAAGGAGACTTCCTCAGCCATTTCTTCTCACCATTTCAGACAGGACTGGAGAGTTTTCTTCCCTACTCTAGAGAAAGGAAAGCCTAAAATTATGAATTAATCCATCAAGTTACTATTTTTAATTTTGTGCATCTAAACCAGTATAAAAAATAGAAGCTAAGAAACATGTCTGTTAAAGTTTTTAGTCAAAGATTTTCATGAAACTTGGGTCTTACTATAGAAAACTGTGGGTTGTTTTGTTTTTTTTTTTTTAATCTCCTTAGAAGTAGTTTTTTCTTGGACAAGGCAGAGACTGGACAGACTATCATCTGACAAACTTTTATCTGTGATGCCAGAAATCCATGGGTGTTTAGACATTTGTTTCTGCCCATTACAAAAGGAAAAGAAATACTGGATTGGTATTCAAGCTACAAATAATCTCAAATCTTGGGGAGTTTTGTTTAGATTTTTTTTCTGTGTATGTTTCTGATGTGTTCTTTCCACAACAATTGTTCTCTTATTTTCTAAGAAAATACTGTAAAAACTTTTAGTCATAGTATTCTTGCAGTTTTTCTGAACTTAGTGGAATCCAGTGGCAAAGGCTATATGCAAAGAAGCCCTGGCCTTTCTGCTTCAAAAAAGCTTGATACTTGTTGAGGAAGAAATATTTTGCATATGGAGAATTTATTCAGATAGCATATGTAATTATTATTTTCATTGGCTTTTAAACATAATGAGTATGCTGAACTTGCTATTGTAAACTCTTGTCCTGCCTATGAAATCATGATGATTCAATGCCTTAACATGAATTTTTTTGTTATTTAATTTAAACATCAGCAGCTTGTTGCCATATAATTGGCATTTCCTCCTATATATGATATTTTTCATGACTGTACTTATAATCATTGCTACTGTTGTTATTGCGCAGTTGTGAGTTAGAACTTTAGTGGACTTAAATCTGTTTCATTTGTACTTTTCTACCTGATTGTACTGCATTTCAATCATGTCCGTATGAACAAGTTTCTCAGCTCTCTAGAAATGTTCACACTGGAAAGTCTAGTAAACATCAGATGCCAAGACCTTTAGCTAATGGTGACAAAAGTACATGGTAACTGTTCCCTGCCTCTCCCATATGAAAACATGGGCTGCAAGTCTGGCAGTCATTTTGTATGAGCCTTTTGTATTTACTCTATATGTATAAACTAGAGTAACTCTTAGAACGATGTTAGAGAATCAACCACTTCAACTTTATGATCTGGTGGATGTAGCATTTCTTCAAACTTCAAGTAGAAATATAGAATTTTTCCCACCGTCGTTACCATAGCTCTGTTATTCATGGATGTGACTTCTGTTTCTTGTACGTTTTCATTAGGACCTTTGTCATACTGTGGAAAAACTGAGCAACACTCTGGCATCTCTCTCAGCCTGTGCCCGAAAGTTGGCCAACAAAGAAAAAGCTGCTCAGGAGGTTACATCATTGCAGCAGAAATATGAGAAAGTGCTAGAAAATGCTAAAGAGAAACAAACGTTATTAGAGACTCTTCTGGCTCAGTGGCAGAAGTAAGTAAGGTCTCATGTCTGTTATGATGGACACAGAGACTTTCCTGCAGTGTCTGAGACTGGGGGATGACTTGAGTTGGTAACTCTATGTTGTGATTTTGTTAGGCAGGAGAAGGAGCTTTCTGCCTTCCTCAACTGGTTGGAGGAGTGTGAAGGTACAGCCAAGCCTGCAGAGCAGTATGTTTCTGCTGACAGAGTTAAACTGGAAGCTGAACTGCAGTCACTGCAGGTACATTTCAACCAAAAGATTATCCCCCTATATTTCCTGGTTCGTTTCTGTGTTTTTTAAAGGATGGACTTGACCAATTGTAGTCTGACACTTGATGCTGGGCTTTGGAAATGTCCTACAAATGTATTACAATATTGTCATTGTTGTTTATCAAAACCAAGAAAATGACAGGAAGAACATTATTTAGAAGCATAATATTCTGGCTCAAGAAAATGATAGATCTTATTACCTGTTAAGGAAGAGCATTGATCCTTTCTCTAGAGAAATTCCTTTGTTAGACAATGCTACTTTCCTTTTTTTTTTTTTGAATATGAGGGAAGTTTCTTAGATGAAAAAATGCTCAAAGGCTTCAAATTCACAGTGAAATTCTGATTATTTTTTTTTAAACACAAAACTTTCATCCTATTCTGAAGAATACCTGACCTTTATTTTTGCCTTTTTTTTATATAGATTAATATGAATCAGTTGGCTAAATGCAGCATCTTTTACACCCTCCATGAAGCCAATGAGTCCATAATTTCAGTTTTAAATATTACTGAAGAGAAGGAAAGTTATTTTGGTGTTTGAGTTTTTGTTTAGACCAATCTGCGACATTTCCTCACAATTCTATTGCTGCACACAAAATATGTTGCAAAACTTAGTCTTCATTTTAGAGACTTTCATCATTGAGTAAAGCTGTGTGGAAAGGTCATGCTTTGTCATAAAGTGGATAAAAAATACTCTGATTAATCCTTACCAAATTACAATTGCAGATTTAGCGGTCTGAGAGTTTTTGAGTACCTATTTGTCCTAATGGACTTCAGTTCCTCCAAGGATTTGACTATGCTCATTCACTTGTCACAAAGTGGTGTACTGTAAATCCCTAGCTGATTTTTTATTTTTTTGTTATTTTCATAATATGATGCCGTATTTAATCTAAAGCCTGTACATTCCATTGTTTTCCCAGGATTTGCGAGCAGATATTGAGTCCCATGCTTCAGTTTATGAGAACCTATTGCAGTTAAATGAGTCATTATTCCAAACAGCTTCTAAACAGTGTGTGAAAACAATAAAAGAAAAATTTGAAGAGCTGGAAGAGAGGTGGAAAGCTTTACCACAAGCTGTTGATAAAAGGTTTGTGCTTCAGAGTGTTTTTCACATGTTAAAAGAGAGTAACCAATATCCGGATGAGGAATCTGGAAGGCTCAGGAGCACTGCCTCCTTTTTCGAAACTATATGTTATCATATATTTAGATTTCAATTGTTTTGCTGATGAACATACATATTTTACAATTTGTAAAGGAGTTTAGTAATAGACTCCGGTCAATGACATCTTCCAGGTGCTTTATCAATATGATCGTTTTACAATATAATGATCTTCTACATAGCCTTTCATGTTGAAAATTATGTAGAAAAATTTCTAAGGCAAAAGGAAAGGTAAACGACAAGGCCTTTTTCACAGTCAAGGTTTAGAAGCTTGGTTCTGCTAGGTGCTAAGTACTCCTCTAGAAACATTGCTCTTTTGAACTGTGTTCCTCTGAGCACACTTACTCTAGTGTAAGTTGAGCATGCAGTTACTTATTCCCTGCCTAAATTCATGAGACTTTCGCCTTCCATGCAGTGTGGCAGATGATAGGGCAAACAGAATTGCTATGTCTGAAAACTGAAGTTTAGCTCCCGTCCATCTCATTCCCCTTTCTGGGACTACCCCCATGAAGAAAAGTTAAAAAACATACGTTGATTGTTTGGCCATTTCTAACAGTTTATATGAACAAAACAGTGGAAACAGGAAAGAAGCAAAACAATGCTTTCAAGTGTTATGTTATTCCCAAATTAAGAAATCAACATGGCAGTCATCACATTTGTAACATAAATTAATGTTTCCTTCTTTCCCACCTGGCATTGATTTTAATGCTGTCCACTCAGCTGAGGTTTTGATTATAGGAAGTGATTAATTTACATCAAGTCCTTTCATATTTACATCTGACATCCTATAGGATCAACTTCCTTCAATCTCTTGTTGCTGAGCATGGGCAGTTTGATGAGCTCCTGCTCAGCTTTTCAGACTGGATTAAGCAGTTCCTTGCTGAACTACAAGCCACTTCAGAGATAAACACAGCTGATCAACAACTAGCTGCATCTTACAATAAGGTAAACTTTTGGATGTAAATATTAAAGACAGAGAAATTGTACAGTGCATTCAGCTAAATATTCATCTAAAACTAGGATGAGGTTCTGTTTGTTTGAAAACCAATTCTGCAGTCACATGCAGAATTCTGTTATTTGACCAGTTTAAAGATAACTGTAGCACTGAACTGTTCTTTCTGAAAACCACTCCATAGTATTTGTTTTGCTTATAAGTTTAGTACTAAAATGGTTTTTGAGCTGAAACCCAGCCATATTGTCTTTCTTTCCCATAGAACCATTCAGTGGAAATTGAAAGTAAGAAAAAGCAGCTACAAAGTCTGAAGGAACATGTAGATAAATTGTGTTCTTTCAGCTGCCCAGAGGACCAGCAGACATTGCAGGGAAAGACTGAAGATTGCTATCAGATCTTCCAGGAGGCAAGTCAGATAACTAGCCAAAGACAAGAGGCTCTGGATCAGCTGCGGGTATTCTTGGAGCTCCACAGTGGTGTGTCAGGAGTGCTCCACCAGCTGAGGCATACAGTGGAGAAAACAGGAAACATGGATAAAGCCAAATCTGAATTACTGGAGAAGAAACTCAATGATGTTATTAAAGATCTTAACAAGCTGGAATCGGTTGCTATCAGTTTGGATGGTTCCCTTACTAAGGCGCAGTATCACCTAAAACACAGTATTTCTGAGCAGAGGACCTCCTGCAGGGCTGTGGTGGATAATCTGTGCTTGGAACTGGAGGCAGTTCAAAACTTGCTGGGAACCAAACAGAGTGAGGCAGAAGCTCTTGGAGCCTTGCGAAAATCTTTCATGGAACGTAAAGAACAGCTACTCAAGAGAATTGAAGATACTGAGGAAAAGGCTGACAAGGAGGACATGAAAGAGGCAACACTGCAAGCCCTCCAGCAAAGGTAAAAACAATATTAATTCTTGAGATTGGCACTTCTCCATTTGTTTGCAGTCTCTAGACTTTTTACGATGCATTGAAGGCATGGGTGAGTTCTCTGCCTGGGTACCTTATTTTTTGCCAGGCATATATGAGTCCACATATCCAATTAACAAAATTTTGTAAGTGAGTGAACTGTTGGGATGGAGGGAGAACATGAGCAGAACACTTAGCAAGGCTTACTCTTCCTACACGTTGGAAGAACAGTGAAGAAAATCTTTGTCTGAGAAATTTGGTTTTTCCAAATGAATCCAAGCTCCAAACAGCTCTTAAAATCCCATATAACATAACTATCTCTACTCTTACAGCGCTCAAGACTGCACATGTGCTGAAGGCATTGAAAACACTTACTATAATGAAATATTAATCTAAATATTTGAGTATATTTTAGAGTCACTGTGTGAGGTGAAGGTATATGTATATCTATATAATTGTATAGCTGTATATGTATCAGAAAAATCACATTCTGAGCCCAGTTATAGCAGAAAAAAAAAAAAACCAAACTAGATAACACTTCGTTTTCTAAAGATACTGTAGGAAATGTTAGAAAAGGGGAACTTTATGCACCGTAACTCTAACAGCAACTGTTTCCTTCTTCCTTTGCCTCCCTTTCTCTTGCAAAAAAATGAGGATAAGTAAATTTGAAACCTGCCTTTTAACTTGCAGATTGAGGATCTATAACCAGTTAGATGAAGAATTGCATTCTCACCAGCATGAACTCCAGTGGCTTATGGACAAAGCAAAGCAGATAGCCCAAAAAGATATTACGCTTGCTCCTGAGATCGACAAAGAAATAAATCGCTTAGAATCTCTGTGGGAGGATACTAAGAAAGTTATACATGAAAAGTAAGTAGATCTTAGACTTAAAGTGAGAATGGAGAGGGTTTTTCTAGGGGCAAAGAGACCCAGTTATTTACATTTAATATCTTCTTGCCATGTTAATCCAAATAAAAAACAGGGCTTGTATGTTAAATTCTGAGTAGAAGATAAAACACCGTATAAACCAAGATATTTATACAAGTTGTAATTATTCTATTAATAAATCCAGAGATAGGTCTTCTGGACAGTACTTAGAGATATACTGGGCTTTCAGTTGCATGTTTACTACCCTGAAAGATAAAAAATTTGCATTGAGATTTCACTATCACTTCAACTAGCACATAATCTCCTTTGAGCATGTATTTTTGTTCTCTATTGCGTGTGTGTTATTGACAGCCTATCCAGTGCTCCTAAATCATTCTTAGATTTCAGTCTTTCTGTCCATTCAAGGGACCAGGCTTATAACAATCAATAGTGTATAATCATTGATATAAGACAGTTTTGTGTATCAATGAAAGTTGGTAAAGGAACTAAGAAACAAAAGAAAGTTTCATCATACCTTTTTCTTTGTCTTAGCTTTCTCTTTCTCATCTTTGAAGAAAACTTTTTCAAGTGTTCTTTTATAAATTTATATGGTAAAATTAAGTGCTAGGTTCATTCAGTGCTACATCATCCCCAATGTATGTTCATTCTGCCTAAGTGCAAAATCAAATCACTTCTAAGACTGGCTAATACTTCAGTGGGCAGATGCAATTTGGTGATCCCCATGTAACTGCTGTGTTACCAGAACAACAATTCAAGAAAAATTTTCATTGGTGATGAAAAATGTTGTTTTTTTTCCCTTGGTTTTTATACTGTACTGTTATTCTATTTTCTTAATTGAAATCACACAGACATTTGTAAATATGCTGCTGCTTAACCCAATCCATTTATCATTTTCCCTCTTGAAAATAGACTACATAAATTGCATTTGTGATGGGTTTTTCCCACTGAATTTAGTCTGTTTTTCTAGTATATTTTTAAGAGATATATAAATCTGAACTAAGTGCAAGCAAGGGATAGCTTTGTTTAAAAATGTCTCTTAAATACTGCTGCTAATTTGTATTTCATGTTTTATGTTGCTGTGACCCATTTTTCTTACCTCTAGGACTTCTTAATAATAATCAATCAAGTAATTTCCATATACATGTGCCAGAAGCTAGGCAGTACCAGCCTGGTAATGAAGAAAATGTGAAATAGCTGTCCCTGCCTTATTAGATGCATTACTGAGTTTAACTGAGTTGTCCAGTTTTCAGATACTGGCATAGGTGTTGTCATCTTTATACCTAAAACTGAAAGATACTCAAGTACCTCATGATTCCTTTATAATATTAAAATAACGGGAGCTTTTTTGTTTAAATTATTGATTTAATTTTAATTATTTTTAACTGTTTTCTCTATATAGAGCAGAAATAGACTTTTCTGGTGAGGGAGTAGGAAAAATTATTAGGCCTGTTCTTAGCAGCAGGTTATTCTTTTCTCAGTAGAATTACAGGTAAATTGGATGTAATGTTTTAGACTCAAAAGCATGCATATGACAGTTGGAAGACAAGGTATGTAGACTTTTCGTGTGTTGCTTTAGTCTTTACTTTATATTATTTTTACCCCCTAAAATACTCCATGTTAAAAAAAAAAAACAAGCTGTGAGTGCCAGCATCGTTACAGTGTGGTTTCCAATCAGTGTGCTAACTCAAGAAATAAGAAGCTTTTCCAGTTTCAGTCTTTCTTTTGATCAAGTCAGTTGCTTTGATATTTGATCTATATGAGATGGCTATCTCATATATTGTCTCTTCGGTGAGATGTTTGTGAGGCATGGACCCACAGTGATTTTTAAAACTGAAATACTAATATTTCCTTGGATGCCCGAAACACATTTAGCAATGTATCCTGATTTTCCCATGGTAAATTACTGTGTTACATTCTCTTTCCATCAGAAACATGGCAATAAATCCTGCTAACACAGCCTTTTTACATTGTAGAAAGGAACAGTCCTGTAATCTTATCGATCTGATGAAGGAATATCAAAGCTTGAAGTCAACAGTAATGAAAGTCATAGACAGCGCTGACAGTGCTTCTGTGATCAAATCCATTTGGAAGGATCATGAAGATATCAGGCGAGCTTTATCAAAGGTAATTACATATATTCTCGTTTGAGGAAGTTAAATGATCTTTGACTTACATGGATTTTTCTGTTTGCCAGGTACCCTTGAGCTGCATTTGAAGTTCCTTGAATCTTGTCACGCTGATATTCAGCATTGAAATTGTACTAAGTCAGATGAGGAAAGAATTTAGTCCTTTCAGTATTTTTGTGAGATCCATTAATGAGTACTTGATTGTTGTTTTTTACAATTTTAAGACCTAGAAATGCAAAATGTTAATTTATATGTAAAACATGCTATCCACTCTTTATATAGAATATTTTGAGAATGTATTCCTATCATAGTATGAGATGATATTTCCAGTCAATATGCTGCAGTGTTTTCCATATTGGTTAATTTTATGAATAGATAAAAGTCAACAAAAGAAAAATAATTGTCTGCTGTTCTTTTGTCTGTCTCTTTCCCTAAGATGACTTATTCCATGAGGTACAATGTTACCTACTGACCATTAAACAGAGATGAGAAATTTGGATCACTGCATTCCATTCATTTCACTGGATCATATTTCTAAAATTCTAAATTCTGCTATCTATCAGCCTGTCAGCAAAAACAGTTTTGAGTGAAATTCTTTCTGTTCATTCAGAGGGTAATTTCATCTGGAAGTCTATTGAGTTCTTCATTAAAAATTCTTCAGTCAGATCTGTATAAACCTCATTCTAAACTCTCTGTATTTATGGCCTCTTTTTAATGGACATTTTAACTAGAACTGCAAGCCAGAGAAGAGCTCACAAGTCTAAGAAACGTGTGTAACTTCCATATGATTCCTCTCCTTAATGTCAACCTTGGGCTGGGGAGAATTCCCTGCTCCAACAGTGGCCACATCTAGGCCTGAAATAGTTGGAGCACAATAAATACTTTGTACAACTCCTACCGCAATGAAGTAGACATGGCCATGTGGCCATACTGCATCCAGATGAGCAGTTATCTCTAATGCTGCTCTGTAATAATTGTTAAAGAAAAAAGTATGAGATTCTTACTATGATCCTTTCTCTGGATCTTGTCAGCTCTTCAGTGACTGTTTTAAAGATATCCCTATACCTAGAATTGCAAATTGAAAATTTTGCCTAATTCTTCTCTGAACACATCTGTGCTTTTCTTTTCCAAAGTATCTAGGAGTGACAGGTTTTACAATTGCAAATGTTGTTTGCAACACCCTCTGTTTACGTTGCTGCAGTTCCAGAACTGATTTCAGTTACTAATCAGTCAGTGATGGGGTTTTATTATTCAATTTTAGACATGTAAATACTGAAAAATAGAAAGAATAATAATAAAAAAGATTGCCTTCAGTCCTCAAAATAGCTGGTTACCAAGGGGGAAAATTCAGATTTTATTGTTCCCACTTGTGTGTTTTGTTTCTAAGAATAGACATGCTGTTTGATTATGCTCATGAGAAAACCATGTCAGTTGCTCTGTATTTTGTGGCATGGTTAAATACCAAATGTTATGCTGAATGATTATAATCAAATTCATAATATACTACAGGGTAAGGGATGGGTGCCTGGAGAACTGGATTTTTCTTTCTTTCTTCGAGGCTTCATTAAACAAGTGAATATTTATGTCCACAGCATGAAGCTGCCAAGAATGATCTGAGTGATAAACAAAAAGACCTGGATACTTTCACCAACAAAGGAAAACATTTGTTAGCAGAACTGAAAAGAATGCATAACTGTGACTCCACTGTGGTAAAAAAAGACCTGGACTGTACGGTGGACAAATGGCTAGATGTAAGAATCTGGTGTTTATACGATGAATACAGTTTTGAAGTTGGACTAGAGCTACAGTTTTAGTATTTTCTTAGGATCTTAGAGTGCAATTGTTTAGTAAAGTTTACCTTGAAGTATGTCTCAAAGAGTTAACCAAAGGGACTTGGCATCCATTGTATGCACAAATTTGTGACATTCATTTGATAGATTTAAAACAATGTCTTATAACAACATATGAATGTTACTAATATATATTTGCTCAGTGCACACTTGTGAGTATAACTTGGGATTGTATTCTCACTTAATGTATGCCTGTAGTATTTTATTCAAGTAAATTGGACTAAATAACTTAGGCAGTAAACTGTATTAAACTTCACCATAAAAGATGGGAATATGTTGAAAAACATGACATTGTAGCACAAAAACATAATAGAAAAGCTAATATTCTACATTTTCATATTTATATTTCTTTATTAGCAAATTCCTACATTACATAAGAAAGATAAATGTGGTTGTGTTGAAAGATAAACCTTATTTAAACATAAAACTCCTCAGTAAAAAAATTGGAAATTTTTAGAAACAGTCACATATGGGTTTTGTTAATTTTATAACCTGGATAACTAAATTGAAATTAGAATTAGGAATTTACACCTAATTAAGAAAATAATTTTGCCTAGGCTTACTAATTATTTCTGATGCACTTGTCATATGACTGGCTGCAAAATAAAGAAATCTAAAACTATTTTGTGAATGATATTGATACATTCTCCTCTCCTAAAAGGTGTCTGAAAGGATTGAAGACAACATCGATCGGCTGGGTGTAAGTGTGTCTCTGTGGGATGACATCCTGAAAACTGGAGATGAGATGGATGGATGGTGCACTAAATGCATTTCTCAACTGAATGAAGGCATCAGCAACTTGAGTAACAGTCAGAGAATGGAGGTCCTCCTAAAAGATCTCCAGGTGATTACTCATAAATCGGTGATAAACATTCTGGACCAAAATCTTGAGTGATATCAGGCACATAGCTAAGTCTGTGCTGTTGCAGACCACCATGTCCCCTGTTCAAGCAGCGGTACCATTACCTCAGTGGCTAGCTGACAGCATTACAGCCCTTGTTTTGAAGCTGTTTGCTTCTGACAGAAGCAAGAACACCTCCTCTCTTACTAAATCTAAGCTGCCTAGTTATTTCGGCTCTAACACGACACAATAATGTGTTCTTACAAGCGCTAAAATTTTGGAAAGGAAGGCATTGCATTGAACTCTGTTCCAGTAAAAACTAATGAAAATTTTAGACAACTTCAACTGAAGTTAAGCAAAAAACAAGTAATTTCTAAAATCTCATCTAAGAATGTAGATTCTCCAGACAATAAAAAATATGTGCTGGGTTCTAACAATTTTAGGAAGATGAGACATTTCTTTTCTGGATAGTGTTAAACTGTTTTAGAAATGTAGCCAGTGTTCAGGATGCATTCTGCCTGCATTGGCTTAAAATATACAGCAGATCAACAACAGGATGAACCATACTCTACTTCATTTGAATATTTCATATGAAATAAGTGATATCCTCACAAAGATGTACAATGAACCTATACAAGTAGTATGATAGAATATGAAATGGTGCTAAATCAGTATTTTGCTCAGAATAAGTTTTATCTAAAATCTTTCTGAGTAGCAATCAGACCACCTAAGTTCATTACTACTAATACACAAACCACAGATGTACCTGATTCACAACAGGGCCAGAATAGCAGAAGACATGAGCAATGTGTGTATATTTGCAGTCACAGAATTCATAGTCTATCAAACATTTTTGCACTTTCATTTGCAAAGGCAGGAGGAAAGGTAGTTCCCTGACAGAAGGGTTCTGCCACTTCAGCAATCAGAAATGGATGAGCATGGACAGAAGTAATTAGTGTACCTTTCATATGGTCCATAGCAGTGGTCAGTCACCTGACATTATACCCTCTCTAGCACAAAATATCCCCGAGGATTCTTCTGGAGCCACCTGAACTTCTATCATTGGGGGCAGATGTTAAATGCAGCAATTTAATACTAAAATCAGCTTTCCAATATTTTAATTGGAGTGATCTATTTGAATTTTTTTGAAAAGAACTTTTAGGCAATAGGATATACACACCAAGTACTTGCCTAATACTTTAGAACTACAGTTATACAAATTATGATTTTCTCTTTCACTTTGCTATAATTTTGTTAGTAAGTAGAATCTTTCTTTATAACTTGGATCTATATGACCACAGTAAATGCAAGACCCAGATACGTCAGTGAATATATAGCAGCATTTTTAAATTCCCTTTTGAGGTTAAAATGTGTTTCTGTGTCTAATTTTTTCTGCGAGTTCATTTCCTTATAATAAAAACCAGAGAGCACATGTATTATACTCTGCGTGCCACTAAGTGGAACCTAACAACCACAATAGATTTTTCCAGTCGAATAAACAATGACATTCCCGTCTTTATTCAGCCAGTTTTAAGAAAATAAAGCTGTTAGTGCATTTTAAGTGCTAAAAATGTGTGTGGTAATTTTAATGGGCAGGGGAAAAAAAAACCTCCGAATGGAGTCTAATAAAGAAAAAGAGATGGGAGATTTTTAGAGAAGAAAACTAATAGAACAAGAGTTTTCCCTCTGGTTGTTAAACTGTTTATATTGCCTTTCATTTCTGGAATTGATGGTGCATCCTTCTGAAGGTCTAAAACTTTCTTTTTGTTTGGTATGAAACTTTGATCACATCTCTTTTACAGTCTGAAGTCAAGAATAAAGAACTGAAGTTGGAGCAGCTTAGTTCCAAAATTTCAGATCTCAAAGAACTGACCCATAGTCAAGAGCCTCCTGCAGATCTCCAGGTAAAATATATTGGTAATCACAGACTGTGCTCAAATGACTGAGGAGAAACTCCTCCTGACATTTCTTTCTCTCCTATACTGCCTTTTTCTTTCAAGGTATAAAATACAGCATTATTTATATGTATCACAACTATTCTATTTCTTTAGTAAACCTTGATTATTTTTTTCTGAGAAAAATATGCCAAAAAAAGTAATGGCATATTAGAGTTGTAAAGGTGTTTTTTACTAGATTGAAATCGAGTAAATAGTTTATAAGGTAGCTGATGAGATATGAGATAATAATACTTTCTGTACTGCACAACATTAAGTCACATCATATGTGACTGCATACACCTTTTGCCTCTTTCAAGAATTATAATGCAGCAAAGTATGTTAATTTCCTTTATCAAACCAAAAGTATTCTTCAGTGGATGGGAATCATTGCACTGAACTGAGAGAGGCATAAAGCATGGATATATATGGTGAGCTGTTGAACTTTTAGTATTGACTAGGTCCTTTTTTTATATTCTAGGGCAAATGCAAAAGTATAACTATTTTGGATGTTTAATCTCAACTGGAAATTAGCATGTGAGATTATTCATTTTCAATGTCAGAAGTTTTAAAAGATAAGCTGACTTCTGTCATTTCCACAGGCAGGGAAATATCTCAATAGATACTTGTTTCAAGACCATTTGTCAGATTTTAACAAAATTTAACATAACACTCAAGTCTTCTCCACAGTTTGCTGTGACCATACATGTAAACATAAATTACTAATCAGATATGGGTCAAGAAACCTACAGCATAAAGATTTAAAAATTATATGGAGCTGCTTATATTCTCCCAAAATGCTTCCTTTACATGAGAGGTTTAGAAAATTCGGGTTTATTCATACAAATTTAGAGCAAATTATTTTGCAGAATATCACTTTTAACTAATACACACCTATTTTGAACTTCTAAATTTGATAAAGACAATTAAAAAAAAATTAAAACAGACCTAAAGTAATTATTGTTGATAGATAAATGCAAATTTGAAAATAAAGCCTCACAAACTAAGCATAAATCCCCAAATAATTTGCCAACAATCAGATGACTAATAAGTAAACTCAGTGTGATCAGCTCATATCCTAAGATCATAACAATTCCTTAATAGAATTTTCAGTAATTTCTCATTTATAAAAATTACCCTATTGTGACTGATTTGATTTATTTTTATTAGTAAGATGTGCACAGCTAACATCTACTACAGTTTTTTTGTCTTCAATCTTAATCTGCTTTACACTGAGTTACTTTAAGCTTCAGTGCTCTTAAGTCTCACCAATTGATGTCTCTTTTTGTGGAGCTAGTTGTGTTTAGGTCATGTTTTGTGTATATATGGTAAATTAGAAAAGGGAAAAAGATTGACTTTATTTCTTTAAGAAGTGGATAATATCGTCAACATTTTGCAGTCTGGCTTTTTATAAATTAGTAAGCTTTCTTTGCATTACTTTATCTCTTAAGACTTAATCCTGAATAGTTGATATTTTGTATTTATGTAAGTATATTTAGTTACAGATGCAAAGAGAGAAGAACGACTAGTGTGTGTCACCTTACTACCTTCTTTTTTTTTCAATAAACATTTGCCACAATAAATGTTTTATTTAAATGTGTTAATATATAACATTTTGCTTTTAGTTTATAGAATCAGATTTGAGGCAGAAGCTGGAACACATCAAAGAAATGTCAGAGACAGCAAAAGAGACTCTGAAAGATTTCAGTGCTCAGAAGATGCAGTTACAGAAGTCTATTGATCAGATGACGGACTGGTTCATGAAAGCTGAAGAGACTGTGTTAAACTGTGCACGTGACTTGGATCCTGAAGCTTTAAGTAAAGTGAAGGTCGGTACTGAAGAAAAAGAATATGCTTTTTTCTTTTGCAGTGATCTTTGAAGGTTTATCAGAGTTTTTACTAAACCTTGTACATAATTTTCATTTGATTAAAAAAAAAAATTATCTCTACAGCTTCCAGAATATACAGTGATGCTCTTTAAGAAGTTCTAGCTGTAAACAAAAGTTCTGATCTATTAACCTTATACAAACCTTTTAAAAAATTATAATGAACGAGATGGTCTTTATTCTGACAAGAACCAGTTTTGTTACATTGAACTCCACACTTGTTACTCCAGCAGGTTTGCAGTCCATTGACTACCTTTCAGTTTCAAGGACTCATCTCACTTGGAAAATTCAGGAAATGTGCTCCAGTACTTCTTCCCTCCACCGTGTCTGCAGCTTGCAATAGACCATAGGACGATACAGCATATGGGAGGAGCGGGAATGCATGAGGAAAAGAGAAGAATCTCTTGTTTCTTCACAAGTGAAATATTTGTGTTATAACTTCATTTTCAGGAAACACAAAAAGATCTTCAGCTTCAGCAGAGCAGCATTGACTCAATCCGTGAGAACCTCAACAGCCTGTGTCGCAAATATCACTCTGTAGAGCTGGAGACTCTTGGTGGCACTGTCACTTCATTAATAAAGAAGTATGAAGCTGTGAACCTGCTGTGTTCCAGAACCCAGGCCAGCATGCAAGAGTCCTTGGAAAAACATTTCCTCCGTGAGTTTCAGGCTTGCTAATATGAACCGTTAGCCCGCAGCCATGAATCATTCTGGAGTCTGCCAGAGTTTCCAGTGACGTCACTTCCAATTACAACTTTATTTTTGTATGGAGTCTTTTAAAAAGCCCTGTTACAAAACGTTCGTTTGATAACTGCAAAACAAAGCATTTTACAAAAACCCTCATTCAGCTTTAAACATGTAATATGCATGAAAGGCAAGCTCAACGTGACTTTTCTTCACTCTTAGTATACATCTTTATTGCATACGTACACTTTGTGTATTTGCTGTGAAAAGATGTGTAGAACCAAATGGAGATGTTTATAGTGTAAAAGTCCCCACCTGAAGTATTTTCTGGGCTCTCTGGTTAGTCAGTGGAGAGAAGTTGGCATTTTTTAATCAAATACATTAAAATATTAATCTGGATATTATATAACATTAAATTGGGACATATCAAAGACTGAAAATGCCTGTCATTTCCCATTGACTATAAGGGGGAGCCTATTGTGACTGTTCGAATTTGGATTTTTACAGTGGAAACAACTAATTTTTTGTGAACTGGATTCCACTCCCTAAGGTTATTGAAAGCAACGAGACTCATCCTTTTAGCTTTTAGACAGTGTTCCGGAAGGATAAAATAATTGTGGAAGACAGCTGTGTGGTATTGTGGGTAATGCTGTTTCCTAAATAGTATTCTCTTCTCTATATTCGTTTTATTAAATAAGATTCTATGCAAGAATTCCAGGAATGGTTTTCTGGTGTGAAGGCTGCAGTAAAAGAATCATCTGACAGGTCTGGAGACAGCAAAGCCATAGAGGCAAAGCTACATGACTTGCAGGTATAGTGAACAAATTAAAAAATAGTAATTAGCAGTATCTGAAATCTCTAAAATAATTTGTAGATGCTATCATATTTTTTTGGTTTGTTTCCAAAAAGGTAGTGTAAGGATGGTTCAAGACAGCAATGCATACTGTAGAAGGAATACAGTGGAAACTGTGTTCACTGTTCTGAGATCAGAATCTAATTTCTGGAAGGTTTACGTGTAACTGAAGTATTCTTGTTTCTGATTTTTAATCCCTTTTCCTTTTTTTACCACCTCACTCTTCCTTTTCCCACTTTTTCTTACATTATTGCTTATTCAATCTTTCAGTCTTATTTGTTCAGTCTCATTCAATCTTTCAGTCTCTTCAGTCTTAACACTGATATGTTAAAGCTCATCTGTGTAGATTTTCAATGGGACAGAACACAAATAGCAGAGACCTACTGCAAACACCGCTAATTCCTGAAATGGGTAACTTCTTCAGGACATGACTAATCTATCCAGGGAAAGACCTTGAAATCAAATAGGAAAATTAAGCTCTGTGAATTGTAGCACCACTTAATAAAATTTTATTTGAACTACCTGCTTAGAACTTTTTCCATAGCTAGACATGGCTCAGCTTTTTGGGGATATCAGACCTTTTCTAAGAGAAATATCGCTTATCTTTAGTTATTCATTCATGTATGTTTAAACTGTATTCTTTCATTACACAGGGTGTGCTGAATTCTGTTCGCGAGGGACAGAACAAGTTAGATGCTGCCTGCAAGGAAGGAGAGAGTTTGTATGCTTGCTTACCCAAACCAGTTGTAAGCCATATTCAGGACCAAATAGCAAAATCTAACCAGAACTTCCAGGAATTCCTCAACCAGTGTCTGAATGATAAGAAGGCCCTGGAAGCTTGTGCCTCACACCTGGGAAGGTGAGTGATACCACAAGTCACAGATGGACTGCATCAAATTGTCCAGCTGCAGAAGTACAGGCCACAATTTGAAATAATTTCCAGTTACTCAAGTCCTGTTTGCTTTTTCCTTTGGAAATATTTACAAGAAAATTAATTTCTCTGCTAAAAAAAAAAAAAAAGCAATAGATCTTCCATGATTTGCTTAAAGAATTGAAGGCCGGATCATATATAAGGAAGATCTACGTAGATCATGCAATCCCAAATCAGCAGCTGGGATCTCAGTAATTTAAATTCAATTTCCTGAAAGGCAAAGGTGTGATGAATTTTCAAGTTCTGCCCTGAAGTTTGAAGATAGAATGCTTTTTACACAGCATGCATCTATCCTATCCTACTGCAGATGGACGTATTTCCTAAGGAGCTAATAAATTATATTAGCTCTTAAATTATTACTTGGAAGTGGAATTTTTGGAGTCAAATATATTTAGGTATAACTAGATTCAAAGCTGTTGCTAATTGAAAGCAAAGTTGGTGTAATAGTAGTGGGTAAAACAGCAATATGGGATGGTGTGCCTTCATGTAAGGAAACGGTTTTCAAACTTAGGGCCCAGACTTGTTTTGCGGAGTTCTGAGAGCTCTGAGAAATTGAAAGCACAAGACTACAGGTGTTATAACTGTCAATACTGAGTAAAAGCCCATTTTTATCCATTTGGTAATTTTAGACTAAATCATTATAAGGATTTGGAAAAGGCTTTCTTTTGGTCTGCCTTTATTGAATCTCATAATATATAAAAGCACTGTCACTTTAAATTTTTCTCACTGTAGTTCCCATGATTTTGCTGAATATTTTTAGATTAGTAGTCACTGTGGAATTATGTTTTGTGTACAACTGTCCTTCTTGAAGTAAGAAATTGATGTGTAGCTTTATTTTCCTGCTGTTGTGGATAGTGAAAGAACTGACTTAACTTTCTACTAACTTTACTCCACCTGAGAAATATTTTTAAGGGAGTATTTATCTGTTCTGTAGCTTTGAAGATCAGCACAAGAAACTTGGCCTGTGGATACATGACATGGAAGAAAGAATAAACACAGAAGCATTAGGAGAATACAAACAGCTTATTCCTGAGAAGAAAAAGGAGGTACAGAAAGTGGAAAAGTTCCTGGAAGAGTTACTGAATTCAAGGTAGTATGAAATACATTTCCTAAAATACTCTCACTTTTTTCCTCTACTAAAGCAACAGTGCGGCTAAATTGATGGGGTAAAATGTGTTTGTGAAAGATAGAGAAAGGTGTTGCAACGTACTCTGCGAAAAGAGACTGAATCCAGATACTTCCAGTTTTAAGGAATTGGAATTTGAATCCAAACTCCAAACTTTGATATTGATAGAGTTTTCATTTAGAATAGCTTACCTTTTTTCAAATGAATGGAATCTGGAAAGTATAACCTTAAAAAAACATAAATCTTAAAAATATTCCTTGTAAAAGATATAGTAAAAATTACACGTATCACTATATAATTTTAAATCTTTTTTTTTCTTTCTGTCCTACAACACTGAGACCCAGAGTCAGGATAGCAGAGCCCCCTTTCACATACAGCTAACTTCGTAAAAGAGCTCAAATAACATCCATGATGGCTGTGAAATCTTTCTAGAATTTAGACTTAGCCAACAGATGATGAAGCAATTGCTTTTTTTGGTACACAGTGGTTTTTCAAATTCTTTTCTTTTTATTATTAGGTTAGTGGAGACAGAACAGAAATAGTAGTCAGATGTTCAAGCATCACAGCATGCTAAAAGGAAACACCCAGTCTCTACCTATCCCCTGGAGACTGATGCAAGAAATTTTGGTCTGATGTAAATTCCGTGTAATCACAGGGTATCAGCAAGATTGAGATTAACTGAGGCTGTACAAATGCAGATTTGTAATCCCTTTCACCGATCCTTGTACTGAATGCCAGAGTCAGTGTCTAATCCTGGACAAATAGCCTGACCTTTCCAGCATGCCTTCCTACTTGTCAAAGACTATAAACTCCTCAGAAGATTTGACAGATACAAAGGGGTAGCAGTTCATGTAGAATTGGAAAGTCTGACAGATGAGAAGAAAATTAAGACAGCTTTTAATTCAAATGTGCAACACAAAGATTTCAGTGTGATCATTTTGAGTACTGAAATCTGCAAGAAATGGCACTGTACATGAGTAAAGATATTAATCGATACACACTGCCTGTATTTCCTTTCATTCTCTCACAGCTAATTTTTCTGTTAACTATGAACTTTGTCACTGGTGAAGTAGGTGATTATGTCAGCAACCTTCATAACTTCATATAATTGCTATACCAGCCCATAGCTTTCTGAAACTGATTTTCAGTCTCAATATTTTCTTTCAGGGAATCTTTTGATAAGCTGTCCCAAATGGCACAGGCTTTAAATGAAGAAGGACATGGTGCAGGGAGAGAAGTGCGCCTGGCCTCTCAGCATCTCACCAGTTATCAAAATATGGTCAAAACCGTCAAGGAGAAGTTACGAACATGTCAGCTTGCACTCCAAGAGCATCTCACTTTGGAGGAGGCTTTACAGAGTATGTGGTCATGGGTGAAAGAGGTTCAAGATAAACTGGCATCATCAGAGAGCACTGTTGGTAGCAAAGCCACACTGGAGAAGCGACTGGCACAAATTCAGGTAAAGAAAAATAAAACTAGAGATTACACATCAAGATTAATATTGGGTGTGGACTACACCAGTGGAAAATGAATAATTTTTTATATTTTATTCTTTTTATACTTGTGAAGGAGAGGATTAGGATTTAAGGTGATAGTGAGAAATTAGGAGCTAGAGAAAGAAAAACAGGATGGAGACAGGTGCCAGGTATTACATTTAAAAAGGAAAAACAAACTATAAAATTGTGTATTGAGGTCCAAAAAAAGCTTTCTAATGGAAGGGAAGCCTTGTAATAATTGACACAGAGAGGTTGTGACAGATCTGTCACAGGAGGTCTTCAGAAACAGGTTCGGCAAATGTCTTATCAGGAAACAATGGGCTTTCTTGAGATATCTTCTAGGTATGTGGTACTGTACTTTGGTGCAGTGCTTGATCTATTCATTGTCTACTACAGTATGAGGAACATTTCAGGAAGATCAATACAGTGAAAAGACCCATATGGCTGTGGGGAAAACTGCTGGATCACTTTTACCTAGCAAGGGACAGGTACTTAGAAGCAAAAGTGCCTAGGAATTCATAGTAGGGATGGCTGTAAGGATAAATGAGCTTATAGAAGACAGTGTCTACTGGTGAAAGTAGACATCTTCATCTCTCAGGAAGTTGCATCTGATAGTTTGGCTTACTTTGCTTCACAGGAGATCCTCTTACTCAAAGGTGATGGTGAAGTTAAACTGAACATGGCCATCGGCAAAGGGGAGCAAGCACTTAAAAGCAGCAATGAGGAAGGACAAAAGGTGATACAAACCGAGCTTCAGACGCTGAAGGATGTGTGGAATGACATCATCAGCACATCAATGAATTGGCAGAGGTAAAACTCCCTGGAAAACACAGGTCAGACCCTGCCATCTTTGCTTACAAAGAGTGGTACCTTACAGTACATATGAGTCCGTTCATTCATTACTGGTATGTGAAGAGAAAGTTGTATCATCAAAACCAATGAAAACTACCTGAAAAAAAAAAAGATGAGTTTTCCCTATAAGATGAATCTAATGCATATGAGATGGTAAAGGATGGTAATTTCAAAATAAATAGAAATTATACAAATTCACGCAGAGAAAAAGCTAGAAAGGACGCCCCTTCTCTGGAGACCTTCAAGACCTGCCTGGATGCAGTTCTAAGTGATATGCTCTAGGAAACCCCGCTTTAGCAGGGGAATTGGACTAGATCTCTAGAGGTCCTTTCCAATTCTGACAATTCTGTGATTCTCTGACTTTCTGGGTTATTGAATCTCTACTTGGGCAGGACCAAGAACATCTATCAGATATTCATCAACCTTTTCCTTCGAAAACTCTAGGAAAGTATCTCATGTTTTTTCACTATGCTTTTTAATTTAAGAAAAAAAGACAACACAAATCCTAATACCCACTCCAAATAATCTTTCTTGCAAAGTACGGTGATTTATTCTTGCCTTAACCTTGGTAGAAATTGAAAGGTTTTCTTATTGCCTGTGTGAGAACATTTTATGTATTTGAAGGTCTCTAACATGTCTGTTCTAGACAGACTGATGTTTCTCTCTTTCTTAGTACTAATACTTTCTAGACCTTTTTCATTCTGTAATGAAATCTGTAATTGATTTTTCCTTCCAAAATTTGCCAGAATATCTCTTAATGTCACAGATTGCTGGACATTTTATTACTGTGATTATAAAGGACTTCAGTAATGCTCTATATTTTACTCTGCTGGAGAGACACTGAAATGTGGTTTTCATTAGTCTGAGACAGACAGATTGCTCATGTAACCTGTAACAGGAAAGCAGTTATATCAGGTTATACAGAGTAGCCCAAAGAACACAGGAATTCTATAGTAACTTGGATGTAAGTTGACACAGAAAACTAAAGCAAGATGGAGGAAAAAGCATATTCTAAACAGATTATACATGGCTACAGACAGTGTAACGGTTAAAGTATAAACAAACTTTCTTTTTCACTTTTCAAAAGTTCTCATCTGTTCTGTGTATGTTTCTTTTAATGTAAGCTGCCTAGAGACGGTCATTAGCCAATGGAATGAGTATCTGGAAAGAAAAAACCAGCTGGAGCAGTGGTTAGAGAAACTGGATCACAAAGTGGAACAACCTTTAGAACCACAGATTGGTCTGAAGGAGAAGTTTGCTCAGCTGGACCACTTCCAGGCTATTGTTTCTGAGATAGAGGATCACTCTGGTGATTTACAGCAACTCATTGAAAAAGCTGTGGAACTGTATGAAAAAACAGAGGATGATTCTTTTGGAGAAGCAGCTCAAGAAGAGCTAAAAACACAGTTTAATGACATCACCACTGTAGCTAAGGTAAGATGAAGGCAAAGGTCTCCATTTAAAGTAAGTAAAATGTTTAAACATCTGTACATAAGGCTAAAATTTTGGTTTTCATAATTTTTTAGTAACTAAAGGATTGACTTTGAATATTCTTGCCTTTTGTTATGATTGAGGCATAAAAGAAAGTTGGGCATAGTTTACTAAAATTCACTGGAATGCAAAATAGGTATTGGGATTTGAAATTGGTATAATTATGATTTTTGAAAAGTGAAAGGCACATATTCCTAGATTCATATATTCAACAAAATTTTTACATTCTTCCAGATGTATTTTCATGTAATTATTTTACATTCATTCTTAGCTGTTGTTTTTTTGCCTACAACAGGAAGAATGTAATACCTCCCTGAGCAGAAAATACATTGTCAGAAAGAGAAAACCTATTTTAAGAAAGATATATTATTATATTTTGTAGTGCTTCAAGCCACTAAGCAGTGCACGTGCTATACAGGTATTCAGTTTGGTTTCTAAGGAAAGATATGTGAGCTCACTGAGACCTTCTGCCAACCAGATCATCTCAGGAACACTAGCTCTGAGTTACAGTCTCCACCTTCTCAGGTCATGGCAAAGTTTGTATCTGGAAGAGACCACGTGAAAATAGGCTAATGTGAGGCTGAAGCGCTGTAAATTTAGTAATCTGATGGAAGATTGATTCAGGTTTTTGTGTACTGAAAATAAATTGAATAGCCTGTAGGTAATTAATCTATAGTCTATATAAAATATTACCAGCATAAAAATTTAGTGGGAAATATAACAGATTACCTCTTAGGAAAAATGTTAAATCTAGGGTATATGAATTTAGTTCTTTAGTAAAAATATGCATTTTTCTTTCTGAACTTGATAAAGGAAAATCATCATGTAGAACCATATAGATTTGGGGTCTGTTGGTGGGTTTTTTTTTTCACGTTGAGGCTAAGATATATTATTGTAATTGTTTTACTGCTTTAAATATTAGAGCTCTCTCAGAAGTATCTAGTCTGCAATTATTAATTAATAGTGTCTGTAATTTGTCAAATATTCTTTTGGGTTTATGACAAACTTTCGCGCTCTTTTTTTACTGGAAATTTTAACCTGTGCATCTAGTTTCTAGACAATCAGTGCAGTTTCATATAACTCCACTTCTTTCATTGGTGTTAAATCTGGAGCAATACAAAGATTACTGGCTCAATACAATGATTTTAAACTTGTGTGAAAAGAGCATCATAAATGACCATGGAAGTGTTCTCCTAAAAAAAAACCCCTAAAAACGCATAAAAAAAATAATTAAGCTTTGCAGTCTTTCCCTAGGGAAGAGAACAGTACTGATTGCAACTCGTGGAAGCCATTGCCACCAGAAAAGACCAACTAAAGTTGTACTTTGCCTCCACTCACCCCCTCTACTGGTACCGTATTTTGGTGTGAGCAAAGTAAACAAAGGTGTGCGGTTACCTTTCTTGGGCTCTTTTGCTTCTTTAGGGGGTGTTATGGTTTATGGCACACATAACAGTTTATTATCATTTAGATAATTATTCTGTCACCCAATGAGCAGTCCCTACCCAGAAAGGGGAATCAGGAAAAATCAAGGAAACCTGAAGGCTGAAATAAACAGAGTTAATAGAATAAGACTAAATAATTAACACTGATAATACTAGAAAAAACAGTATTGATCCTGATACCAGTATAAAATATATAAAGATTATACTCAGCCAATTATATCAGTAGGAAGCCATGCAGTGGACAGAAAATGTCAGACACTGCGAGCACTACATCTTCAGGAGGAAAGGGAGGCCTCAGAGGTCTGGCATCAGGGAAAGAAGTTTCTAGGATTGCAGCCATCATAGAAGAGAGAAATTCCTCAGCAAGCTTTCTAGTTTATATTGAATGTGACGTTCATGACATGAAATAATCTTGTTGGCCAGTCTAGGTCAAGTGCCTGCGTCTTGCTCCTCCTCATCTCTGCACCTGGCTAACTTGAAAACACTGAGACTTTGAAACTCACATACCATAGCTGGCTATAAAGTAAATATTTTCACAAACACAGACACTGGAGTCATCTAAAAGTGTGGTTTCCCCAGGTATTAGAAGAGAAATCAGCCTGGTGTTGCTCAAACCAGGACAGGGAGGTATCTGTTTTGGTTAGTCAGGCACATGTGGACATTTTCTTGCTCTGTTGTTGTATACAATGCATTAAGTTGCAAAAACTTTGAGGATTTACTTTAGGTCATCTTTGTTTAGCTAGTAACTATTCATTGGTTAGTTGGTCCGACACAGTGTGAGAAATTATGATGATTATTTTCAGAGGGAACACTAGGGCTTATTAATTGAACTTAATCTCTAAAAGCATTAGTTGAATGCTGAGTTATTAAAAATTAAAAATAACTGGAATTTAATTCATAAGTAAGTGGTTTCATTTGATTTAAGGACGCTTAGATCCAGAGTATCCTCACAGGAGTAAAACTTACTTGATTAGCTCAGTTCACTTTTGGTTAGTTTTGATAAACATCCCTGAAGTGTTAGCTCACAAGAATGTAGGAACAAAACTACTCAGTAAAACCAAAATCAAACAGTGTAATAGACCAGTACACTGTTTCACCTTTTCATAGCAAGGTAAACTGGTCCCACTTTAAGCTTACGTTAAAAAGCTAAGATGGAGACATAAACTGTTGTTGGTCTGGGTCAGGGAAAGCATCCTTGAGGGCTGCAAGGCAGGTGACTGGTGACAGCTATCGCTTCTGATCTGATGGATAAAATGGGACTCAGCACCATAACAATCTTTTGCACTTTGAAAAGCAGAAGTCCTCCTTTGTGAGACATGGGACATCCCTGTGGCTCCACCTAGCATTCATAGTGACTTGGTTCTTTTAAATAAGAGCTATGTTTCTGGCAATGTGCTGCTCCCTGGGATGGCTCATGGGTGATCGGTAAGAGCCTCTCCAGGGGGTATTGGGAAACACATGCCGGAGTTGCACAGCTGCAGCTTCAACATCTATTAAACAACAGATTTTGTGTTAAAGACTGTGTCAGGTACGGTTTTGGGTACATTTTCAGAAGACTTCCTCATCTTTTGCCACAGCAGAACATGCCTGTTCAGACCAACCTAAACCAAACCTTGTGCAGCGTAGCACTGTGTTCTGCTGCTCTATTCAACACTCAAGTAGATGCTATAGAGTCAGATCAGTACCCTACAACGTGGTATGCTTAAAGCCAGGATGGTGTTTATGCACTTTAATGGTCTTTATTTTTTTTTCTTTTCTTCTAAATGGTAGGAGAAAATGAGGAAAGTGGAAGATATTGTGAAGGATCATTTGCTGTACCTTGATGCTGTGCATGAATTCACAGACTGGCTCCATTCTGCAAAGGAAGAGCTGCACCGCTGGTCAGATACATCTGGAGATACATCAACCATACAGAAAAAACTGGCCAAAATCAATGTAAGATAACTTAGCTTTCATGATTTCTGGGCTCCCCAGTTCAAGAATGTCAGGGAACTGCTGGTGAGGGTACAGAAGTAGACCACAAAGATGATAAGGGACCTGGAGTATCTCTCTTATGAGAAACGGCTGAGGGACTTGGGTCTTTTTAGTCTGGAGAAGAGAAGGCTGAGGACGGGGGATCTGATCAATACCTATAAATACTTAAAAGACGAATGTCAAGAGGAAGGGGCCAGTCTTTTTTCAGTGGTGACCAGTGACAGGACAAGAGGAAATGGGAACAAACTTGAACATAAGAAGTTCCATCTAAACCTGAGGAGGAACTTCTTCACTTTGAGGGTGGCAGAGCCCTGGAAAAGGCTGCCCAGAGAGGTGGTGGAGACATTCAAAACCCACCCATACAAGTTCCTGTGCAACCAGCTCTGCGTGGACCTGCTTTGTCAGGGGGGTTGGAGTAGACGATCTCCTGAGGTCCCTTCCAACCCCATATCATTCTGTGATTTTGCAATTCTAACTGTGTTTCAGACTCTATGCTCTAAACTAAGCCAGAGCAAAAAAGTTGTGGGATCTTGCTCTGCCTATTTGAAATGGTGATTACATTGCAGTGAGCTGAAAGCAGGCTTTCTAAGCTATGTTTTGTTTTCTCCTCCCTTCCCCATTGATGGAGTAAAAGTACAATCAGACCTGAGTTAGCAACAGCACACGTGGAAACAATTTGCAAGAACGGAAGCCCAGTGGCATCACAGAAGAATGTGGCTTAGCTGATTAATGAATGCTGCTCTGCCCCCACCCCCGAATGTGCTTTCTCCATGAACAGAGTTGTCTGAGGGAAAGTTAGAAATAGCCTTTCCTGATTTACATGAATGCATAAAGCAGTGCAGGGAATGTTCTCCCCAAACATGGTGGAAATATATGTGTTGCCTCACTGAATGCTTTCTGCCTTACCCTGGCATCCATTCCTAGGCAGCTGAGTGCTTGAGCAAGTTATATATTCCTGAATGCTGCATTAAAGCAGACTGTCTGTTTTACTGATGTTTATGTTCAGATACTCATGCTAGCAACACTGTAGTCTGCTCCTGTACATGAGAGAGTAGGCCAGATGAAGATTCAGGATGCGTGAGATCAGATTACAGATTTGTTGTACACTCTTGAATAGATTTCAGTCTTCTTTGTGATCAAATTCCCCGTATATAAAACAAGGGAGGGAGGAGATAGTAGTTTCTAGCTCTTAAGAGTAGCGAGAGAATAAATAACATATCCTGGCACACAGTGTCAGGGGATGATATTTATATTCTCCGGCTTCTTAAACTGAAAACTCCCAAAATTCCCTTGTAGTGTGTGTAAGATTGAAATAGGACACTGTAGGCAGAACTCACTTCTGGGGAGAAAA
>VXBW01000732.1:322416-464001 GCA_013400375.1 Thinocorus orbignyianus | reverse complement strand
CGGACCCCCCGCTCGGGCGTACACCCCCCTTCCTCTCCCTCCCGTCGGTGGAGGTGGCGGTGGCGGTAGCTCCGCGGGTTACCATGGCAATGTCGCCTTTGCAGGAGCTGGTGGAGTCCCGGCAGATCGGGGCGGGTCGCCTGGACCGAGTGGAGTCGTTGGCTGCGGGCGCGGAGCGCGGTACGGCCGCCGGCGGCTGCCAGCTGCTGGCCGCCGAGATGCGGGCCCTGCAGGCGGACTGGAGGCAGTGGGAAGAGAGCGCTTTCCGGAGCCAGAGCAGCCTGAGGGACGTCTTGAGCCAGATGGCCCTGTCGGAGCAAGAGTTCGCCTCCCAAGTCGCCCAGCTGGAAGAGGCCGCGCAGAGGTTCGGGGGGCTGCTGGCCACCTGGGTGCAGAGCTTGGTCCCCCTGGACAGCCGGCTCACTGACGCCGAGGTGGTGGAAAGCTGGCGCAAGGAGAAAGTAAGGACCCATCTCTTTCTCTAGCAGCTTTTCTGTTACAAACATATGCGTGCCATGGGCAGAAAACTTCTGTCCAGTGGGACTATCAAATAGAAGATTATTATCTTCTAAATGTATTTGGGAAAACTATTTCTCCGCAATCCTAACTTTCCAAACTTTGTTTTGCAACTGCAGTCGTAGCGCGGAAGATGTTTCTCCCCTTGGCCTCTGCTGTGCAAGGCTCAGCGAGTGCTGCCTGGATCTTAGGTATTAAAAACAGGGTTTGCCTCTGAGAAGATGAAGGAGCTACAGCCCAGCTCTCAACTTGTATTCCAAGTTGCTCGGTTGCTTCCAAGCCAGAGTAGTACTTGATCAGGGAAATGTGAAGCATTTCCTAAAAAACAAGTAGCAGCTGGAGCCATTTCTTACTTAGAATTTATCAAGCGTATATTGAGCTTATACATTCCATTTCTTGAAAGAACCTTCACCTTGGGATCTTGTCTAATATTTTAAGTATTTATACTAGAAACCAGTATCCTTACTGATTGCTTTGTTATGGAATGCAGTGGAATTTAGAAAAATAGAGAGGTTGTTTCTGTTCCTGATTGTCTTCTAGCAAAAAAAAAAATAATCCCCATGTATGTATCACACACACATTGTATATAAACACATAGATATATTTGCAACAACCAAGATACATGCTTGTACCTATCTTGACTACTGTGTATCATAGATGTTGAGAAAAGGTACAGAGTATTTCCCTCTCAGGGTAGTTTTGTAAGAAAGCAGTTTCTGTAAAGGAGTAAAGGTGTGTGGTGGCTGCTTTCTGACCCCTAGGCTGAAGAAATATTCAAAAAAAACCCAGAAACACCATCTCTTTGCTCTGAGATTATAAATCTCCTCCTCCGATGTCTGTGCCAAGTTATTTCTGCGGCTTTCCCTTTCACAGAATTCCCTGACACAGATTTATGGAAACTGCTTGAGTGCCAGTATGTGTCTGTAGGGGAAACAAAGCTGACAATACATTACAGCAAATAATGGTAGAAATATGCAAAGTTTTCCATGTTTATATGTTTTTGAAAAGGAAAAGAAGACATCAGCAGACAGCAACAATTGCCAGACTTTTTAAAATTATTATTATTTTTTAAATGAAGAAGTACTAAATTCAAAGGATATTACTTTTAGTAGTAGTATATATATTATGTATATACTGTAACTGTATGTAACACTTTCTTTAGATCAGAGAGTTGTAAACTTTGGTTAATGAGGAGAGCGCAGAGGAATGACCAGACTTACTATGCACGGCCCTACTACGTAGTTTTATTTATAGTTAGAGGAAAAGTGACAATAATCCTTCTGTGTCTGGACCCCAGGGATAGGCGCTATTGTAAACCTAAAATAGCACTGCAGCTTTCCATTTGCATTGTCTCACGGTGATACTGTTGCCATGTAAGCCAAGGCCATGAATTAAAAATGCATTTCCTACTTCTCAGAATTTGCAAGCTCGCTCCATTACTCCGTTATGCTCAAGATCTGTGCCTTTAGCTCTGCTCAACATAAGAACAACAGTACTTGCACTTGGAATCCAGCAAATTACTTTGGGAATTCTCAGATTCAAAATGAAATCCAAGTGGCTGCAACAGTGCTAGGAGTGTTTCTGTATGGAAAAACGCCACCGTTAAATGTGCCCTGTTTTGCAAGTTAATGTTCCTGTTTGTTAGTAGGTTGTGTCTAAGGCTGTATGTCATCGGAATAATCTTTTTGTAGTTATTCAGGCAGGTTATTTGAAAATGAAAAAAATAATTGAAAACAGGCAATTGTAACCCTGTGCTACTCTTAGGATGTGTTTTCTTTATCAAAAGAAAAAAAAAAAAAAACCAAACCAAAACAAAACCCCAAACCAAAACTGTTAGTATTTATGGTGATTCCTACTCTACACAGTTTGTGCTGTGTGTAGTTACAGGGAAAGTAAGATAAACAAACAGTCGTTAGTTTACATTTTTTTTTCTAAGTGTCATTGCTATTGCATAATTACTTAATTCAAATGCTACTTTATATGGTATCGAAGCAAACTGGCAGTGTGACTATTTCAAGTGTCTTTTCGTGATGGTTGAACAACTTTCTGGTGTCTGAGTGACTCAAAGCAAATAAAGTCCTTAATACGAACATGAGTAACATAAATCAAGGGAATCCTGAAAATCTGCTGCAGCAAAATATTTTTTCATACTCTCAAGAATACATGAAAGTTTGTACACATAATACATCTGAAATGTCTCTAGACTTAATTTTACAGAGATTCACTGTGATTTATAAATGCAAATGGATTAATATAACCGAGCTCTGATTATGGGCTAAACTACTGTCATTTATAGCCAATGCATACTTATAGTTTTATTTTTCTTAAAATGCATCATTGGTTTTTTTTGGTTGTTTTTTACTTGCTCAAAAATGCACAACATTGATCTTAAAAAGTTAATTGCACAGCTCTGCAGACTTTTTCAGAAGGGATATGAAGGAAGCACAAAGTTGCTTGTGGGCAGCAGACACACAAGCTGAATGCCTGGCTTCTGTCCATTTGCTGTTCATACTTTGTCTGTTGATTGGCTTAGACCCTTGCTAATATTTCTTTTTACTTTTGATTTACATAAGGAGGTATCAATTTTTTGCAGAGTTAGTTAAAACTTTACAGTGAAAAATCAACTAGTGAGCATCTTTATCTCGTGTGGATTGCGATATTTTGAAAACCTGCATATATTTCACATATCTCATTTGTACCTTTTCTGAACATTCATATTTGTGTAGATGAATTATTACAGATGGTTTGCTATGTGTATTTTCAATCATCCTTTTATATATATCTTCAGAAATAAGATTTGGGGACTTCCTTATCCCACTTCTATGTCTCTGGTAAAATCTGCGTTCCCTTTATATTGCACATTTCTTCCAGACTGGCATGTAGGTTTAGCCAAACTAATCTATATGTTGTCAAACACTCTGCCCTGCCTGAGCTGCAGAACCTCTGCCCTGGTGAATGCAACTACGTAGAAGATTGTCTTTTTTTTCCCATAGTAGTTTAAGACGAATGCCTGAAGAATTTAGCTTCTAGTGCGAAAAGGAACCCTTATGTTGGAGAAGCTGGCAGGATTCTGTAGTGGAGATGCTGTGGTCGTCAACAAGGACTGTTTTTGTTGGAGTGGTAATCACACCTCTCCCAGTGACGTAAGCTTAGCCAACAAAAGTGGGGTTTTTTGTTGTTGGCTGAGCTGTCTCCAAAGCAAGAGTCTTTCCAGCGCAGCAGTGACAAGCAGTCCCATTTACGCTCACAGGACTCTGAGCAGCTGTACTTTTACATTATGAAGCTCTCTCTGAAGGAGTTGAGGCTGTTAAAAGCTTTGTGCTTAAATTAGTTTTTTGGATACAGCTCAAAACAGTTTTTATTGAACATGCTTAACTCAAGCCAACAGGCTAATTATATTTATGTAAACATATATTATTTGCTATTCCCTAAATGTATGTACTTTTATATGGATACGGCTAACTGACATTACTGTGATTCATTTATTAAAATGAAATTTGTATCTTAAGCTGTTCTTTGAGAACATTTTGAGCTAAGAAAGTTGAGGCCCCCATAAATTCAGTCTCTAGAAGCTCATCATTTCAAAGAAGCTTCTGTAGGTTTGACTGCAAAAATACTCTTGAACATGAATACACATAGATCATAAATGAAGTTGAATTTAAATTCTGATAAGTGTCGATTCAAAAGAATTTTTTATTCTTTTTTTTTTTAGTTACTTATGTTGTTCATTTGTTCTCTTTTAACAGGAAACATTGGATGCACTGGTAAAGGCTGAACATATGACAGATGAAATCAAAACACAGTTAAATGATCTTTGTAGATTTTCCAGAGATCTGAGTACTCATTCTTCAAAAGTTTCAGGGTTGATTAAGGAGTATAACAGGTACACATTCATCTTGTTTATAGTTAATCAGTCCCTGGGGTGGGGGCGAGTGAGCATGAGCTGTCTTTTAGGGAACCATTAATTAGATGTTTTGAATCAGAAACAGAGGTGTAAAATTATTAGAATCACTATTTTGATTTTGGTGTCAGTAGAGGTTTTAAAAAGTAGCAATTTGGTGTGGGTTTTTTTTTTTTTTTCCTAAAAGCAAGATTATGCCACTAAACTCAGCTGAAACTAATGTACATCTACATCTGACCTGTTACAGGAAGAATCCTTTCAAGAAACTGTGAGGTAGCACTATGAGTTATTTGTCTGAAGGAAAAACAAGCTATACCAGCTATTTAGGATCATTTTCTTAATTTTTGTCCTTCAGTTTGCCCATCTCTGACCAGCTGGTTCTCTGAAACAGGGGAGCTGGCATTTGCTTGCTTTCATGCTTTCTCTCAGGTCAATCTAGCTGATTGACTTGGGAGTATGACACCTGCATTTCAGACACAAGATAGTGTTGTCTTTTACAGGAGGTGATACCTTTTGGCTTCTGTAGTTGCAGAAGAAAGATGTGATGACCCAGATTGCTCCCTTCTAATGTTACAAGTTTAAATGAGCCACTGAAGTTAGAATTCTTACAATTGTAGTTCCTTGTCCTGTCCCACGAGAGAGAAAGGGGCTTGCAGAAACTCTTCATCTCTTTGGAAACACTCATACCTGTCATACCTGTGACAGTTATGTCCCAGTTTACATGCTTCAATTTTAAAGAACTGAAAGCTTCTAATGGATTTCCTGGTACCTCAGTTAAGTGCTTAAATTTGGTAGGAGGAATCCAGGTTAACTTAACCAGAACCATTGTATTTCAGAGAACTAAGTAATAGTGTTGTCACCTAAAAGAGTCCTGCCTTTCCTTTCTCTCTCCCTCCCTCCCACTGTTCTGCTTCCCTGATGTGATAAATCCAGCCTCTGCCTGCAAGCTTCAAAAGGATGTCAAAGCAAAGAGCAGCTCTTGCAGCAAAGGTTTCGGACGGCTTTCAGGGACTTCCAGCAGTGGCTGGTCAATGCAAAAGTCACCACAGCCAAATGCTTTGACGTGCCTCAAAATATCAGTGAAGTTTCAGCAAGTCTGCAGAAAATACAGGTAACTATAGCAGTAAAATATTAACCTAAAGGAGAACCAATCAGTTTCATATAAAGCTCAGATTTAATTGTTTGGTAAATTACTGTTATTTATTACTGTTTTTATTGTCAACACTAATGGTGACTGATTGCAAGAAAATAAACCCTTACTTTTTTCTTTTTTAATCTAGTTCTATTAGTTTAATTCTTGGATTCTTAGGCTACAGTTTGTATATTGTCGTTTTCTCTCATAGCAGCTTTTCTTGTTCATTTCTGTTTTACAATAGGAAGAAAAAATACATTTTTCAAGTAGGAGAGCACTGTAAAATAAGAATGATATCAGAATCAGGACTTAGTATCTAGAATTTTTTCAAAGTTATGTAAATATTTTCCCTCATATGTGAAAGTAGAGCCCTTGCAGTGCAAGAATAGAGTTAAAATGTGTGCAGTGCGAGCTGGCATTCAAAGAGTATATTTTTCACGTAAAGCTAAAGCAAACCCCAAGAGTTCTGTGGAAAGGAATGCCAAATAAAATTTTGTTTTAATGAAGTAAGTAAAAGAAGTACTTTTATAAATGGACTAAAACTAGAACTTTAACTGAAAATAGCAAAATGAGAATTACATAATGAGACTGTTAAACCTTCATTTAGGTAGTATAGCAGAAGAAATTCATATCAGTTTCTCAGAAAATGCCAAAACCCAAACTGTTTCTTCCTCCTTTTGGCAAATTCATTTTTCCTTGCTTAAATGGTTTATTTAAAAGTGTAAACAAGACTCTGTTAACATATCAAATCTTTGACTTTCCCCAAATGAAAATATGTTTAGGGGAAATAGCAGGGGGAAAAAAATCCCAGCAGTTTTTGACCTTAAATTGAAGAGTTTTAGCAAGGTTTGTTGGTGGTTTTTTTTCCAACAGTGGTAAGATTTTTTTTCTTTATTACTGTAGCCCCTTCTCAATATCAGACGTTGCTTTGTTCTCCTCCTCTGTTTCTCACAGAAGGCTGCTTTAGGTGAAATAAACTTTTTTGTCATACACTCCTAAATGCTTTAGGACTTCTAGAGATGTATTGGTAACCTGTATAAACTTAAAATTTATTTACTTTATTTACTTGTTAGCACATTTGTCATCATTAAGTCACAAGGCAATTATATCTTTGATTTCAATACAGCCAGAACTTGATTCAGGTATCTCAAAGCTAACAGACTCTGCATTCTCTACTAAGACCTCCAGTGTAACACAGAATCAGAATCTGACTTAGTAATTTTTATATCAAGTCCATTACTTATGAATGTGGACGTAACCTTGGAATTTAATGTATTTGGCTGTTCCCTTAAATTTCTGCATAATTCTTGCACATGCATTTTTTCATTCACTTTGTGCATACCATCGCTGTGCAAGATTTCTGTGAAGAAAGATACTTTCAAAGAAGGAAGGTAAATTAAAGGTGCAGAGGGATCGATCACATAACTTATACATTGCTGCTCAGGGTCTAAGCATCAGCCCACAGCCCCACATGTTTGTTGGACCTGTATGTGTCTCGGAGTGGGTCCCAGCTCCTGCTGTTGCTTGTGCCAGGATGCTGGTTACCTGAAATGAAACTGAAGATTTAAAGAAGTATAGTACCCAACTGAATAACCAGAAATTGCTTCATGAAATGCAGAATGTACAGGTGTCCTAGAATCTTAATATATACTTTCATTAGACATGTGGCACTTCTGGATTAAGAAGCTGTAGTCCCTAAATCCCATCAATATGAACAATATTTAAGTGGGACGTATCAAATGATGAGTTAATATGTAAATGAACAGAAACAATAAATTCTGGCCTCTGTTAAATTTTCTGAGAGCTTGCCATTGACTTTTACTGAGACCTGAACTTCACCAATTAGCTTCTTTTATTACTGTTTTTAGGAATTCTTATCGGAAAGTGAGAATGGGCAACAGAAACTAAACCTGGTGGCATCCAAAGGAGAATTGCTGTGCTCTGTTTTACCAAAGGAAAAGGCTAAAGTTATCCGGGACAAATGCAGTACTGCTAAAGAAGACTGGAAAAGTTTTATCACCACCCTCCACCGGAAGGAATCTGCATTGGAGGTACCAAGCCGGTTGCAGTGGGGAAATACTGAATCAGAATTTCCTCTTTGCTTTTTGTTTCAAACAGAATGGTTTAGATTTCCTACATAGCTGTAAGTGTTCACAACGTGACAGAACTAATGAACAGCCATTTTCAATAAGTCTCATTTTTCTGCTTACATTTTACTTCCGTTTACTTATATCCTTACAACCTGATTCCACTTTGATTTAAGTGGAGTGTTTCATGTAGAAGAGTGTTGTTCAGAGTAACTAAAGGTATCAAAGACAGCAGTTGCTCAGATTTGTTAACCTGAATCTCATGAAATGTACTGGATCACTAAAACACAATTTCATTTTTAAGGACTGTTTTAGCACAGATTTCTGACGCTGTTGCTGATCAAACAGTCCCAGTACAGTGGGTGAATTTTGTCTCTCTTATTGCAAACTGATGAAATGTAATGATTTATCTAAACAACTTTTTAAGTAAACCCCAGTGCCTTTCTCTGTTCAGAACTCACAACTCAAACAGCACAAAAAGTTAGTATCTCAAAAAGCATTATGTCTTCTATAGTCGTAGGTGTTAGGGTCAAAAGGTCTTAACTGGAATTCCCTGCATGTTGTAGGAGAATTGAAGTTCCTAGGCATTCCTGTTTCAAACCAGTGCTTTTTAGCCAGCAGAGAAAATGTTTAAATATATTTAATACATAAAAAACCACTCCAATTATCAGGTGGCAAGGGCTTACCTTTCTTTGTCTCAAGACTGCCACGGATTAGAGGTTAATCTTTTCGAGCCAAGTATTTTTGAGTCACATAGGCTTAATTTTTCATTCTGATGTTTAGCTACAGCTAAAAAGAAAACTGAATCAGCCTGGGGGAAAAAAATAAAAATAACTAGGGCACAGGAGCTATGCTGTCCAGGTTTCTATTCCTTATGTGCATTGTTTTGTTTTGTTTTAAATAAAGCAGATAAGCTTACTATAAAAATATGCGGGCACTGAAAAAGGGCCTATTTATGCCTTTACCCACACGTTTTTATACCAAAATTTTACACTGAAACAGAATATAACCAGAAATGGTCACCAGATTTGGATTGAACTTAGTTGTTCATCACCTAGGAATAGTGGCAGCCCACTTAAGGAGGGGTCAGTGTGAATGACTGCAGTCAGATGTTAAGTAACTTGTATCCCAAATTAGCCTTTCTTCAGAGTGCCCTCACTGTGTGAGTTAAACTCATTGAGTCAAAGCTGGTAAGATCTGCAAAACTGTCAGTTCAGAGGAAATCTTGCTTCAGCCTCCCCTCAACTCTCTAGACATATCCCATATTGTGGCTTCTATTTTGCCACTTAAAGAGGTTCTCTCTCAGACTTTTCTTTTAGCATCTGTTTATGAGATGGGAAGGAGCAGGTCTGGTGTAATTTATTTGGGGGTTGTGTAGTGTTTGGCTGCAATCGTGTATCCTTTTTCTGTGCTTGATCTGTGTGTTGCACATTACAATTATGCCTAGTGCAATGTAACTGTTGATAAAATTACATCTGTACCTCTCCCCAGAACTTAAAAATCCAGATGAAGGACTTTGAAGCAACTGCTGAGCCTCTTCAGGAATGGCTGACCACAACTGAAAGGGTAGTACAAGGAAGTAGCAGTCGGCTCCATGATCTTCCTTCCAAGAGAAGAGAACATCAAAAGTTGCAGGTGACCTCTTATAAGCCTTTTTAAGGGCTTGTAAGCCAGGCTTTCCTGTCCCGTTCTCCTGGACTCATTGATTTCTTACAAAAGCTTGATCATTCTAGCATCCTGACCTCTAAATAAGATGAGAGCTGGTTTCAAGGATTGCTGTTGATGATCCTGTTTCACCAGGTTCTGCATCTCCACATTTCTTATGACATTCTGCTTCACTGCTGTAGCTGTATGGTGTGCCTGTCTCAGCAAGCTTGCCATATGTCACTTCTATTTTTCACGGGGCCTTCATGCTTCTCTCTTTCCTCCTTTCTTGCACCCACTCTTACTATTAACGTGCTTGTGCTTTACAGTCTGTCCTTGAGGAAATAAGCTGCCACGAGCATCAGCTCAACAGGCTAAAAGAGAAAGCTCAGCAGCTGTGGGAAGAGCAAGCTGTCAGCAAAAGCTTTATGCGCAGAGTGTCTCAGTTGTCCTCTCGATATCTTACTCTAAGCAATCTGACAAAGGTAATGCATTCAGCGTATGTGCTTTTAAGCAGCTCGTTTGATGTATGTGAGGGAAAAGGAGACTGAAATGTGAAGCACTGCAGTTGCCTTGCTTGTCTGCTGTGTGGTATGTCTCAGCTATCTTGTCTTTCACGCTGACTTTAGGAAGTAGCGAGTAAGGACCTGGATAATTCCATGGACTGTCAACAAAATGGAATTGTGATCTTTTTAAAATGTATTTTGGTTAAAAAGTAAACCTTACCTGATTATAAAATAATCAGGTTTGATTTTGATAATTTCAAATATTGAAGACATTTACTTTTGTAATAAGCAGCACCTGAAAGAAGTACTTTTTCAAAACCTAGGGGAGTTATTTTTTTTTAGAAAATACAGAATACAGAATAGTTACTACTTTCTTATATCCTACAATGATGAACAACTTGTGTGTGTGTTTGTGTGTGTGTATGAAGAATTCATTCCATGCTCCAGTAAATGTACTTGTAATTGTTGAAGTATGAAGAAAATTTCTAGTTTATGAAACACCTTCTAAAGTCCGTAAGTAGGTATGGGGAATAAGCAACCCTTTGAATAGCTACTGATGCTAATTGCTGTATGAATTGCAGGAGAAAGTTTCCAGACTGGATAGGGTCGTAGCAGAACACCAGCAGTTCTCACACAGCGTCAAGGACCTCCAGGACTGGGTGGCTGATGCAGTTCACATGCTGGATTCCTACTGTCACCCCACTGCAGACAAGAGCGTTCTGGACAGCCGGATGTTAAAGCTAGAGGTATGGAAACAATAAGCTCCAGAACTTGCTTGGTTTAGATCTGTAAGAGAATTGTGAATATAGGATAATTTACATTAGGTTTTGTGTATTATTGTAGCAACTGTTGTTTTTCAGACTCTAATTTTCTGTACTTTTATAGACGAAAAAGGTCATTGTTAGAAGTTTTCTCTAAGGAGGATATGGAAACTTTCATGACATGAAAAACTGCATATATGCAAATTCTTAAAAATCTCAAAAGATGCTATGTGGCTGATGAATATTAAATGAAAGAAGTAGGATATTCACTTATGCTAGTTTAATATATCATATCCTAGATCTTACAGGTGATATGAATGATTTAAACGATCTTTTCCTGTAGCTGTTTGCCTTAAAAATGGTGACAATAGTTAAGAAAATAGCATCTGTTTGTATCATTGCACAGAAGATGTTGAATGGCAGTGCTCACAAAACACTTTTTGTATTGTTGATGTCTCAATTTTTTGAGCCAAAATATGGACAAGTCCTCAAAAATATAAGATACGTCAAATAACAAGAAATTGTGGCAAAATACTAACTTGATGTTTTGCCTTTTGTTTGTTGAGTCTTTCAGGTTCATGTTTTCAAGCTTTTAATGACTTTGTGTAGTGTTAGAATCTGTTTGCAACTCTGCAGCTCCAGGAGCTGAAGTCTCTAAGCTGACTTTGTTGGAATTGTGCTGAGTTTATGCTTTGGTACCTTTGTGTTGCAAAGAAATCCTAGAGTTGTAGAACTGTATTTCAGTCCTGTAGAAGAAATTTGTCATCACATATTGTTTTCTCTGAATGAATCCTATTTTCTCCTTAAATGACATTCTCTTTGGAATGTCAGCTTTTCCACCCAACAGTACCTTTTCTTCTACACTGTAAGTACTTGCACAGGTTCCGTGAAAACTTCCATGTTAACTAATTTATTTATTTTTTAATCACCTAGACCTACCCTTTGAAAGTCACTTTTTCTTCATGAAGCTCAGTTGTGAACCTCACTGTCCCTCTCCCAATTGACTGTACAAGCTGCTAAATTTGATCAGTTTATTTTCCAGTAAAGCCAGTGAGTATATTCATGCCCAGTTAATGATAAAAGTAGAATAATGCCCACTCCCTTTTTAGGCACTGCTAGCAGTGAAACAGGAAAAAGAAATCCAAATGAAAATGATTCTGACAAGAGGGGAATCTGTTCTGCAAAATACTTCTCTGGAGGGACTACCAGTGATTGAACGGCAGTTACAAACCCTGAAGGACAACTGGGCTTCTCTTCTGTCTGCTTGTATCCAGTGCAAGAGGTAAAAAGGGTATGAGGTACAGAACGATGCTTAGCAATAAAACACCGTCAAAATTTTTGAAAATACAACTCCCGGTTTTATTATTACAGGAGTCAAATTTGCATAAAGTGGCTGCATATGCTTAACATTGCAGGTCTAGAGGCCTTAAGCAATGTATTCATTTGAAGTAGTAAAAGAGGAGGAAACTGTGAGGGATCTAAGCTTTTCTAGCACTTATTGTCAATATAGTCTTAAAAGTGGATTCCAGGATCATAATCTTGTTGTAAGTTTTACTTTGAATTGCCTTGCATTTTTTTCGGAAATGAGAAGATCTTGTCACAAACATTAGTGATTGCTCAGTGAAGATCCAGGGTCATTTTCCGCTTGGTAGCATTTCACTAAAGATACTGTAGTTACAGTGTCCTGTAGTGATTCTCAGAGTGAGAGAATAAAGGAATACAAGGGGGCAAAAGTGTAGTCTTCTTTGCTGCAGCACTAGTTGCAAATATTTCAATTAAAACAACAAAGGTATTTAAACCTTAGAATGCAGCAACTTTTGAACGTGTGCAAAGGGACAAAAAATTTCTGATTCTAGATCTTATGCTTTCAGTTGTATTTTATTTACTAGAGCTAGAACATATCAGCTAGCTACACAATTTACAGGCCTACTTATTATTCCAAGTTTGGAAAACTTATTTACTTTTGATCAACCAAACAGTGCTGCTAGTTAAAACCTGTAGGGTTTTAACACTTGTCTCAGTCTGCCTAACGTGTGATATATCTTTCTTATAAATATAGTCTAGAATAACTGTATATGTCTATATCTCGCTGCTTAAATAGCATGAGAAGCTCTGCTATCACAACGATGATACATTTTTAAATTACAGCCAACTGGAAGGGGCTCTCTCCAAATGGACAAGTTACCAGGATGATGTTCGTCAATTTTCTAGCTGGATGGATAAAGTAGAAGCAAGTATGAATGCTTCTGAAAGGCAGTATCCTGAACTGAGAGAAAAAACATCTGCCCTCAGCAAAGCAAAGGTGTGTTTGCTTTACAACAAACCAGAAACAAGACCATATCACCTCATAAGCAACAAAAATGGCTGAATAACTGCAAGAGTAATCTGTGGTCTTTTTTTAATGCTGCTCGTTCATAAATGTGGTGTTCTCTTTCTGGTTTGCAGCTACTCAGAGAAGAGGTACTGAGTCACAGCAGCCTGTTGGAGACCATTGAAGTGAAAGGAAGTGGGATGGCTGAGCATTATGTCACTCAGCTTGAACTCCAGGACCTTCAGGAGCGGTATAAGTTCCTCAAAGACAGAACGAGGGTACAGTTTTTCGTGGTATTACTCCCTCTTGTTTTGTTGGCAACAAGGAAAAAGAGAAAATCTTTTCATTGATCATTTATTTTACAATTAAATGAGGAGCAAAAGATAGGGGACGGTTGTAACTTAATGTAACAGAAAGTTCTTAAGGTGATTTATCAATCTGTCTTCCTGTGCCACTGAGCTTCAAATCTTTTCAGAACCGTTCTAAAAATCTGAATCTGAAAAAATCATCAGGTGAAGTCTGAGGAGTTCCATGCAAAAAGTCTTACTGACTTCAGCACAGAGATGATTTTACCTATCGTGACCCAAAAGTTGGAAGCATCTCTGAATCTGCGATTTGCATAAATGTATGTTTTGCAATAAATGCAACCAGTCAACCAGGTAGTTCACAAATTGTGGACAACTATAGAAGCTTATTATTGAACACAAACCTTATTATCAAGTAAGCAACTCAGTCTAATGTCAAAAGACCCACCACCCTGTCTTGCTTCTTTCCAAACTCAATTCCCCATTCCCATCATATCATAGAGGATGTGAATTACATGTATAATTTTCTTGCTCTTAGAAAGACTAGTTTAGTGCTAATATGTGACACCTTCCCTGCTGTACTACAGATATGGTAATATTTTAGTGCTGGGTTGTGAAATGATTGTAACTTGCTCACCCACATACAAAGACAGCTTGCCTTCTGTTCCTCACGGTGCTCTCTAGGAACAGCTCATGAAGGACTTGGATAGTCTTCAAACCTGAAGGTATTAGATGCCCTTAATAGAAGATTATNAAAAAAAAAAAAAAAGCCACTTCTAAGCTTTCACTTCAGTAAAGTAAATTTAAATTGGTATAAAAATTAAGGAGACCTTCTGTTACTGGACACTAAGGGGTTATTTAAAATTGATCTGAGATCAAAACTTCAAATCTTTTAGGATAAGTATGTATCTCCAAATTCACAAACTTTCCTCAGAATCCAAGTAGTCTTGAATTCTAGGAAAGCTCAGCATCACATACAAACTTTTCACCTTAATGGAAGTCTGGGGTTTGTGTTTTCTTGGCTAGATGATATATTAAGATAAATATATATATATGTAAATATTTTAACAAGCAGGAGGCAGTAACAAAAGCTGAAGGACTGCTTAACTTACATCAAGAGTACCAAAGAAATCTGAAGACCTTTGAAGTATGGTTGGAGAAGGAACAGGAAGAACTTGACTGTTTATCACATCTTGATGGTGACACCCAGAAACAGGAGGCAACACTCCGAGATTTACAGGTACATAATGTTTGACACTCTATGTCAAAAAAAAAACCAAACCAAAAACCAACAAACAAACCCCAAACCAAAAACCCTATTAATAAAATAACAGAATGAATATTGCATCTCTTTTTTGTCAAGAGCAACTTGGAATCACGTTATATGTAGAAGTACTTTGCTGCTCAAAAGCAGTTCCAGTAATGTCAGTGGAAATGTTGTCATTCATTTCCAGAAAGAAGTGGTAGACTTTGAGTGAAATCTCAAGGCATGCTAGTACTTTCTTGCAAGTATTGAATTTGTTTTAGATGTTGGACTATTTCTTCTTTTCCCCATGTTTCATAGAATATCAAAAGTATTCTTTAATTAGGTTTTCATCCTTTATTGCTTACAGTGGAGATGCATCTAATTTCAGGCAGTTGCAGTCATGTAGCATGGCTCCCATGGTGACATAGGAATAGTCCTGAATCATATGAGTGATAGTGAGGGTTGAAGCTGTAGTACTTCAGTAATTTCTCAGTTATGATCTTAAACTGGCTTTAAATACTTTAATATCTGTTGTTGAATTAGCAACAGGTCTGTACTTGAGTTATGCCATTTTAATTGCTTTATTCAGGATTCTGAGAATGTCTTTGTATAATCAGGGACGACTCTGCAAATGTCTTTTTATTAGAATTTACTTTGCAAAATCTGAATCCATTTTGAAAATCTGAATATAGATTTCAAATATAAACTAAAACAACACACAAATATATATTGTTAAGGTAATTTCCTGCTTATATTTTCTAATCAGATTGAATTACTTCATGCTTTCTAATCAAATTCTATTAAGCATGAAAATGCCACATGCATTCAGAAGAGGTTATTGAGAATTATTTTGGAATGATGTCTCAAACATACGTAAAAATAAATGTTTATTTATTTTAAAAGGTTGAAGCCTCACCTTGTTCCTTATTTTTAAATAGATTCAATTTTACAATAAGTCTTACAGTCTGCTTGCCACAGCTAGAAAGTTTAGCCTTTAAGCCTGTGCTGAATGGACTGCATCCATGGGAAAGAATTTAATGCATGCTTTGTCAATAATCTTCTCAAATTCACTTGTCAATAATAGTGATATTTGGTTTGTGAGTCAGCATGCCATCATAGGTGTTCTTAGAGATAATGTAGTATGTGTTCAACCACAGGTAACTAAAGAGAATATCTAGACAACATGACATAACTGCTTTTGTGTAAAATAGAACCAGGGCTTTGTTTTCCATCTGCGAGCGAGAGCTGTTAATTTAGGTTATGTATCCATAACTTTGCTTTTACAGGAGCTGCAGGTTCACTGTGCAGAAGGACAAGCGTTACTGAATGCTGCTGTCCATGCCAGAGAGGAGGTGATTCCCTGGGGCATTCCTCAGATAGAAGACAGAGCCCTGGAATCCTTACGACAGGATTGGCAAGTTTATCAGCACAGACTTTCTGAAGCAAGAAGCCAATTAAATACCATTGTGAGCAAACTGAGGTTAATGGAGAAAAAATTTCAGAAGGTTAATGACTGGCTAACAGGTCTGGAGGAGAAAGTTGCTATCAGGACTGGGAGGCAGTCTGGCAGGGCAACAAAGGAAGCACAGCTTCAACAAATGAAGGTAAGAGTATAGTTAAGGCATTCCTTAAGCAAAGTATCATGTGAAGTTTTCACATCAGTTCCTGGTTGTACTGTAAAAATGACAGGAAGCATTGGAATTTATTCTGAGGTGATCCCTAGAATGATGGATCCAAGAGGGCTTCTAAGTCCAGGTTCCTCCCATTTTACTAGCAAGGGTGTGGCTTTACTATTGTTGGAAGTCTCATTGGGAGATCTGGAATCATATGCTGTGTGCTATATGAAGACAAAACTGAGGACAGAGATTGGTCCTAGAGTGGAAAAGTGTCGATGCTGTAATGAGTAAAATGTTACCAACTCTGTTGGGAAGTCTCTGCTGTGTTGATGTAATAATACTCCTGTAGTTGCTGCAAAGAGAACAGGTGGATCTGAATAACCATAGGAAGAAGATTTGAAGAGTTTCTGTGTTACACTTTACAGTCAATTGTAAAACTTTAGGCCAATTCTACAAGAAGCGCAGGTAGCATTTCTGTAATTATTTGTGGAGGAGGAATCTATTGTAATGAAATGCAGTCCATATGGTATGATAAATCTTTTAGCATATTCTGTTTTATTTTCCTGTTGTAAATTGATGGTTACAACCATGTATTTGTATTCATTTGCAATGATTTCCTGACAGTTATAAATAAATTCCTTTTGTGTTTAAGATGCTTGAATTCATCATATAAACTGGATAATGTTTTTGTCATAGAAGTGGCATGAAGAAATAACAATCTACAAAGATGATGTGGAGGAAGTTGGGGTATTGGCTCAGCAAATATTAGAGGAGAGTCTCACTGCAAGTACACTGGGAAGCCAGGCTACGCAGCTTACATCTCGCTACCAAACTCTTCTTCTTCATGTCTTGGTAAGTACTGAAAATTAAGTCATTATAACATCATAAATTGTCGGTTAAGAAGCAAATATAAATAGACTATCTTTAATTAGACTTTATCAGAGTTTATTCATTAGTGTAGACTCAATAATACAATATTCACATATATGTTCATACATATGGGAGGGTCCAGAGGAGGGCCACGAAAATGATCAGGGGGCTGGAGCACCTCTGTTACAAGGACAGGCTGAGGGAACTGGGGTTATTCAGCGTGGAGAAGAGGAGGCTCTGGGGACACCTCATAGCAGCCTTCCAGTATCTAAAGGAGGCCTACAGGAAGGCTGGGGAGGGTCTGTTCACAAAGGCCTGCTGTGATAGGATAGATTTAAGTTGGAGAAGAGTAGATTTAGATTAGACATTAGGAAAAATTTCTTTACTCTGAGGGTGGTGGAACACTGGAACAGGTTGCCCAGGGAGGTGGTTGAAGCCCCTTCCCTGGAGATATTCAAGGCGAAGCTCGATGAGGCCCTGGGTAACTTGGTCTAGTTGGGGATGTCCCTGCAACTGCGGGGAGGTCGGACTAGATGACCTTTGGAGGTCCCTTCTGGCCTGGATGATTCTGTGATTCTATATATACACACATATGCATGTTGATTTATATCAACATATCCATAATCAGGATAACTCCCTTTCAAAAATATTCAGTGTTAATCAGATGTTGTTACTGTGTGTCTTGGCAGTCTCAGGGGAGAAATTAAGAATTCAGTATATTTGAATGCTGGACATCCTCTAGAGAAATGTTTTCAGGTTATCACTGAAACACATAGGTACAGGAAAAATTTTAATTGATAAGGTGCAGTCTTGAGGTAACTTTAAGTAGTAAGCATCTCACAGTACTATAACATGAGTCACAATTCAAATTTCAAAATGTAACTTCCTTTTCAGTGTTTAGCATTAACTCAGTTTTAATATTAGTGATTACTATATGTACACCCTGGCAAGATCCCAGTGAGAGTTATCCACTAGATATGAAAGTACTCAAACCCTATGTTTTTAAATCTTAATCTATCAGGTTTTATTAATAAATAGCAATTTACTCCTGTCTTTAGCCAAAAGCAATAATGAACACCTGGGTGGTTCTTGTTTTCTCCCCCTACCCTCTATGTTTGTTTGAAGGAGCAAATAAAGTTTCTAGAAGAAGAAATACGCTCTATGGAGGAGTCAGAATTGGCTTTTAGTGCTTACACAAATTGGTATGGAGCTACCAACAAGAACTTCAGAAATGTCATCACCAAGTTTGATGTGGTTGATAAAACAGCAATGGAGAAAAAAGTGCAGAAACTAGAGGTACAGCTTTCTTGAATGCAATTTTTGGTTTTGTCCACCAAAAAGAAAGAGGATATATTTTAACATGCATCTTAACAGCTGCTCAAAATTCTGACTTCATGTTGCCTAGAGAAGCTAAAGACCACACAGAATAAACTTCCTGTTCTCACATAATATACACATAAAATCATAGTTTGGTTTTTGAAGTTATGAATAGTTCTAAATAATATAGTCCTAACCTTCCAATAAGACATGTTTGTATGTGTTTTGTTTTATTTTAAAACTTAAAATGAATTACCCTCATAAGGCAAGTGTATTTTATACCAGTATGCACTATGGCAAGAAATGCTTCCTATTTCTCTTCATTTAAATAACACAGTAGTAAAACTCCTATTTCATCTCAGAGTTGTAGATGATTTTTTCATATGTCCTGCAGCTTGAATGTGATACACCAAGAGAAAACTTTCATCTTTTCCAGAATTCGAAGTACAAATCCTCTCCAGACAGCTCTCAGTTTCTCTGTTTATCTTTGCAATTATCTAATGAAAATTCCATTCAATTTCCCTAGCAATTCCTTCTGTGTCCTTGGCAAATTATAAAAAAATAAAAACAAGTTAACCTCACTGATGATAGAACTCCAATTAATAAAAAAACATTAAAAAAAAAAAAAAAGAGCTTGCATACATTTTCTGTTAACCAATGCTTCCTTCACAGCTGCTATTGAGTGACATGGACATAGGCCATAGTTTACTGAAATCTGCCCGTGAAAAGGGGGAGCGAGCTATAAAGTATATGGAAGAAAATGAAGTTGACCAGTTAAGAAAAGAAATTGGAGATCATGTGGAACAGCTTGAAGAGCTGGCTGGCTCCATCAGGAAAGAGCACATGACATCAGAGAAGTGCCTTCAGCTGGCAAAGGAGTTCTCAGACAAATACAAGGCACAGACTCAGTGGGTCATGGAGTACCAAGCCATGTTACATGCTCCAGCAGAGCCAAAGAGCGAGCTCTATGAGAAGAAGGCTCAGTTGTCAAAATACAAGGTAAAAAGGGATTATATTGTGGTACTGTCAAATCTGTTTTGACCTAGTGGCTAGCAATAAATTCTCAGTCCAGGTGTCTGTTCAAGTGTTCAAATCTGCACGATAGATGTATGAGATGTCTCTGATCTGGATGTCCAAATCAGCATCAAAGTGAAAAGATGCACGATACCTGCATCTGCGAACCAGAGTGAGCATCTGGATTTGAAATGTGAATGTCCTAGTAAGGCTTCCACATCTGAAAGTTTTCTGCTGTGGAGCAAATTTCTTTTATGAGAACACATATGATTAATTCCATCAATATCAACAGAGTTAGCTGCTATTTAAGCAAGGATAGTGTCATCACTGCGGACATGGCCTCTGTTTAAATTAGCTTAATCAGCTTTCTGTTTAAAGCTGAATGTCCCAGCTCAACTGACATCTAAGACAGTCAGCTGCTATGGCCTTCTTTGCTTTTTAGTTAGGATTTTAGTGAAGTGGGTTTGTGGTGGGTTTTTTCCAGTTTTAAAAATGAGTAGAAAAAAATTATAACAAACCCCATTGCTTCTCTTAATGATGTTTTTGTAAAATACTCCAGGATTACAGATGTGTCCCAAGACATCTGTCTGGGATGGAGCTAACTCTCCTTGTAGAAGCCCGTATAGTTCTGTGCTTTACATTTGTTGCTGAAACAATGAACAGTATTGCCTTGGTGATATTTTCACATTTATTTGAAGAATTTGTTCCTCTGAGCAAGTTTTAACCCTAGCACTCCCCCATTCACATGTTAACTCCCTCTCCTTCACCAGCTCCAGATTATCGGCTGTGCTACTAGACACTTATCTAAGAGCAATTGCTCCTTTTTTTGTCTGCAAAATTGTTGTCTCGATGCATGGGTGAGAAACATAGTCCTGTATTAGTAACAAAGTTCTGTTTGGAAAGGATGATATATACCATGGTAGAAGGCTGTGCTACAGGTCAAAGGGAAGTTAGTGAAATGGATCTTCAGTACATAAATTTTAATTCCTGCTTGCATTGTAGTCCATACAGCAGACTGTTCTGTCCCATGAGCCTTCAATAAAATCAGTGGTTGAAAAGGGAGAAGCGCTTTTCGATCTGGTGAATGATGTGACTCTAAAGAACAACATTCAAGACCTTCAGCGCAGTTACCAAGATCTCTGCAGTGCAACAAAGGTAAAAAGTCAGGGAGAAAACTCTAGGTTCTTTCAACTTGCTGTATTTTCCCCCCTCTTTAAGTAGTACACATCACACCCTGTACAAAGAGCCAGTTAGAGTTAATTTTATCTTGGTTGGAGGTTTGGTTTGTTTGTTTTGGTGGGTTTGTTTGTCTGTTTGTTTGTTGGGGCTTTTTGGGGAGAGGACAGTGTTAGAGAGGGTAGGGAACATGCCTTAAAATTATACTATTTTATCTCTTGCATCTGCTTGATCTCAGTTGAATCTAATTTAATTTTTGAATGGAAGTCACTGGAGAAAATGAACTGCAAGACAGATCTAATTTAATTCAGCGAGGGCAGTATTAATTACAATTGATTAACTAGTCCACATGTATGTAGTACTTTGAAAGATTTAAAACTTCTAAATACATCCTAAAGTATGATTATTCCTAAAGCTTTTAATAGGTTATACTCCTAACAAGGATAAGCTCTACAAACCATGTTAGGACTTATGTTTGACCTAAGTACCTTTAATTGCCAGTACATCCACCACTAGCAGATTTATTTTTTTATTTTCGATTTACAGATATCCCTCTGATCTGCACCATAAAACTGATATCTGTTGCATTACATGTGATGTTGATGACTTAAATGTAGAGAAACTCATGACAAATCTTTCTTAAAAAGAATAAATACATTTTAACTCGATGCATACATTTTTAATTTACCTACCACAATCACAGGCAATATCTGCAAAGGCTGTAAACAACAGGGACCAAACCATAATATTTGGTAGTTCATGTCCAGTCTCTCAAAGCGCATGTATTGACTGTTTCTAAGCATACTTAGTGTCAAGTTGACGGTGTTCCTTTTCTTAAAGTAAGGAATAGTATTTTTTTCAGTCTTCAAAATGTGGTATTTCATCTGGAGTGAAAATACTGCTCTGCACCAGGCAGTTCATTCACAAAATAAACTTTTATGTCTTCCATAGCCATCTGATCATGTGAGAGTTCCCCACAGGAATATAAATTTATAATATGACTCTCTTACTATGTTCTCAAGCTCTTGGTGGTTTCTGATTTGTGTGTGTGTGTGTTAATTATTGTAATTGCCCGAGTATTTAGTTTGGGTTATTGTGGACCTGCAGGCATATGTTGAAACCTTAGAGGTGAGAGTGAAAGAACATGAGGATTACAACAGTGATTTGCAAGAAGGGGAGAAATGGTTATTACATATGTCCAGCAGGCTGGTCAGCCCTGATCTCATGGAGAATAAGAGTCTTGAAATCATCACTCAGCAACTAGCTAATCACAAGGTGGGTTTGCTGTTGGGTAAACTTCCTTTCTCCACTAAAACAGAATTTTTCTTCTTTGCTTGTCTGTCTCTCGCTCCAGAGCTGTAGTTATTTTTTGTTCATCTGTTCTGCTCTGTCTAAATAAGCATCAGTGTCATTTATACAGTTAACAAATCTACTGTTAGCACTGTTTCTTGGATGAGACTGCGTCTGCACAAGAGCTTTGTTGTACACTGATCTGGGTTCTGTGTCAGATTTTTGCTGAGATGTCCCAGGAAACAGATCACAAAAAGCAGATTAGGGCCATTTTACTCTTCAGGCGTTTTTTGCTCTGGGACTTTTAAGGATAAAGAAATATTCTAAATTTTCAAATTCCTCCCTCCCCGCTCCACCCCACATGTCCCCCCCCCCAAAGTTGTGACATTTCTTCCATTGTTTTTATTCAAGACATTGTTATGGTCGTAATTAATGATTTCTAGATTAATTAATTTCATTATTAACAGTTTCCAGAATATAAAAGAAAGTAAAATTCAACCCTCTCCACCACTCCCTGAAACTGAGGTTCCAAGGGCAAATACTGAAATATTTTAACTCGTCATGATTAGTGTGTGATTCTTTAAGCAACCTCTTTAGATAAAAATTTGCCTCCAAAATTCAGTGGAAAGAACTGACCATGGTGGAAGAGCTTATGGAATGTGGTATGATTCAGCACCTCATTAGTAGACATAAGAGACATTGGTGGAGCCCTGAAGAGCATGCAACAAAGGAAGATTAAGGGTAGACTTGGGGTATGAGCATATAATGTTTCCACATTATGACAGTGCTACTGATGTTTATGTGAGATATTTGCGTATAGCCTTTTGATAATGATTTTACAATAAGTAAGCAGTCTAGAAACTTGACTATAACACACCATGTCTGAAAACTTTTTTCCAAATCTGAAGACAAAGTATGTTTAAAGAAAAAAAAAAGATTTAAAAAGAAGCTCATTTAAAAAGCTGTGATGCAGAACATGTTTAAGTTTAAAATATTTCTGCAAAAGTATTTCGTCTATTTCTTAGGCTATCATGGAAGAAATTGCAGGATTTGAAGATCGTTTGAACAACCTTAAGAGTAAAGGCGATTACTTGATCAATCAATGCACTGAACATCTTCAAGCAAAATTTAAGCAAAACATACAAAGCCATCTTCAGGGGACAAAGGATAGCTATTCTGCCATATGCAGCACAGCCCAAAGGGTAAGCCTTGTTTCAAAAATGTTTTTATGATGTTTAACATGCATTATTCTTTCTCTAAGTACTTCTTACTTTAAATGGTACAATAGGCTTTCTACTCTTCCCATTTTAATGAGGCCTACAGGTTATTAATGTAGTACTTCATCATTACTGTGCTATAGTTGAATTTTTTGTGATCCAGATGTTGCCTTGCAGCCAGTGAAACTGCCTGAGTACGGGTTCTTACCTTCATCTCCCCAAACCCTCACTTCATCCATGTTACACTAGTTTTTAAGCAGCTGTATCAAAGAAATTAGAACTATTCCTCCTTCAAAAACTAGGGAGCAAATCACACTCTTAGTGTCAGTAGTTTGCATACATACATAACGGGTCTCAAGTACGTACTAGGAAATACTGTCTCAGTAAAACCAGAATATACAGTTAAGAAGGGCTAGCTGGGTCATTCTGTTAATCCCATTAGGAGATCAAGCTAGGATAGTCTGAAAAAACAAAACCCCAAACAAAATAAACCCCCCAGAAGTAGATTTCATTGTCAGTAACATTTGTAGGAGTAGAGAAAACCTTATAGTAGATAAATGGCAAAATGTTGAACAACAATAAAGAAATTAGAGAAAACGCTTTTCATTTGCATCTTTATTTTTTTCTTTCTAGAAGTTGTGCCTTAGATACTCTCCATCTTCTCCACAAATTATCAAAATTAAATGGTAGCTTAAGGAGCTTTCATCCCTTGGTATTTTTATGTACAGGGGCTAAAATAACCACAGTGTTAAGAATTCTGTTTTATCTGCAGTTTTTAAGGTTGGAGAGCCGGTAATGGTGTTTGAAAATGCAATCACCTTACAATGTGTTTATTTTAGGTGTATCAGAGTTTGGAACATGAACTCCAGAAGCATGTTAATCATCAGGATACCCTGCAACAATGTCAGACTTGGCTGTCTACAGTGCAGTCAGAGCTAAAGCCAGCTGCCTGGCCACCCTTCAGCCTGACAGATGCAGTTAAACAGGTAAAGGTTCAGCATTTGAAAATGCTTTAGTTATCCTTCATAAGATGAGTTCAGGTAAGAGCCTTATATTAATAGAAAGAGATACTCTCTGACCTTCTCAGAGAGTTCTGTAGCCTCACGGTTTGTTCCCAGCTCCAAGACGAATACCTTGAGTGAAAGATAATGGTAGGTGAAGAACCACATAGGGCTTTTGCTAGTTCTGCTTAATGCTTGCAAATATTTTAGCTGAAAAAAGAAGATTGACTAATCAGATAAACCTACTCAGATACTACGATGTGTTCAGCAGAGAGGTTGTGTCTTTCTTCTTGTTCAATTGTCTGTCTGTCTACTAATATTCCTCTATCATAGAATGGTTAGAGTTGGAAGGGACCTTAAAGATCTTAGAGTGTCAACCCCCTGTCCTGGGCAGGGACACCCCTAGACCAGGTTGCTCAGACCTGATTTCATAGTACCGTGGACACCTAGTCTGATACTAGGCATTTAAAACAATTTTTCAGCTCAAGAGCATAGAACTGCTTCTAGTCCACATTGGCCACTAGGAATGGTTTCTTTGCTTCTTGATTATTCTTAGAAACTTCATGTATTTTACATTGGATTTGTACCTTGTTTTCAAATTAAACTGGTACGGTACTAAAAATACTGGAGCTCAGAGCTTTCTCATCTACCTAATAGAGATCTTGAAATACTGTGGCTGGCAGCTCCACAAAGGCAGGGTCCCAATGACATGCAGACCTGCAGCTCACAGGTGAGAAGAGCAGAGTCCCCCCATCATCTCAGCCACCACCTGGTAATCACCAGGAAAGTCTGTAGGGCCAGTCCCATGTGGAGGCAGGAGGTCAGGGTGGCAAGGCAAGACCAGGAGGATCAGTAGGGCACAGATGCAGCTGTAATGCAGCTCAGGTGAGGTCCATAGGTGGGTGGTGAGGGCTTGAGCTTATGTGCAGCTCTCAAGCAAGGGGGAAGGCTTCTGAAAACTCCATTGGCCAGGTCCCAGCTGTGCCAAGTCAGGGCTGACCCTGAGCAGACGCAGCCAAACCCAGTTCCTTCAAAGCTGCCCAGCTGCCGTGTACTACTGCTCTACTTCCCAGCCCCAGCCCTTTGCTGGGCTTGCAGCAGTTTGCCAATGTCTCTTCTATGGGGGAAGGGGGAAACTGGGCCAAATACACCAGGGACAGCCTAGCTAGTGTAAATACCAAAGAATAATCACTCCCCACAGCTTGCTTTCTGCATTGTTGCTAATACAGTAATTTGGGGTTGCCACAAGGTCATACTGCTGTCATTTATGGACAGCCCACAAGGACCCACTACCAGCCCCCTGCATTACATGGTCGCTCACCCCTTCTCCCTGGGACTCTAGGAGGTCTGTTACTGCCCTGCTTGTCAACACTTATATCATTTTATTTTGGGGTGAGGAAACTCTTCATAGGGAGAGATGAAATCCTACAGACAATGTCAAAAGCAAGAACCCTCAACAGCATCATGTCGTCTGATGTTGGCAACTGTAGATGCTGGGAGGGTTTCAGAAGGTTTGGGGAAGCACGTTATGCCACTGGGCTGGATTCCCTATGGTTTTGTCAGACACTGGAGAACTGGCAACATGACACTTTAACAATTGGATAAAGCCCTGCTTCCCATTCACCTTGGGAAAGTAGTCGTGTTGTTGAAATTGTGTGTATCTATCGAACACTTTATTTATAATGAAATAAACTAGGTAATGCATATGTCACTAAAGCACTCTGGTAATTTTCTGTAATTACGACAAAACAGCCTTACCTAATAAAATAATGTATGTCTACATATCATCTTTTGGAAATAATAAATTAAAGTCAAAATATTATTAAAATACATTATTGTAATAAAAGAAAAGACTATTTCCACAGTCTCAGAATTTATTTGAGGATTGTCTTCCTTTAGGTGAAACATTTCCGAGCTCTGCAGGAACAGGCCAATACATACTTGGATCTTCTGTGCTCTAGGTGTGACTTGTCAGATGCTACAGTGAAGAATACAGCAGCAGATATTCAACACACAAAACAAACGGTACAAGATAACCTGCTTTTAATCCTATTTAGAGCTTTAACTGCCTTGATCTGTCCTCTTTTAAAAAGGTCATATTGGGTAATGGTTTAAATAAGTGTCTTTTTACTTTCATCTTAAGTATTTCTTCTAGAAATAGTTTTTCTCTTTTTTTTTTCTTTTTTTTTTTTTTAAATGAAATCCATACATTGCTATCCTGGTTGCAAAAAACATTTAGGCAATGTTACAAAATGTTGGCTTAAAGCCACACTAATAACATTCTGTGGAGGAAAACCTGATCCAAATTATTGTTTTCATAAACATTATTCAATCTTTTCTTCTCTGTATTTTATTGTTTAGATGTATTTTCCTCTTATTTTTGAGGGTGAATTATTTATTCTTATCAGGATATACTAAATTATTATTTACTATAATAATATTATTATTTATAATAATAATAATAAATTATGATGGCTCAGTTAATAAATCAGAATGCATCTCTTTCAGCATATAAGTTCACAGAAGTGCACCTGAATTTTAAGCAGCTTATTGGTTGGTTTCAAACTAAAATTATAAACATGAGAGTTATTAGAAAAGAAACATTATGAGCATTCCTGTCATAAACATTAAAATTTTAGTTTCACATGCACACTTTTGAAACTACTTCTACCGAGAGTAAAAATCTAATATATAGAGTAACAGTATTCCATACCAGAAAAGCAAATTGTACAAATCCAAGCAATCCATTAAAAAATGGCAGTACAAATATTGAATAGCTAAAAAATATCCCAAACATCAGAATAAATTCTCCTTCAATATTTGAAGTAGCAAAATGTTTTAAGAAAGCACAGACGGTACAGTGCTGAGATCTATTAAGCTGGTTGAGTGTCTAAACCTTAAAGGCGCCCTACCATTGTATTTGTAGCAAAAGAAGCTGTGGGACTGTTGGTTTAAGGTGATTGATGGGCTCAGATCCGGTAAGCGTTCTTCTTATTGGCATTTTACAAAAGGCATATAAGCAAAATAACTGGGCTAAGCAAATTAAAGTGTTTAGTTTAAGCTTTTATTTGGTCATTGCAAAGGTATGTAGAGCAGAGTCCAGCAATATTCTTGGCCTGCAATAGACTAAATCATACAGTTAATTTAAACTTTAACAGAAGACTGAGAACACACACTCGTAAATACAGTTGCTTCTTTTGAGGGTGAATGATGATTCTTTTTTCGTCCACAGCTTTCCTTTGGTAGGTCTTATCTTATGACTTTTGAAGGTTAAGACTCTTTTTGTGGATAATACTAGCTCCTTCAGAATCTAGTGCAGAAATCTCCTATTAGTTAAGTACTGTGCTCAGAGGAAGAATGGTATTCATCCTCCATTCTCCAAAAATAGCTGCATTAAAGCATTCCTACTCCTTTTCATTTCTTTTCTTCTAGATTGAGCAACAGATAATGCACTCACAGTATTTGGCTCAAGGTTGGGAAGAGATCAAACAGATGAAGGCTGAGCTCTGGATATATTTCCAGGATGCAGATCAACAACTACAGAATTTGAAAAGGAGACGGGCAGAGTTGGAGCTGAATATTGCTCAGAATATGGTACTCCAGGTTAAGGTAAGGAGGCTTTAGGTTAAGAACAATAGGTAAGGAAGAAGTTCATCCTGTGGCTGATATTATTGTAATTCATGTTATATGCTTGTAATGCATAGAATTGCTAATATGCTCTAAGCAAGAGCAAAGACAGAGGAAAGAGGGTTTCCTTATTGATGCTACAGGATGATATAGAAAGCAAAGCACTGTAATATTTTTCTGGGTGTGTTTTCTTAATAGTAGATAATTTTCAGCATGCTGTTCTGATTTTCCCTCACTTTTAATATTGACTGTCATAGTTTCAGCTAATTGCTGATTACAGTGGACCTGAAGATAAATTCTGTAATTTGTGCTTTCTAAGTTCTTTGATTCCAATACTTCTAAATTATTTAGATATATTTCAGAATTAGTCTAGGAAACTATACAGTGTTGCTGGGCTCTGAAAACCACTGCAGAACAGGTACGATTGCAACCTAATTTAGTTTACCCAAAATAATGAGAAAAATGCTTTCAGATCTTCACTCCCTCATTTACAGATGAGAGAATTTTTATGGCCACTCTGCACACATCACAAACACCAGTAAAGTAACAAGAAAAAAACAGGAAAACAGATTATTTCTTTGATTACTTCATTTGAAGCTGTCAGAAAGAGGAATGAAGCAGAGCAGGGCACTAGCATCTCTTCTCTAGAACTCTTACAAGCCCTCAGTGAAAACCCGTTGTCCTAAAAAAGTGCTGGAGCAGGGAATGGTGGTTTAGTTACAGTTATTGGAACTAGAATTTTGGAAATTATATTTACCCTAAACAGTGCATAAGTGCTGAAAAATACTTAGTTACTTTCAGTTGTCAGTATATTGTATATTTTTTGAAGGGTTTCTCTGTCACTTCTTATCTGTTAAGAAATGTGTTTGCAGATGAACTCTTGTTTTTTGGAATTTATTAACTTAAATAGCGATTGTACCTAGGTAATCATTGGTTTTGTTTCAATAATGACAGTGATAATGGTCGCTATCATAGAAGTAGTAACAAAACTAAGTATGGATGTGGGGGCTCACTGACTCATGGACTCTGCTTCTTATTTTTAGTCTCTAATGAGAAAGAAAAAAGAATAAAATGAGCTAGAAACAGTACTGGTAAAATGAATTCTCATGTGAGCTAGGGTATCTTGCAGTTCTAGTGTATGGTGGGAGCTGTGCTAATCTGGAAGCCTGGACAGCAAGGTGTGCATGATCACGATTTTTCTTTATCACTGGAACTTGGAAACTGCTCTGGCTTGCTTTCATGCCTATAAACAACCTGTCCTCACATGAGAAGATAGATTAGGAAAGAGAAGGTGGCACTTCTTCCAATTTACACCTGCACAACATTTACCTGGGCAGATAATTAGTCCTAACACAATTTATTTATTCCAGAATTTTTATTGAAATTCCGGCTTACAATTTTGAGTAGACGTCACCATATTGATTTTGATTTGTATCTCTTTCAGGAGTTCAGTCAGAAGTTGCAGTCTAAGCAGTCGGCTCTTACCTCCGTGAATGAGAAGATGAACAAACTAACCCAAGGACAGGAATCACCTGAACACAAAGAAATAGGGGACCTGAGCAACCAGTGGCTGGACCTCTGCCTTCAGGCACACAGTTTGCTCATACAGAGGGAGGAGGATCTGCAGAGGACGGGGGATTATCATGATCGCATGAATGTAGTTGAAGGTTTCTTGGAAAAACTCACAAAAGAGTGGGACAACCTAGCTAGGTAAAAAATTAGTAGCACACACAAAACTGACAGTACATACCTGCTTAAAATGCTGTTAACAGAGTGTCTGAAAGTTAGGTGTGATAAAAATCCCTTTTTCCACATTTAATTGAAAGCAGGCCTCCCTTATTAATTATAGGACAATGGCACATATTCAAATAAAGAGTTTGAGAAGCCAGATCTTCAGTGTTTGTCTTTAAGGCAAGCACTGATTCATCCCATCTCAGAGTATAGCACTCTGACATTTCAAGCATTTTGGCTATTTTGTTTGAACTCTTTCATTTGTGTTTATTGTGGTTTTTATTGTAATATTGTGCTCTGTATACTAGATTATTGTATTACAGATTAGTTGCTTCGGCAAAATGATTGCAGATGCTTTGTATAGCATAGACACGTCAACTGTGTGTAAAATAGTAAGAATATGTTGCTGTTGCCAAGGCTGTCATGGAAAAAGATTCGCTTCAGCCTCAGTACTTCTTGTTGTTTATATGTGCAATATAACCAGCGTACTTTGTAGCTTTTGTGTTAATTTGTATGATCAGCCTGATGACCAGATTGCAGATGAAAGGGAAAGGAATAAAAAATTTTTTAATTATTATTCAAAACTGATACCTTCAAAAGAATGTGTAAACTGTAGGTATTTATAGCACATTGATCTCAGTATATGGTGGGCTTATAATTCATCCTGAGCTCTTTTAAAAATCTATCCTAAGACAGAGTCTAATAATTACTGTTTGTACTCTCCATTTTGGGAACAGATCTGATGCTGAAAGTACAAATGCGCACCTTGAAGCTTTACAAAAATTGGCACTGGCACTACAGGAAAGGAGATTTGCTCTGGAAGATTTGAAAGATCAGAAACAGAAGATGATAGAACATCTGAATCTTGATGACAAAGAATTAGTGAAGGAGCAGTTTAGTCATTTCGAGCAACGCTGGAATCAGCTGGAGGATCTTGTCAAAAGGAAAATTCAAGTTTCTGTTTCAACTTTAGAAGAGCTCAGTTTGGTGCATTCCAAATTTCAGGAACTAATGGAATGGGCAGAGGAGCAGCAACCTAGTATCTCAGAGGCTCTTAAACAAAGCCCTCCTCCAGATATGGCTCAGAGTCTTCTCATGGATCATCTTACCATTTGCAGTGAGCTTGAAGCCAAACAGCTTGTTCTGAAGATGCTTGTGAAGGATGCTGACAGGGTGATGACCAATCTAGGGCTCAATGAAAGGCAAGAGCTGCAGAAAGCACTTTCTGATGCACAGCAGCATGTAGATTGTCTCAGTGATTTGGTTGGCCAGAGGAGAAAGCACCTGAATAAAGCACTATCTGAAAAGACTCAGTTTCTTATGGCAGTCTTTCAGGCTACAAATCAAATTCACCAGCATGAGAAGAAGGTAACATTTCCGGAACACATTTGTCTGTTGCCAGAAGATGTGAACAAACAGATTAGGACTTGTAAGAATACCCAGGCTAACCTGAAGGCCTATCAAAATGAAGTCACAGGGTTGTGGGCTCAGGGAAGGGATTTGATGAAAGAAGCAACAGAGCAAGAGAAGAATGAAGTTTTAGGTAAACTTCAAGAACTACAGAATGTGTATGACACTGTTTTACAAAAGTGTAACCAGAGGTTAGTAGAACTAGAGAAAAATATAGTTTCCAGGAAATATTTTAAAGAAGACTTAGATAAAGCTTGCCATTGGCTAAAACAAGCTGATATTGTCACATTCCCAGAAGTCAATGTAATGAATAGTAACTCTGAACTATACACACAGCTGGCAAAATACCAACAGATTCTTGAGCACTCTCCAGAATATGAAAATCTGTTACTTGCACTGCAAAGAGATGGCCAAGAAATCCTACCATCACTTAATGAAGTCGATCATTCTTACCTGGATGAAAAACTTAACAGTCTCCCTCAGCAGTTCAATACAGTCACTGCTCTGGCAAAAGAAAAATTATACAAAGTTCAGGAAGCAATTTATGCCAGAAAAGAGTATGCCTCTTTGATTGAGTTGACAAGTAAAGCTCTGAATGAGCTAGAAGATCAGTTTATTAACATGGACAAAGTCCCTGCTGCTGTTGTATCCAAAGAAGTTGTGTCCCTCCAGCAAGCCTACAGAGATCTCCTAGGTGAAGTGGTGAGCCTTGGTGGAGCAGTGGATGAACTAAACCAGAAGAAGGAGACCTTTCGAAGCACTGGTCAGCCATGGCAACCGGATGAGATGTTAAAGCTTGTCACACAATATCACAAGTTGAAGAGGCAAATAGAACAGAAAATCAACCTGTTGGAAGACACAATAGAAGCATGCCAGGAGCATGAGAAAATGTGTGCACAGTTTGAGGCACAGCTAGAGGAGGTGAAGAAGGAGCAGATTAAAGTAAATGAAGAAACGCTCCCAATAGAAGAAAAACTGAAAATATACCATTCTCTGGTGGGCAGCTTGCAAGATTCAGGGAGTCTTCTGAAACGAATAACTGAACACCTAGAAACCCTTTCTCCTCAGCTTGACTCATCTGCATGTGAGACAGCAAATCACCAAGTGCAATCTTGGCAAGAGAAACTAAAGTCTTTGCATGCTGGCATTGGTGACACTGTGATGGAGTGTGAGAATAGACTCGTGCAAAGCATAGACTTCCAGACTGAAATCCGCCGCTCACTTGACTGGTTGAGATGGGTGAAAACAGAACTTAATGGAACATTAAGTTTGGACCTGAAACTGCAAAGCATCCAAGAGGAAATTCGAAAGGTTCAGATACATCAGGAAGAAGTGCAGTCAAGCCTGAGAGTAATGAATGCATTGAGCAATAAAGAGAAAGAGAGATATATGAAAGCAAAGGAGCTGATACCTGCTGACGTGGAAAACACTCTTGCTGAGCTGACAGAACTAGATGGTGAAGTTCAAGAAGCTATACAAATGAGACAGGTTAGTGCACCCTAAGCATCACTAGTTTCTTGCTCGTGAAGCTGAAATATATAGCTCTGGGGCTTTTGGTGTTTGTAATCATTATGAAAAGATTGATTTTAATAATACTGTTGATTTGGGTTTGGTTTTTTTAACGACTTAGGTTATATCCTCTTGCCATGGATTACTTGGGGTGAAAGGCTTCCTTAATATGCGTTTATATCTGCATGTAGAGTGGAAACTCACTCAAATCTACTGACATGTAGTCTCTCCAGACCTGTATTTTAGGTGTAATAAAAGGAAAAGAAAGCAAGAATGGGAAAAATCCAGACTCTCAGGAGAGGATATTTTTGTTGTTGCTGTGGATTTTATGTCTGTGACCCTCTGTATAATTTTCCCTTTTATTTCAGGCTACCTTGAATAAGTTATATAGCCTCTGCCAAAGATACTACCAAGTGATGCAGGTAGCAAATGACTGGCTTGAAGATGCTCAGGAATTTCTACATTTAACAGGAAATGGCCTTGATGTTGAGAACTCTGAGGAAAACCTAAGGAACCACATTGAATTTTTCAGCACAGAGAGCCAGTTCAGTAATCACCTGAAGGAGTTACAAGGACTTGTGTCTGAGATAGAGCCCTATATGCAAGCCACAGTAAGAGAGCAGCTGATGCAGAATGTAGTTGCGTTGGAGGAAAAGGCCAACAGGACAAATCAAGAAGCCAAAACCCAGCAAGAGCAGTTGCAAAGGTATATTCACCTTTTTATTTTATTATTCTGTCTCATTTTAAGATCTCCTTGTTGAATATAAAAGAAAGAGTTCACAACATTAATTGGAGTTTTATAAAATGTGCTACTGGTGAGATAAGTGGATATTGGGATTCAGAGCTCTTGGATTCTGTTTTCTCCTCTGCCATTGACTGGCAGAGTAGGAAATTGCTGTCCTTTATTTCGCCTGACACAAGATGTGTGCAGAAACAGATGAAATTGAAGCAGACATTTTGAACTAAAAGGAAATGTTGTTTTAACCAACATAACTACATTACTTATTATTCCTGAATATTTGGGATTCCAAAAATTTGGGTGGGTTTAAAACACAAGCTAGACAGTCATGAGGAAAAGTCAATCAAGGGCTATTAAATGCCAAGCTGTATTTGTAAGGCACAGATGAATATCAGAGGCATATGCTTCTGTTGTATGCTGTTTCCTAGTAATAGATATTTTTCATGGAAAATATAGTGTACCAGTAAAACTGAGCGTTTCCATTGAAAAATAGGTGCAACAATATTCCTGATTTTCAGATAGGTTTATATTGCAATAAATTGTTCTTTCTGAAACTGTATTTTCAAGGTGTACTTCTGAGTGGCATGAGTACCAGACAGCGAGACAGAAAGTTATTGAAGTGATGAATGAGGCTGAGAAAAAGTTATCTGAATTTTCAGTAGCTAAAGCTGCTTCTTCTCATGAAGCAGAAGAGAAACTGCTAACGCACAAGGTATGATTCTAAAAATTATATTAAAGCCTTCTCCTTCAGTGAAAATTAATGTATATTATGTAGGTTCCTAGCTGTGGCAACCTGAATTTGAGTTTTTAAATATTTTCCTGTAACACTTAACTGTGTCATAACACACCAAGAGGTGTTTGTGTTGGAAAAACATAGATTTTTATCACTTCTATCACTTTTTAGATGAATGTTTGTCTATGTGCCTATGACTGTAGGGAGCTGGAAGGAGCCAGGAGGTACCTAAAATCTTTGTGTGCCTAAGTCTGAAATCTGTGTACCCTACAAGAAATTCAGATCAACAGAAACGTTCATCTACTTTGGATCATGTGAAATGGTTTTACTAGGACTGGAGGAGTTGGGGTTTAATATTAACTCCTGTTTACTCTAAAAGAAAGAAATGTAACTTAAAAGAATTACTTTCTCTTCTAGTATTGGGGATGCTAATCATTTACCTTAATGTAAGCAGATAGTGACACTTCAGACCTCCTGCCTGGTCTGCAGCTGTGTTTCTGAAGACAGGAATCTCCCCTCAGAGTGGTGTCATGTCTGCCAGCTTCATGAGAAAATCCTTTTAGCATTGAACATCTAAAATGGCATTAGAGATATACATGACATAAATGTATGGTTAAACACGTGAATTGCTTCTTTCATTTTTAGAATCTAATAGCAGTCAGTCTTTGCTATGAGCAGGATCCTGAATACTCATTTCCATCCCTTTTGAGGGAATAGCAAGGGTTATGCCAGATTTCTGCTTCTTTCAGGGAGTTCCATTTTGCACCAGGTCCTTCAAGCAGCCGTAGCTAATATATTGTGGATGAAAAATAGTGAGACCTAACCACCTCACTTGTAGAAGAGGAAAAACAGTGGTTATTTTTGCTTTTTCAGACTCTTGTTTCTGTAGTGAATTCTTTCCATGAGAAGATCACAGCCCTAGAACAAAAGGCTTCACAGCTGGAAAAAGTTAGCAATGATGCCAGTAAGGCAACTATAAGTAGATCCATGACAACAGTTTGGCAGCGCTGGACACGGCTCCGGAACGTAGCCCAAGAACAAGAGAAAATTTTGGAAGATGCAGTGCAGGAATGGAAGGGCTTTAATGATAAGGTAACTTCTGGTCTTGGTAAATCCTCCTTTGTTAACTGTACGTAGGTTTTCACTCATTAATCGTCGGATGGTAAAGAAAGCTGATAGCAGGAATAACAATGTTTTTTCTTAAATCATATTAAAACCAGCTATGGAAGTCCTGAGTTTAGAATCACTGCCTCCAAGGCTTGCATTATTCTTCTGTATGCATACACAGTATAGTAAACACAGAGTTGTTCTGATTTCTGGTGGTTCTTCATCCAGAATCTTAACCTTTACACTTACTTTACACAGATGGTCTATTGTAAATTAAGTCTATTTTTTTCCCCAGAAGAGTATGAAGTTGCCATTTCTGAATTTATGCAGTGATATTATTGCCAGTCACTGCTCACAGGTCATGTATCCCTTTTTTCTTTTATATCCTACCTGACTGTCTTTATCTGTCATTGCCCATTATTTTATGCTCAGATTAATTAAAGGGGATAATCTTTTTGTTAAATATAGGACTTGGACCAAAATACAGGTTTGCCCTGGGGTAGAGTTCTAGGCCCTGTGGCAATAAAGGTACTAAATGCTACCAAAAAAAAAAAAAAAAAAAAAAGAAGAGTCACTCAGCCCTTATCAAGTCCTAGTCCAGTGTGAAAAGCTAGGGCTAGGTAGCTGGATCTGAATTTATATCTGCTTCAGATACTGCTGCACGAGCCCTATACTACAACTGTTTGACAGCATCCAAATGTACACTACTGGGTTTAGCACCTTTTCATAGAATCATAGAATGGTTAGATTGGAAGGAACCTTAAAGATCATTGGATTCCAACCCCCCTGTCATGGGCAGGGACACCTGCCCATTTGGTATGAGTTGTACTAGCTTCTTTTCAGTTTAATTGCTGCCAATACTGTATATCTTTGCATAGATTCAGAAGGCCACCATAGCAACAGATCAGCTACAAGGTCGCTTACCAGAAAGCTCGGTGGAAAAGGCTTCCAAGACAGAGCTTCTGGAACTCCTGGATTACCACAACAGTTTTCTTCTGGAGGTGGAGCACCATTTGTCATCTTTGGGTCTGCTCAAACAGCATGCTGTAACTATGCTTCAGGATGTGGAAATAAAGCTTCTGTCTCAGGAGGAACTGCCAGTCATGCAAGAAATAAAAGCGATGCAAGATCGATGTCACAAGTAAGGCAATATTTCAAAAGATTCACTGAAAAAGCAGCACCTTACAATTCATTAATAAGAATTTACATATCATTTTTGTTGTCATTAGCAGTTACCATGCTTAAAATAAGAATTAGTTATTGTGTTTGAAATAGGCATTAATCAGTTTAATTTTAAATTGTCTTTAATTAATTTTGAAATACATTTTTACCATTATTTTTTATTTCCATCAGCAGGAGTATACATTTTAGAATATTTGCTTCTTTCCTTGCATAATAATAGTAACTTATGTAAAAGCTGTAACTGGTTTTTAAACACCTCCACTGCATTTCACCGTAAACAGTGACCTTTCATAATTTTGTATCCTAAGTTTAGATGAGTTTAATCACTTTGTTTCTCCAGTTGGAAGCGTTTAGGTAGCAAACATAGGTAGTCTACAAACTTTACAAGGGAATTCAGTACATATGCTAAGAAACATATCTTAATGTCTCACCCTACAGTTATATGAATTTTTTATCTAAATCTAAAATTTTTCCCTGACATATGTAAAACAAGTTTTATGGCTAAGTTTTAGGATTCATATCCAGCACTGCATTAAGATGCCATTAACGGGTTCTCCACAGTGGGAAGCGGAGGAGAAACAGAGAATAAAAAAGCTATAAAACCTGCACCTAACCTGTGCAAAGTTCAGTGTGCATAACCAATTACAGCAGAATAGCAATCCCTGTAGAAAATGTGTAGATATTAGCTCTTCTGTAATTCCATTATTCCCTTGAATTGGTTTCTAAGAAATAGGGTCTAAGAAGATCTCATGCTCGTGTAAATAAGGCATGATTCAGCTATGAAAAGTTGTACAAACATAAATCAAATATGGAAGTATCAAAGTAAGATCCATCTCATGTACGTAAGAGCTACAAGTAGTCCTGTAGATGTATCACAAAACTGTCATCTGAAAAAGATTCTATTTTTTACAGGGTATCCAAGTTCTTGAGAAAAATTCTCTTGCTGGAAGCATGGAGATAGGTCCTTGGGTCAAAAATTAAGTTCATATGTTTGATCCATGCTTTATCTTAGGTATTCTGCCAATGCAATTCCCATCGATGTGGGTAGAATTTATGCCATGATATTTTAAATTATAGGTATCCACGTCTGACCTGGATAGTTCTCACTTTCTAATTAGTGGAGAGAAATAGACAGGTCTAAGATGCACTTTCTCTGACCCGTTTTAGAGGTTTCTTTTAGAATTGTGGTGAATCATCCTAAATCATGCCCTAGAATTGCCTGCTTCCTCCACTGACAATAAGGGCAGCCTGTGGTTGTGAGCTGAGATGCAGGTGTCTCTATTGTAAACATTTGCATTTCTTCAAAATAATTGTGTGCTCAATGTCAAAATATGTAAAACTGCTAATTAAAAAGAGTGAACTTAAGAATGAACATGACAAATTTAAGTGTGTTGCTTTAGTAGTCTTTTGCAGGCATGCCCTACTTTTTATTACTCTGCACGTGGGGCTATAGATCATTATCTTTATTTTTTTGACAAAGCAATGCTTTTTTAGACATTGCTTAATTCTTCACAAACAGTTATTGCTGCTTTATTTTTGAAGCATGCAACAGAAAGTGAAAAAAGGTGTGAAGATGGTGAAACAGGAGCTGAAGGAACGTGAGGAGGTTGAAGCAGATATTAATATTGTGAAGTCCTGGATCCAGGAAACAAAAGAATATCTATTAAGCCCTGACGCAGAAGTGGATACTCAACTTCAGGAGTTGCAAGTATATCAAATTTGTCTATTTCTAAATTGCAATATTTATCTCTGTGGTAATCTGCTGGTCAGTGTAAAACACTATGAATTCAAATTAGACAATATTCATTAGCTTTTGAGTAAGTGACTAGATAAATTCATAAAGCATGAAGTAGCTGATGAACTGTAATACCTTATTTTAAAGATATTTAAGATATATTTAAGTATTCGCATTTATGCATTTTTGCCTAGTAATGTACTGGTTAGTAATTTTTCTCCTCTAAAGTATGGAGGAAATGCAGAATAAGACTGGACATTTCTTTTCTGTCGTGGCAGTCTGGGATGGGGAGCAACAAAATAAAATAAATTTGTTTCACTGAAGGTGCTGAAAACTTGAATTTTCTACATGCTTATGGTCACACAGGAAGAGAGAACTGGACGGTCATAATTGAGAATTCAGGGAATCCCAAGATACAATTCTTTTAATGAACCATTTAAAAATTTGAAAGTACTTAGCTTTCTTGCAAGCTGCATGCGATGTCTGTGTTTGCTGTTTACACAGATGTGTTTTATTGCGTTGTTCTTAATACTGTTTCTCTGTCTCTAGTCTCTCCTTGGTGAAGTCACTACTCATCGTCAAGCTGTTGAAAAAATGGCTGAACAGCAACAGAATAAGTACTTGGGGCTTTATACCATTTTGCCTTCTGAACTCTCTCTTCATTTAGCAGAAGTTGGTCTGGCCCTTGTAAATGTACAAGATCAGGTAAAATATAGTAGATAATTGCATAACAACTCTATAGTCCTTCTTTATAACTTGGTGAAATACAGTAGTCAGGTGTGATCAAACTAGGACTGTGTAGTGTTGTGGTTTAACTCTTTATCTCCACTTGTGGGTAGAGATAGACAGTTTGTCAGATAGAGCAAAAGGTGTGTGCACAAGTAAAGCAAAACAAGGAATTCGCTCACTGCTTCCCATCAGCAGGCAGGTGCTCAGCCACCTCTGTCACACATGATGGTTACTCAGGAAGACAAATACTGTAAATCTGAATGTTCTCCCACCTCTTTCTTCTTCCCCCAGCTTTATATGCTGAGCATGATGTCATACAGTGTGGGATATCCCTTTGGTCAGTTGGGGTCAGCTGTCCTGGCTGTGCATCCTCACAACTTCTTGTGCACGCCCAGCCTACTTTCTGGTGGGGCAGTGTGAGGAACAGAAAAGGCCTTGACTGCTTAGCAACAGCCAAAACCATCAGTGGGCTGCCAACATCACTTTCATCCCAGTTCTAAAACATAGCACTAAACCGGCTGCTGTTAAGAAAGTTAACTCTCTTCCAACTGAATCCATGAGAGGTAGTTTCGTTACCTTCTTTCTTTAATTTAAAGTAAGTTAAATGAAAGTTATTTTCCTATCAGAAGGAGAGATTTCTCATGACTGAATTTAATTCCTCTTGTTGACAGATTCAAACCAAAGAAAGAGAAACTCAGCAGATCAAAACATTGAATCAAGAGTTTGGTCAGAAAATCCAGGGGATAGCAAATGAACTAAATGCCATTCTTTCCAAACTGAAAAAGAAAACAACTGATATAGCACAAGCTAAACTTGAACAAAAGGTAAGGCAAGACTTCCCTTATACAGTTACATCATAAATTCTGAATTGACACATTCATTTTGTATGAGCGTTGTATTTGCAAATACCTGTATGATACATTCTTTTAATATAGCTCAACAGAAGAATGGCCAGAAGTTAGGTTTGACTGATGAGATTTTTAAATTATATTCTTTGCTAAATAGCCCATAGAGGGACCTGAGTGGGTAACATAACTTGGAGGAAGTAACTGAGCGTAAAAGCAAGTCAGATGGGCAGTTATGTGGCTCCCTCTAAATGAATATTACTGCAATCTGGAAAAACCTAAGTGGTTCCCAGACTGCTCCTTGTCCCAGTCTGTACTGAAAAGGCCGTTCTTCACAGTACTCCTTTACTTGTGATAAATAGAATTTTACTTAGCCAGTAGTCCACCTCATATAATTTGGTGGAATAATGAGGTAAAGAACTACTGGTCAAGTTAAGGGTAAGGCAAAGGACTCCTGGTCTTAGGTATGTTCTACACTCAGAAAAGCTCATCTGTACAGAACTGTAATGGCCAAATTAGAACTATCATATGCAAATAGGGATTTTTGTTGGGGGGAGAGATTGCTTGAGGGTGGATTGTTTTTTTGTTTTTTTTTTTTCAATTTGACTTACTTTTTTTAACTAGTCAAAGATAAACTTGACCAAGTTACTTGTCATGCCAAATAAGAGGAGTTTTGGCATGTCTGGTATGTCAAAAAGTATCTGTTTATTTTCATAAGTTTTTCTCCACATGCTCCAAAGTACCATTTGCTTTGTAGGAGGTATCACTGAAATATATCCTTTCAATAGTGATGTATCAACTTGATCCCAGTAATTGAGCAGAAAACCAGTAAAATTTGCTTTCTCATGTTACATAGATGAAAACTTTCTCACTGGAGATTTAATAACGTTACCTCAACTGCATTTATGTCAGCATTGAGCTGAGACTCTCAAGATTGGGTTGGCTTTGATTACAGCAATAAATATTTTTATATTAACATTGAAACTGTGAGAAATAAAATACAAATCTCTTTTAAATCTGTGTGACCCAAGTCAAGTGGAACCTTTACTCACTTTTAAACAGCTTATAAAATCTGCATCGTTTCTACAGTAGAGATGTTAATTTATGCCTGCCTGAAATATGTTTGTATTTAGATGAATAGTTCAACATCTGTCTTTATGTCTACATGTAGATAGTTATGTTACTAGGTCATGCCACTGTTCATGGATTAATATTTGTTTGTGATAACAGTTGATAAAAATTTACAGTCTGTAGTGTGTTTGCCAGGACAGCACTAACCTGAAGAGCTTGAAGTACCTTCTTGAAGCACCTGTAGCTAGAGCAGTGTTCTGAATCAATTTTTGTCTGGTGATTGCAATGTATATTTCTAAAAATAATTTTAAAGGGACTCAACTGTTTGATAAGACTTAGTTTATTTATATTCCCAAACCAATGAATTGTTAACACCTTAGGTATGAAAATAAAATAGAAAAAAATAAAAATAGAAAAAAATCCAAACCTCCCCAAGAAACTGTGTTGTCAATCCATGAGAAACATAGAAGACCTTTTAGGTTTCCTTTTTAAACTTTTCAGAAACTTTGCACGTATGGTAAGAAAAATTGATGTTAAAATCTGTTTCTGTTGAAACAGTCTAGCATGGTCCAGACTGTTTCTGCATCAAGATCAAGCTATGAAAATGCAAGTTTCAAATGAAAAAGGAAGTTTTTCTAATGCATTAACAAGTAATTACATATTTCTGAGTTTGTAAGGGTATATTTTAAGACAGTAACAATGCAAAATCCATTTCCACTCTGTGTAAATCTTGTCATGGCAATGACTAGTAGTTTCAAAAACAAAGACAGAAGGATTGCCAGGAACAGTTAATGTCACTCTGAAGTGATTCAGTCTTTTGCTATGGGAAGGAAAATGGTAATCTGTTACAGCCAGGAAGTCAGAGAAGAGAGTAATTGCACACATTTTAGAGATGACCAAACATCCTGCTGTTCTGCCTTCTTGCTTAGACAAGCATTGTTGGTTTCCAGCCAGAACAAAAATGGAACAAACTACGGAGACTTTGGACAGGGTATAAAAGTTGCAAGTTGGACTAGAAATAATCAACCAGAAAGCTAACACTTCCTGGATCACTGATTTTCTTGTTTTTCTGTCTAGATCCTCGGAGAGGAGTTGGACAGCTGCAACATAAAGTTGTTGGAACTAGATGCGTCAGTCCAGGACTTTGCAGAACAGAACGTACCACTGGCCAAGCAGCTGGCTAGCAGGATAGGGAAGCTCACTGCATTGCACCAACAGACCATACAGCAGGCTGAATACAGAGCAGCCAAGCTCAGTCAGGTATGATCTCATATCCCTTCTGCTGTTTCCTTTCAGAAGCAGAAGGAACATGCAAACTTCTAATTTATTTTACTTCCTTGCAAGAAGGGACATTACTATTAGTCAGAGCTTGTATCATACTTTATAGAAAGGCACAGATGGGGCATATCAAGAGGGTGGAATAATCCTTTGACACTGCTTTAACAGCCTCTTCCATGAATCATCTACTGGTTGGTTCCTCTAGTGCCCTGAAAAGATTTTAGACATTGCCACAAAGAGTGGCATGTGAGGAAACACTATCTCATTGTACTTTTGGGGGCCCCTCTCGTATCACTGTTACCTATATTTGCAGCATTAAAAAAAAAGTTTTTCTCCAGTGACAAATTACAGAGGGTAAATATAATTTGTAGAACAAATAGAAAAGCCTAGATACAGTGGCCCTGATAATGCATAATGTTTATGTAACAATTAGTATTCGTAGAGATTCTTCCCCTTCAGTTTAAAGTCCCCAAAACTTCTAATGTATTATTTTTTTAGCTAATTGTTGCTATCCAAAAAAAGTCTATGGTTCTGCCATCAGTACCCTGATAATTTATGGGTTCTCTTTTCTGCATACATAAGGAAGCTTCTGTAAGGCTTGAGAAAGATAACTATCTCATGATACTCTTTTCAGTTTCCTCTAAAATATCATTTTTAAAGAGAGAGAAATTTGCTATTAAAATAAGAGTTTAATCAATCCCTTGGTGAAGGAATTTAACTATTAGGATATTTTTGTTCAGTACCAAGAAATCAACTTCGGATCATAAAAAATGATAGCGGAGTGCAAAAATGATTGCAAAGTGCATGCAAATGCATTTGTCTCACCTAGGATTTGATCTGTCCTTCATATAGGACAAATATGTGGAAATCAGTGAAATTATTCCATCTGAATGAGAAGAAAATTGGAACTGTAGAGTACTTTGCTAAATAGAAATTGGATTAATCAGAAAGCAGAGCTTTTGTCCTCTATTCTGAAACAGGTGCAATGTTGGTTTTTTGGTTTTTTTTTTTTGAAATATGACAGGCTGAGTGGACAAAGCAGTTTTTAAATAAAGGTGATTCTGGGGATGACATGGGGAGAGACAAAGAAAAATAAGAAATTACGTAAAAGAGGTTTGCAGTGAGCCACAAGCTGAGCAATGAGGTATTTTGGAACTTACGTGTGAGGCTGAATACGTGAAGGAAGTGTAGCCTCTAGGGATATATTTGAGCACCAGTGCACTTTGTCGGTGTGACCTATATTCTTGTAGTGCCTTTTTTGCCCTGAAATAAATATGCAGACCTATTTTAGCTCCATAAATAGAGAAGTAATTAAATTATATTCAACATTAAGGTAAAGTTGTTAAAACGATCCCCAAATTTAAAGCAGTAAATGAAATAAAAGTAATTTTATCATTGTCTGAGAACTGTACAGAATTACATCTTAGGCTTTAGTGGATTTTTCTTTTATATCCAGGCAGCTTCACACTTGGAAGAATACAATGAGATGCTGGAGTTCATATTGAAATGGATCGAGAAAGCAAACATCTTAGTGCACGGCAGTATAACTTGGAATTCTTCCTCTCAGCTTCGTGATCAGTTTAAAGCCTACCAGGTGACTATGTGAGCTATGAAATTTAAAGGACAATGTATAAAAGAATCTATTTTTTGAGCAGTGAAGTTTTATTTCCTACAACTTTCTGCTTCCTTTCCTTGAGGAAAAGAAGTCTTAAAATACTGTTTCTTTGACTGTTTCCCTAAGTCTTAAAGATTATTAGTTTGTTTTGGATAATTATTTTGAAGACTTAAATTAAGGTATATCATTGAATAGAACTATGTGATTCAAAGTTGATCTCTGTGTTTACTCAAGTACGTTGGTTTCATAGCAACTTTTCATTGAACAGCAAGTCTATATGCTCTAATTCTATTGCACTGAGTACCTCATTGCAGTTAATATTCCTCTAAAACTTTAATTAACTAAACACAATGACCACATGAAACAAATCAAAGCATCATAAGATGATCATGTCTCACTAATGCCAAAATAATTATGGTTTATGTTACTTTTTATATATTTATATGTGTGATTTTATTTTTTTTTTATGTATATTAATTGTCAGTTGCATTTACTTACACCGGGGCAATGTAGTATGTCATGTTTTCTTATTCTGAAGGGAAACCTCCAGGCAACTTATCCTGAGGATAGCTAGGAGTTAGCATTTCTGGTTTGTTTTGACCGGGGCTTTTTCCCTACTTCAAAAGTTGATGAGGATTCAGGCTTAATTGATGCCATCTCATGGAACACTTTGGTAGCCATTTTTGAGGGAGCATTAATGAATAGTGCCCTGCTGTAACACTGCAAGTGCTTTCTGCTTCTTCCTGTTAGGTACATTGGGCTTCCAGAACAAATCCTATCCATAGATTTTGTATATTATACATATATGTATAGCATTGTGTATATTATATGTATATGTATAGCAAAACACTGAAATGAATGTGTTGGTTAGTATAGCTGCTGAACCTTCTTGACTTACACTTTTGTTTCTTATGCTCCATACGCTGAAGCACTTACAGAATTAAGCACGTTGCTGAACCCTTACAGGAAATTAGTAGAAGTTAATCATAGGCTTACAGATGTGTGCAAATTGAGGAATATGCAGAGCAGGAATGTACTTAAAGATGTATGTAATCTGAAGCTCAACTCTTGCATTCATTTTTTGCATATCTCCATCCAGAATATGCTTGATGAGTCTGGAGAGATTCACAGTGATCTTGAGGCCATGAGTGAGAGGATTGAGTATCTGGCAAGTGTATACTGTACTGAAGGAATGTCACAGCAAGTGCTAGAACTGGGGCGGCGGACAGAGGAATTACAGCAAGTTATCAAAGTGCGGCTACCAAGTCTCCAAGATGCGGCCAAGGTACATTAAAACAGGGGGGTTTTAATGCTAGTTGACAGCTAGGGCGATGTGTGCATCATCTTTCTGAGACTATTAGCAGTATAACTTACCCCTGCTCTACAAAGGGTATGGCTATATTGTCTAAAGCTACATGTCTTATACTGTTTGAGATGTAGGTGTTCTTCCAGATGGTGACAAGATTCCTGCAGATCCTGCCATATCTGCCCATTCTGGGTGGATGTATTGAGGATCACAGTCTGGCTCAAATGGCACAGAACACCTATGTTTAGATACCTGAAAAGTGTCTCTGTTGGCACTTAACACTGTGTCGTTTCCTTATTTTTTCTCTTAAAAGATATCTATTAATTCAGATTAGTACAAGACCAGACCAAGATTCCATAATGTAAGACCTACTCCTACAAGGGAGTACAACGAAAAGAATAAAGATGCTTTTTCATGTCCCTGATATTTCTGTACAGCTGTTCTGTGTGGATTCATCGTTAATGTAAATACATGTTACACCTGTGCAATGTGTGGTAAACTGATGCAAGACACAGGGAAAAGCTTGGGTCTTTTCTACTTGCTTTTGCCTTCAGGGCAAAAAATTTTAACCAAATGTACCGGGACTATGTGCAACAAGCTTAGGCTGCTACTCAGCAGGGACAGGACCAAATTGTTATGTTTAGAGAGGGAGAACTGGTGTGTATGTTTCTGAATTAGGAATTACTGGCTTGACACACTCTGTTGAAAGGTCTCAAGTTTAATCATGTGGATCATGTAAAGAGTGAGCAATGTCATCTAGTTGTAAAAAAACTCCAACACTATGCAGAAAATAACATATATAATTGTACGGTGCATGAAGTAGTCCTTTTGTTCTACCTATTGGTCACTAGGGAGGTTTCAGATAAGGACAGTTTTGCACTTGAAGAATGAAATGGCCCAGCTGGGGAAAGAACAGAGGATAGTGATGATTGTGATATGTCTATAACTTTGTAGAAAAGATGCGTGAAAAAAGGATTAACCTAACGTATGATGTATTCAGAGAGAATAAAAATAATTGGTACTTCATGACTTGTTGTTAGTGGAGTAGTAAGTAGAGGACTGAAATTACAACCAAAGGTAACTTAACATCAAACCATCCAAAAACCTTTCTACAAAGAATGAGTACTGAAATACTAGAATATGCTATTTGTACATATAAGCGAGTCTCCACTGCTAATGGTCTTAAAGAACAGACTGTAAAAGTAAGACAGTTATGTCCTGTCTTATTAGAGGAAGATGGCTAGAGAACACCCTGAGTTTCTTTCTAGGCCCTGAGCTTCCTGAAATTAGCTTTATAAAGCTGTGTTTGAGGAAGTATTTAAAGTAATAACTCTGACTTCGAGACCTCTTTTTCTAGACTGTCATATGACTGATATTTTTATCCAATAATTTTAATGTTTAATTTCATTGTTAAAACCATGAATGACACTGCATATAAGGGACATAGCTAGCTACAAAATACAAACAGATATTTTTACTTTGTTCTCTCTTTTTTTTTTTTCTTTTTTCTTTTTTTGTCATTTACCTCTGAATCAAATGTGTTCTGTTACAGGACATGAAGAAATTTGAAGTTGAGCTGAGGGCCCTGCAGGCTGCTCTGGAGCAAGCCCAAGCCACGTTAACCTCTCCAGAACTTGGACATTTGAGCTTGAAAGAGCAACTTTCTCACAGACAGGTAAAGGCCAGGATCTCAAAGTTAGCACTTGGATAGTGCAAGCTTACACAAAGAATAATGAATGTTGGTGAGACAGATTGTGGTGTTTCTTGGGTGAGTTGTTGTTTCAGTGTCTAGTCCAAATTACTGCCAAAGGAATAAGGGATGGAATAGGGAAAATCGTTCCCTCAAAAGGAATAATATAATCCTCGATGTGTCTGTTCTTAGGATGATGCAATTCTGAGAAACATGCATCCAGTTCAAGTTTAATCCATACTACTGGTACTAATAAAGTTCAGTTCTTATCCAGGGCATTTCATCAATAGGTTCTCAAAGTACTTCAAAAGGAAGTCTAGATTGTTGTCACAGTGTTACAGATGGAGATGCAATGAGATAGTGTGTTGGTAGCTCCCCCAATAGTCTGGAAAGCTAAGAGAAAATTCAGTTTTCCTTAAGCCCGGTTACATTTTTGTTTTTTTTTAGTTGAATTACTTCTGTAAGATAGCACTCCTTTCTCTATTGCACTTGGCCTGCTATAGGGTTTTTCAATTTGTTATTTTTGTTCTCAGTCTTGTGACAATAACCCAAGTTTTAGCTCTCTCAGTTGCTTAAGAAGCATTTCTTGCTACAAGCAAATACAGAGATTTAACCATCCTTGTCTGCCAATGAAAGCTAAATGTCAACAGATTCACTTTAGGATTAAAATCTACAGAAAAATATATGGATGAAAGGTAAATTTGCAGATCTTTCCATTTTGGCTAAGATATGCAGTCTTTTATATAGGGACTTGCAGTCAAATTTCAGAATATGGCATCGAAGAATGTAAGTGAAAAACATCAGCCAATGTAAGCAGGTCTCACAGTATGACCTCCTTTTGTACAGAAAGAGCCTGTAGCCCCTGCCCACTTGTTTCATCAGACTAGAGAGGAGGTCTTCGAGAGAGCCTGGCTGGGATGCAGCCCCCAGGGTACCTCTGAGTGCCCATTGCACAAGAAAGACACCCTTTGCCAGCAGTATGGTGCCTGCCAGAGGGGAGACCTCCCTGCTGATGTCCTATGAATAGATCAAGATACTAAGTCTCTGGTTAGGTTATCCACCATACTTCATGAAAGCGCAGAAATAAAGAGTAAACCACAATCCTCTCATCACTATGCTCTCCAGACCCACTTAGCTGTCTTTCTCCATATGGTATAGAAGAAGGGAGGTGACTCTTTGCCCAGTTTATTTATTGAACTTAAAATCTTTTTCTAATGTGATGAAGCCCTTTTCATCAACTGCGCCTTTTCCTTTCTTTTTTTTTTTTTTCCCAATTGTTTTTCTTTTCTGTGAATATATTAAACTCCCCAGTGAAGATAGAAAGAACACTGATCAAATCTATTCTCCAGTCACTACAGTTAGACCCTTCTCATGCATATGAACAGGCAGCTTGAATGGACATTGTCAACAGAATAGAGACTATTAACAAAGGCATCCAGTGTGTGATTATTCCAAGGAGAAGATCTCTGTGTAGTGGCATTTCTTTCTGTTTCATTGCCTTTTGAATTTTAAGCAACATTTTCAGACATGGTTTGTATTTTCAAAGGAAGGCTGTGAACAAAACAGGATTCATTTGCTGCTTGGAAAATGTGTTTCTGTCTCTTAGCAGGGAGTTCCACTCAGATTTTTACATTAAAATATGCGTATACATCAATGGCTACTGCTTTGATACATATACTGCTTTGATTTGTGGTTTTTTTAAAGATTTTTCTTTCAGATGTGTTAACAGAAATATTTTTGTTCTTAGACACTTAGAAACAGTTACTCTTACTATTTTTATTAATTATTTTTATTTCTTTAATAAGGGTATTTAGCTTAACTAGTACTTAAAAGAATGCTCATGTCCGAATGAAGAATTCTGGACAAAGTTTGTCCTGATTATATTCAGTGTAAAAAACAGAAAATCAAATATATTTTAATGCTGGAACTCATCGTTGTTTTTTCTTTTGCTGCGTGAAATGCTCTGGGAGTTCTGCAGAAGGGGCTTATTGTGCCACTGACTTTGTTTCTAGCATCTGTTGTCTGAAATGGAGTCACTGAAGCCCAAAGTTCAGGCGGTACAAGTCTGTCAGAGTGCCCTGAGGATTCCTGAAGAGGTGGTCGCCAGCCTGCCCATGTGCCACAGTGCCCTGCGGCTGCAGGAGGAGGCCAGCCGCCTGCAGCACACTGCCATTCAGCAGTGCAACATCATGCAGGCAAGTGCTGCTCCATCCCATAAATTATTCCCAGTAACTTAAACAGAGCCAGACAAATGGCAATGAAAACAGAGAATTTCGTGTCTCTGTGCGTTTCTCTTTTCTGTGCAGTACCATTGAGAAGTTCCCCACTAAGTTTTAGTTGTTTCTGACACCATGGGTATTTTTGGGGGTAGCATTCACGATCATGTTAATTGTTGATTTGCTCATCAGACTCTCATCTTTGTTTACTTCTTGACCTTGTTTTGGATTTTGTCATGCTGTTAGGATTAACTAGACAAATAACTAATATACTATGGTATGCAGGTTAATTTTATAACACATATAATCACTTAATGAGATTAATATCTTATCGTAACATCAACAGCTTGTAATGATTTCATTAAAACTATTGAGTTAATAACCTCCTAGGATAAATATAATGAATGTCTCTTTATTTAAAATTGATATGTATTTGCTTTCTGCTTTTGGAGTCATTAAGCATCTATTAAATTCGCATTTTCAAGCTTTGCCAAATACTAGAGAAGTAGATTTTGTTTGATTGTTTGCTTTCATACCTAAATGTGTTAAAAAATATTTCCAATGGAGAAGAGAATAAGCCTTTCTTTCCTACTATTTAGTGGTAGAAAAATATGTAGTGAGCTAGGGTACAACTACAGAGCTGCAAGTTAGATAGCTGAAGAGACTTTTGGTCACAAAGGATACTTAATGACATAAATATCATTAAGATATAAGGAAGGATACAGTGTCACACTGAAAAGTTTTAAAAGCAGGTTAGACAAACTGCTGGTGAAGCTGTAGTAGAAAGAACTGAAACCACAGTGGTGGTTTAAAGGTCTGAATCAATCTTCATAATCCTCTCCCAGTTGTGTTTTCTGTAAAATCTAACTTTTTCATACAGTCTTTCTTCCCACTTCATAAATGGAGACTTGATGTTAAAAAGCAGATCAAAATGCTTTGTAGTAGAACCATGAGACTAGGCAATACTGTCTTTTGGTGGATATGTTTGGTGCAGATACTTGCTGGATGCAGAAGCTCTGCCTCCTTATATTGGATATCTAAAACATCACGTTATGTGAACAGGGTTTTTTGGAAATTGTTAAATAAAAGAAGACATTGAATTCATTGCAGTTCAATATTTCTGAAGGGACTTATTCCTGACTATATTTCTGCTTTGCTTCTCCAGATGCAAGTGCCAGATAGATGTTAGTTTGCTCCACTTCAGAAGGGACACCAGTGATGCCTGGACCAAGTAAATACTTATTTTCATGTAGACACTCAGTATTTTCACTTCTCTCTTCAGGAAGCAGTGGTTCAGTATGAGCAATATGAGCAAGAAATGAAACATTTACAGCAAATGATAGAAAGCGCCCATCATGAGATCCAAGACAAGCCGATAGCAACAGGCAACATCCAGGAACTCCAGGCCCAGATTTCACGTCATGAGGTAGGAGAGCCAAAGTGCAACAAAATATACTAAGGGGCACCTCATTGACCTAAAAAAACTTTTCATAAGCAATACTCATATTAGCTGAGTAGCTTTTCAGACTTGCTTTAAGCTAGTTGAGCAGGTAGACTTAATATGAGGTAGGAAACTCATGCTATTGGTACAGTGTGGAGTGTTCATTTGTTTATTCAGTTAGATGTGTCCTAATCTCCAGAAAACATTGTGATAAGCGAAAACACTGCATAATTAAGGGACGGTTGACATAGGTATTTAACTGAGGAATGCCACAGAAGTCAATGCTGAGCAGTTAGTCAGGCGATCACTGCTAGTTCAATGATATTTTTATATATGCTTATTTCCATTCCCATAATATTCTGTAAAAGAACACCGAGGAACTTGAATCACATGAAAACCACAGTAGGTTTGGAGGAAAACTCTGACACTTTCACTCCAAAGGCTCCTTTTAAAGTCATTGTTGGGAATAGTTTTGTCCTGTGGATTTACAGGTCCTGTCCTCAAACTCGTTGATCTTCAGCCCTCAAATGAGTTGGGGTAGTCTCTGTGCAGCCTTCTTGCTTTCCTGGCATGGGACCTCCTGAACCTTTTTCTCCTTCCCTTCTCTGTTGTGTATTTCTTGGGATAGAAAATGCACTAGTGAACTCTGTGTGTCACTTCTGGCACCAGATGGCACCATTTCTTTGTCTTTGAATTAAAAGCTGTCTGTGCTATTATGTAACATAACTAACCTAATGTCATATGTGTTCCTCGTTTTCTATCCAGTTGTTACAAAAGTTGCTTATTATAAATGCAGAGCATTCTGCTTAAACAAAGAATTCTAGCTTTTTAGTACTGAGTTTAAAATGCTATTGCATTTTAAATGCATTTGAATAATGTTCGGAATAATTTATCTGTATTTAGAATTAAAGTAAGAAGAAGGAAACAGAAGGAAAGTACACCCTGATTTTGTAGGAAGCTTGTATTATTGTGCATGTATGTAACTAACTGCACTTTAGAACTATGTTGACCGAACCATGTTTCTTCAGACTTCCAGATAATAAGTATCTCCGTACTTGTGAATTTTCATGGGTAATAGTATCTCATAGGACATTGCTATTATAAGTTGTTTTATTTTTTGTCATGATCATATTTTTGCCTCCTTTTCCCTTTCTTTGTTTTCAGTTGAGGGGGGTATGTTAGATACTCAATGCAATAACATCTGTGGCATTGATGTCCAGTGCATCTCAGTAATATTGATAGAGTTTAGTGAGTGTATTGATTCACATGAAGCCCCACAGATGTCATTCATTGAACATTAGTGAATGACTGGTACTTGCCAAACAGAGCAGATAACTGTTCCAGCCGCTAGACATTACAGTTGTGGCTTGATTTGATTGCAGTTTGGTTTTCAGTTGATCTAGTTGATGTTTTATGAAACAAGTCTCCAAAGCCTTGGAGCTCCAAGCAAGTTCCTTTCATTGCTAACATGACAGACAGTACATAAGCAAGTACGCAGGCAGTAAAGTGTCATTCTCAGTCTTTGTGCTGCTTCCATTTCTAACTCTGTGTTTCTCACTATGACTGTTCTGATTTTGAGGAAATGGTTCCCTAAAAATGTTATAAAAGAAAAAATATTTTACTTTACCAGCCCGAAGCAGTAATCTTACCTACTTTTTAAAAGATATTGTAATTATTTAACTATTATACCTACTAGATCTTGCAACGTCTGTTGCTATTTTTCCATGAAAACTTGTGTTTGTTGAAGAAATAAAAAAAAATAACATAAGCAGAAATATATATTTGAATAAATAATCACTGATTTAGCAGGCCATCTTATATAAATTATTTAACTTTACAGATCAAAATTCTGTCATGTCACTGATCCTCTAGGGAGACAGAAACAATAGGTTTTGCAGAAATGTGACTTTTTTCCACCATTTTTTATTTAAAATATATTAATTGAAATCTTTGAAACTGGACACTGAACTGGGCTGCAGTACAGGGTAGGAGAGAAAACGAGTTAGTTCCTAAGGCTATTCATTTCCATCTTTCTTCTCTCATCTCACCTTCATCTTAAATTTATGATGGTGTTTGGCCAAGATGATACACCGTTTCATAACCATAAAAACCTATATTTTAAAAATGTATTCTGCTTTAGGTCAGATTCCCCAGCTCTTTTTGGGCAAAAGTTAGCTCCGTGAGCAGCTCAGCTTTAAATTTTGAAGACTTATCCAAAACCAAAACAGGATCAAAGCAGAGCTTATCCAAACACTGGCAAAAAGTGACCCAGTCTGCACTTAATCTTACTATGGGACTGCTTGTTCATATCACATTTGATCTTGTTAGACCCCAGGAGGAGTTATCTGAACAATCCATTCTTTCTGGCGAGAGCTGAATGGGGCATTTTTTACAGCTGTGGTTCCCACATGACCTCATTTCCATGGCATGCACTCTGCGGAGAAGCTTCACCCTCCTTGGATAAATGGAGATAGAAGATAAAAAAACCAAACAAAATAGGGCAGGAAGAGGGAGAGACATTCCCTTTGCTGCAGTCTGAAGCTCTGAGACTTCATGTCAGGTTCAGGCTGGATGGATGCAAGTGTGAGGTGTTCCTCCCTCCCTCCCTCCCTCCCCTCTGCGGTTATCACGCATGCAGAGCCTTTCGCAGCACTTTTCTGCTTGGGCTTCAAAGCCCTCGGCTCTGCGGTTGAGCCGTGCAGCCAGACGCAGCCTGACTTGTTCCTTCCACTGTCAACATCCTGCTTGTCAGCGAGCGCGGTGGCTCATGCGGGGCGTCAGAGAGGCAGCACTAGGATGTTATTGGCTGGGTTTGGAGGGGAGAGCTCGCCTTCACCACGGAAGCTGAAAAACTGCAGGTCCTGTGGCCTTTAATTGGCTGCCTCGGCGTTACGGGTTCCAAATGAAAAAATAAAACATGTTTCCTCAGGAGCTGGCTCAGAAGATCAAGGGATACCAGGAGCAAATTGCTTCTTTGAATTCGAAGTGCAAGATGCTGACGATGAAAGCGAAACATGCCACCATGCTGCTGACAGTGACAGAAGTGGAGGGGCTTTCAGAGGGAATGGAGGAGCTGGATTCAGATCTGCTTCCAGCACACCCTGCTCATCCCTCGGTGGTTATGGTAAGGAATGCATTGGGCTCGGTACTGTTTAGCTGAGCTGCTTGCTTTTGCATCATTGCAACACTGCTGTGTAGCAAACTGCTGCAGCTCACATCTACGTTTTGCTTTTGAAATGGCTGGAGTGAGGCAAACCAAACAAGCTGCAGCTTCCCCTTACTGTGTTTTGCTTTACATGGGTTTCAGGACTTGTCGATAAAGGATAAAGCTATTTAACAGACAAATACCAGTGGAAGTAGTCTGCAATAAGATGCAAATAAAGTGCTTTTTCTTACCTATGAGCACACAAGAGTGAATGCTAAGGAACTACTGAATTGGAGGATAAAAACAGAATACATATTATTTCTTGACATGTTGAGGTGTATAGGTTTTACAGACCATATTTTTAAATATGCTTTAGATGTTGATGTGATAATTGACATCCAGGTCCTGTATTCTCAGATGAGTGTTTTGGAAATGAAAGCTGACCAAGTACTGCCAGAGGCCTTGTATATGAGTTACTCTGCTTTTGTTTGTTTCTAATTGCTTCTCATTACAAACATACTGCTGATGCCATTGGGATTTTTGCCTGAGTGAAAATAGAGTGCGGATTTCAGTATTTATCACTGTGTAACAGTTGGGAAAGTAAGAAAAATGTGTTGCTGCTGGATTGTGCATATTTTAGATTTTAAGTCTATTCCTTGTTGCTCTAACTAGGCCTGGATACTGAGGATAATACTGCGTTTTTTCTGTAGCTCTCCATACTATTTCTACATGCAGCATTGATTCTATTAGAAGGCATTTAGGCAAACCCTGATTTGTTATTATTGAGTTGCTTGCTATAGGTTTTCTTTTAAATTCATTAGGGTACAGGAGAGCATGTTCGTACTGGAGTATTGACAAGTGAATGAGACTGTTAATTGAACCAAAATTTTAAGCTGGTAAATGTAATAGCGTTAAGTGACATGGTAGTTCTGGGCATGTGTTGTTTTTCTTGTTTTGATCTAAATCAAGTCAAACCAAAGTTAAGGTAACTTATTTTCTCCCTGTGCTCTGGGGTTGCTTTTCCTGTGGCAGATGACTGCTGGTCGCTGTCACACGCTGCTCTCCCCTGTCACTGAGGAGTCTGGGGAGGAGGGAACCAACAGTGAGATTTCTTCTCCACCTGCCTGTCGCTCTCCCTCACCTGTGGCTAATACAGATGCTTCTGTTAACCAGGTACCTCCCTCTTGGCATTCATTCAGCTTTTATCTCAGAGACATGCATGGTTCCATTACATAGGTGGTTTATTTAATCCTCAGAGGTAATATTTATCAAGGATCTGAGGCTTAATCTCTGACCTAACTGAACCTTCAGGTTCTAGTCCAAATGAATACAAATGTTGGCTTCTGAGTTTGAAATGTATAAATTCAGTATTACAGCTATTAACTATTTTTAAAAATAAATTTTAAATGACAGTTACAACGCTCTTCCATGTCACTACAATTTTCTATTTATAACCTACTTTTATTTTCAGAGAGGTACTCAATGGAATCTTGCATTCTGAGAAAAAATGCTTTTTTGTACTGCCATAATAAAACACTGCATCATGTCCATATGTCTGTCTTATGGTTCCGTTGGCATTGTAACATTGAAGCCACAGTCTGATAACTTCCACTTCAAACCATTTCAAGTATTAACTTCCATGTATTTTTTTCATGTATTGTTCATTCCATGCTTTGAGTCACAGTCTATTTTAAGTGCTAATGAGGCAGATCAGTGAAATTGCTGAAGTTAGATTTTAAATCAAAACTGAGGACTCTGGTACTTCTAATACATCATTGTCGATTAAAACCTGAGAAAGGCACTAACTCATTGAGCTTCACGTACACGAAGACACACATAAAATATTATAGTTTGGAAGTTTAGAAATGAGCCTTGGGAGTAGTAACCGTCTCATTGCATTCATCATGTTGTGCTTTTTATGATTGTTTGTTTGATTTTTAATTTGTGGCTGCTTTCAAAATTGACCACTGCAGACATAGAAGGTAGAATGGTATTGCATTGTATTGCCGAGTAGAAATAGAGAAGTTTGAGCAGGTTGCCTACTAATTCCTTCCACTCATTTCAAAGATGAAGTTGCTGAATATAAAAGATTTGTTTTTATGAGCTGATATAAGAAAGAATACTAAGACAAGATAGTGAGAATGGTGATTTCATGTTAATAAAGTTATAAAGTTACCTTCATGAATAAAAAGCTATATAATGAATGAGAAAGATTTTTCTAGGTTTCTGTCCTTTTAGATAATCGGAATTTTCCCCGAAAAATATACTTGCAATAGGAAGGTAGCTATATATTTATGCACAAAAATCTCATGATAGTGTTAATCAGTGAAAGAGTTAAAAGAAAATATAAAAAAAAAAATCAGTGTTAGTTTATTACATTTCTCTGAAAAGGAAAAAAGCAGATTAAGAGTTCCAATAACTCAAATAATAATGAAAATTTAGTGAAATGCTGTTCTCTCATGAGCTGACACCAAAATGCAAGCTTTAGAACCTGTGATTTACAGGGCAAAATTGAACAAAAAGGTTGTCTTTTATTTAGCAGAAAGTCTTTGAAAGAGAGAAAATCACCAGTATTATAACAATCTAGAAAACTGACAGATTAAGGTTTCTTCAGCGTGGTTGATGTTGAAATGAACTGCATGTACTAAATAGCAAGCGGAAGAACATTCAAAATGCAGTGGTTTACTTACAAAATGCTTAGGTTCACACTCACATGAGGTAAAGCTAAAGAAGTTAGGAAACTGCTGGTGCTGGTCATGATGAGTGCCCGGGGAGACTTCATGAAAGAAGGTTGGTTAAAAAAAAAAAAAAATCTAGAAATCTAGTCAGTGGTGAATTAGGATTTTAAACGTAAGTTAAAAATATTTTGTATTCAGCGAAAGAGTCAGCAAAATTAATTTGAAATTTTTTTGTTTTAAAAAGTAGCCAGTGTTAAATTATTTCTCACAGGAAGATCACCTGCAAAATACCAGAAAAACATATGAACAGGGACTCTAGAAAAAAAAAGAATTTCATTAATCTAGTCTTTGGAAAATAATTAAAAGCTCATATGAAGTGGGGTGGTTTTAGGAGGGAAGGTTGAATGTTAAGATTGTTTTTAAATTCATCCCGAGTAATCTATGTATAATCTTTCTTCAGGGTTTCCTAGAATCTCTTAATGGTGAAATACAGCTAGTCTGAACTGAGATATCTATGTGCTAGCAAGTAATGAAAACATAAACCAAATGCTAAGTGCATATTAGTGAAAATACTGGTTCTGTGTATTGAAACAGATTGAACAGACTATAAATACAAGAAAGTGACAGAGCTAGCACTGTTATAATTAACAGTTGCCCAAATCATTTGTTTTGTACTGAAACTCCTCTAAAAACAATTGGTGAGCATGGGGAGCAACTATAAAAATATTAACTTTTAGAAGGCTGAGAGATTTCACAGTTTGTAACAATTCAGCAATAGATAACAGTCCTTAATGCAGTTTATACTGATGAATAGCAAAATTAGACACTTCATCTGTGCTGCAGTACTGAATGAGAATCTTCTGGAGCTAAAGCTTCTCACACTTACCCAAAAATATAGTTGATTAAAATTTAGCACATTCTTTTAAAACTTCTTTTCCAGACACGTAATGCAGAACAATTGAATTGAAAAAGCTCAAGTGCTGACACAAAGCTTTGGAGGTCACAGCTGATCCTGTGATCCAAGTCTTCAGCACTGGCTCACTTTTAAATGTCTTTCTACCTCTTTGTTCACTGTCTACTTAATCATTCTTTCTCCTTCCTTACGAAAACTCACCGAGGATGCGACAACCCTTATTAAATGTCTTCTGAAATCTAAACACACCCTTTTCCCCTACATCCTAACAGCAAAGCTTGATTATTTGTCATTGGCTAATTTTTATAAAAGAAGGTATGATATGTTAGATCCTTTGTAGTGGGAACAAAATCTATTATGTGTAAGAACATCTGGATTCACACTGTCAGCACTGAAGTCCTACTAAAAAGTAGGAAAGACTTAGTGCTAAGTTGTTTACTCCAAAAATTAGTTTGAAAAATCAGGAAAGACATTGGTTTCCCCTCTTTTAAAAGTAAGGCTTTTATTCTGGAAATAATGACTAGAAGTCTCAGAAGCCCAGATTATCTCTTGACATTGAGGGAAGGCTAGCCGAGGGCTGGAGAGTAGCTGCAGACAAAGCAAATTGAGAAGTTGTTCGTCCTGGTGCAATTTTTCACTGTGACTCGGAAAGATCACTTGTGGTCAGATTAAAAAATTCTGAAATTGCAATACTGAATGCTGTGCTAAGATGTTACCTATTCCCTGTTGGCTCCTGGGCATTTTAAACACTTCCATCATTAAATATGTCGAGTTTCCCAGTTATTGCCTTTGAAGAAGTATCTCATCTGACGCTTTTGGCTAGTTTGATGTGCTGTCCATTCTTGGCTGTTCTGTTTCTCTGGGGAGACTGAGTTTTCAGATATCCTCAGTAAAGAGGTGGGATCAAGCTGTGTAAAAATACTGAGTATAGAAGTTCTAGTGAGAAACAGTTCCACCCTGAATTTTCAATGGTAATATGAGCACTATCCACTTTCCTCAGTACTTTTGGTCCCTTTTCCCACTATTTTTTATATGTTAGTTGAGAGTAGCTCTTTATTTAAAGGATTACTCTAAGATAGTGCTCCATACTCTTTTTTTCTATCTTGACTAGTTATTCATCATTTTCCTGTTTGGTTCTTCTGTTGCCTTCTCTGTGGTAGTGTTCATTAGGGTTATATTCTTTGCCACCTACAGTGCCATAAACCACTGCCTGTTGTGATGGATTTTCCCCATGTGCAGATGTGATAATACTAGGACAGCACTCCCACTTACAGCACTCCCCTCCTGGTCTTTCCACGTCTGTCCACATTTTCTTCCTAGCTAATATGAATGTGAAAAAAAAAATGCTTTCACAATTTTCACTGCAGTGAAGCTCCAAACTGTACTCAGTGTGCCAGTATCAAGTATTTAGTAACTGTGTTGCTTAGAGGTTTCCTGGTGGTTTTGACTTTGTGGGTTTCATTTTAGAGGACATATGCAATGGGACGGTATGTAGGGTGATATAGTTATGTAGTATCTTGTATTCTGAGAGTGCAATAACATGCTTCGTGCTTGTAGGACATTGCTTATTACCAAGCCTTATCTGCTGAACAGTTGCAGACAGAAGCTGCTAAAATTCAACCCAGCACTTCAGCCACCCAGGAGTTTTATGAACCAGGCCTGGAATCAGCTGCTAGTGCCAAACTGGATGACTTGCAGCGTTCTTGGGAAACTCTGAAAAATGTGGTGAGTCTTCATCAAAATGAGTTCAAAACAATCAACAAGTTTGTGAGGAGTAAAAGGCAAAGAACTAGTTCACTGATGTGCTGCTTCTCTGCATTCTTGGTGTTCAGATGGTAACAAAAATTGTTAGTTGTGATATTATTTTACACTGGCTTTGTTCTTTGTTTGAAAGCCTGTGCAGGATGGACTTCCATTAGGAAAAAATAAGTCATTAATGCTGATAGTTGCCTTCAGAAATATTGGCTATTGTCAAACTATATTCTGTAACCTAAGAGAGAAATTTACTCGTGCTCAATGAGCTGGAAAAAAAAAAGCCCGAGAATCCAGTTTCTCCAAATACTAAGTTAGCTTAATACATTTCTACATAGCATTGAAGCATAATCATTCCATGATGTATGAAAATGGTCAAAGTTTTATTCACATGCTATAAATTTTAATTCTTTGTAGAGGCACAGTAGCTATTACAAGATAATAAGAACAATGCATCTAGCAAATTGTTTGAGTGCATAAGATCTAAAATAAGGCATGAGCACCTGCCTAGGTTTTGTCTGCTTATTAAAGTCTATTTTTGTGCAGTCACAGAACTCAGGATTTTACTTATAATATTTAAACAAATAAATATTTTAAATAATTTTAATTTTTAATATTTTTGCTTTATAATTTGTACTTTTGAAAACTTGTTGCAAGTTTTTGGTTTTAGTCTCGGAAGGCTAGGGATGTATGAAGCAGAACGTAGAGCAAAGCCCATATCAGAGGTCAGAATGTATACTTTCCATTATTCTTCAGATCAGTGAAAAGCAGCGCACCCTCTATGAAGCTCTTGAGCGTCAACAGAAATATCAGGACACACTCCAGTCTATATCCGCAAAAATGGAGACCATTGAGCTCAAACTAAATGAGAGCCTGGAACCAGCCAAAAGTCCAGAGAGCCAGATGGCTGAACATCAGGTAAAACCTTGGATGTGAGCAATAGTGGGAGAGCAGGCAACCTGTGTATCTTTAGTTCCCTTTTTTAGATAGTGGCATTCTTCATGGCTGGATGCCACAAAAACATGCATTACTTGTATGAACTTTCCCTGTTAACTGAATATCTTGCCTTTCTGGACTTCCTGCTGTTCTTAAGATTGTGTAATGGGGTTTCTTTTAAGAACGGGCCTGTTTTAAAAAGTAAAATAAATCATAAGAGTTTGTCCAGTTGAAATTCTCAGCAAAACCTTTTGTCAAAGACTGTGTTCAGTGACACCTACACATACTGTTCTTCAGCATCAGTGCTAATAGCATATTCTGGACTACTCATAATGTTCCCAAATTTGCGAAGGTCATAACAGTATCAATGCATTGTAAATTAATCTCAATATAATTTTTGTCTTGTTAAACAAAGGGAAGAAACCAAATGACACAAGAAATGCCGTCCCAAGGGAAGTAATCATCTAAGCCTTTTATCTGATATCTTGAAACTGTATATTGAGGCCAGCTCTCATTTCAGTAGGAACTCCATGACCTGAAAAGGATAACATTTGGCTTTTGTATCACTGTGTGGTGTCCTGTGCATCCAATCCAATGCGTATATACTATCAGACTTGAAAGTAAAGTATACACTCCAAGGTATTGGTAATGCAGCATCCTTTTGAAGTTAATTTAGAAATTGATTTATAGGATAAGAATGATAATAGGAACTTATTTTACATTATGGAGTTAATCTCTGATGTTTATATATATTGCTGGATGGTTTTTCTCCAGTTAGTATGTTTCAGGGTGAAAGATTACTCATGCCCCTATTTCTCTCTCACAAGCCAACATATTCACTATCTTCACTGTATTTACTAGAATACCCCCCAAAAAAAATTGTTGGAAGAATAAATCTGTATATTTCCAAAATAATTCCTTCTGGTGATATGTTTGACATTCAAGATAATTAACTAAATCCATATTTCAGTTATTAGATGCATGATCCTAGCTTAAGCATCTAAAAACAGGAGTCAGTCCTTCTGAATTCTGGCTCTACCAAACCTGCAGTGATAAATTGCAGTACTCTGTGTTATTCATGATTCCTTGCGACAGTGATCTTGAATTTTAGATTAAGGCTACATCTCTCTTCTTACCAATAAATGAAGACAATACTTCTGCTCTCATTTCTGAATAGGCTTTGATGGATGAGATTTTAATGTTACAAGAAGAAATCACTGAGCTTCAGACATCATTAGCCCAGGAGCTGGTTTCAGAACCATTGGATGCAGAAGCTGTTGATCAGCTGGCGTTGCAGTCCACCCTCATGGTCTTGGCAGAACGAATGGCCACAATTCGAATGAAGGCATCAGGAAAACGACAACTGTTAGAGGTACAAGAAAAAAAAAGTAATCCAAGGACTGGGGCTTTTGGATCACCTTCCACATTTTGAGAACTGCTTTTCGCAGCTGGGTACCTTCACTAAAGTCCTTAGTCACCATTGAATGCTGATCATTCAAAAAGTCATTTTCAGTTCTGCTCATTTCTCAAAATTCCTTTTGCTAATAAATTATTGCTCTTTTTTAGTGAGCCCCTCATTTTAATCCTAGGCCATATGTAACCAGAAGGAATTTAAAAAACACACTGCAGGAGTCATATTCTATATAGTTGTTTAGGACTATTTTTAATACCCACATTGAAATTTTCTCAATAGTTTCTCTTGGTATTCCTTGTCCTCCATAGGAGAATTAATGAAGTGCAGGTATTAAAAGTCATGTTATTTACAGTGAACTTTTGAGCAATCCCCTGTCCATACTGAGATAAAAAAGAAGGGGGAAAGAAATAACAATTCTTCCGAACCTTTGCACTGTTGTCTACACTCATATTTCCAGTGATTTGCATGCAAACTTTTATCATGGAAGATGCATCCCTTTATTTCTGTGTTTATTAGCATTACCAAAAATCCTCTAGTACTAAGGTGATGTCAGAAAAGTCATTTACATGTAGGAATGTTACTGTGTATATTGTACAGATAAGAAAATGCAGTCATGCTAAAGCTGGCTACAGATTTGCTACTCTGAACATCGCAAGGCAGCTTTACTGCAGTGCTACTAAGAACTGCAGCAGTGGTTTCATAAACACAGCAACTGCTGCCTTTACAATTTCTAGAATAAATTCATTCTGAGAAACCAAGTGAGAACTGGCTTTGTGGATCTACCCTGGGTTACAAGGGAGCCCCGGCGTATATCAGGTACTTTAGTTCTGTGCAGTAGTCTGAGACAATGAACAGGTCCTTTGAAAATACCTTTAGTATTCTTTAAAGAATTGACCCACGTTTTAATTCTCTGAAGAAAGATGGCTTTCATCTAAAAATGAGGAACTGGAAGTAGAATAGGGATCCTAGTATTTATAGCTTGCACTCCATACAAGATCTTATAAACTTCTTGATAGTACTTAGGAGGTAGTTCTAACTAAGAATTTCAAGATAAAGCATGAGTGAAATATACTAATCTTAACTACAGTTAGAATTGAGAAAGTTATTTTAATGCAATAGAACAAGTATCTCACAATAATCCTGGCTAAGAAATATGCATGGTATGCAGACAATATTCAGTAATTTAACTTGTGTGCTTTATAGCTCTGATTTCACAGATAAAATCTTGAGATGTAAGTGTAGGAATACAGATAGAAAAGGTAATGAAAATATTTTGCTGTTGAAGGCATGGATTGGCAATATTGTTCTTTCTGTGGACCTAATTTAAATAACTGGAACCTGAAAACTGTTATTCTGACATGCTATTATTAACTTTCCCATTAAAATTAAGCATTCAGAAAAGTTGTACAAACTCTGCCCTTCTGAGGGGTTTGTCCTGCACGTGGAGGTCTGAATTTCCTTGCAGAAGTTTGGTAGGTTGAACCTGACCAGTAGCCAGATACTCACCCTCACTCCCCTCTCCCGTGGGATGGGGGAAAAATAGAAGGCAGGCAAAAAGACTCATGGATTGACACAGATTAATAGGGTAAGGAAAAGCTGTGCATGCAAGCAAAAGAAAACAAGAACTTATTCACTACTTCCCCATCAGCAGGCAGATATGTCAGCGCTTTCCTGGAAACCAGAGTCACAACACATGTAACAGCTGCCTGGGAAGGCAAACTCCATAGCCACAAATGCCTGCCCCCCACCCTCTTTCCCTAAGCTTTTATTGCTGAGCATGATCTCATATGGCATGGAATATCCCTTCGGTCAGTTCAGGTCAGTCGTCCTGGCTATGTCCTCTGCCAACACTTTGCCCATGCTCAGCTTACTGGTCTTTGTGAGGAACAGTTGGAAAGAAAGCCTTAATGCTGTGCAGGCACTATTTGGTAGTAGCCAAAACATTGCTGTTATCAGCATGGTTTTAGCCACAGTTGCAAAGCATGGCACTGCACAGGCTGTGATGAAGTTAACTCCATACCACCCAGATCCAGTACAACCTTCTCCCTTTGTTCCATACCATTCACAGAATGCTTAGATTCCACATTCTCTCATACATCTCAGTAACCTCTGACCATCCCATTCTATCTGTTACTTATTCCAGAAATCCCCTCTACTCTCTCCAGAGCTCTGTATCTCTCTTGGACTGCAGAGCCCTCTTTCAACCTGCTGGCAACATTCCCAATGCAGCCCAGGGTACTATTAGCCTTTTTCTGCCACAAGAGCCCATTGCTGACTCATGTTCAACTAGGACCACCAGATCCTTCATTGCCAAGCTGCTTTCCAGATACAGTGGTGCCTGGGATCGTTCCTCTCCAAGTGCAGGACTTTGCAATTCCCTTTGTTTAACCTCATGAAGTTTCTGTCAGGCCATTTCTTCAGTCTTTCAGGGTCCATCTGGATGGCAGCACAGCCCTCTGGTATATCAGCTACTCCTTGCATTTTGTGTCATCAGTAAACTAGCTGAGCTTTGTCACTAGCTTCTCTCATTAGACTTTTTGACATTGATCAGCACCCTCTGGGCCCAGCTCTTCAGCCAGTTTTCAAACTCATGTGAGACTATCAAAAGGGTGAGTGAGTCCTGCTGATCACTCCCTGTCTCTCCAATGGATGGACCAGCTGAGAGACGGAGCCAGGGAGTCTGTGCTGCTGCTATACTGAAGGAAGTAGAAATTCAGTGACTGAACTGAAACAGAATCTCAGTCATGAGAATAGTATGCTTATAGACTGAAGGTGATAATATTTTGTAAAGGTTTCCGACTTATAAAAGAAAGGGCTTGTTATGGCTTAGAAATATTATATAGAAGTTATGAGAGACAGATATGCAAATTTTTTTTAAAGTGACTGTTGAGGCATAATATTTATGTTTAAAACTAAAATATAATTTGTACCTCTAGGAAAAACTGAACGAGCAACTGGAGGAACAGCGGCAAGAGCAGGCCCTTCAAAGGTACCGTTGTGAAGCTGATGAGCTTGACCACTGGTTACTCAATACCCGAGCAACGCTGGACACCACTCTGGTTACAGCTGAGGAACCTATGGACATGGAAGCACAGCTGGTAGACTGTCAGGTAAAATTGTCAGTCCTGTAGTGCTTAGATGAACAGGATGGTGGCGGCTTTATTTGAATGTAGAGTCAAGTATGGATCCTTAATGTTAAAACCATTATTGAGTCGTATGAGCCAGCATATTAGTGGGGAAGACATTTCTGAGCTCCTTAGAACCTCACATATGCTCAGTTAGCATCATCGATGATCTGTGAAATAAAATGTAGCCTGTTCTTCACTTCTTGTTAAAGATTGCAAACGATGCTTTAGGAAGCTCATGTAAACATAGCAGGAGGAAAACAAGGATGTCCTGACTGCAAAAACATTTGAAGGTCTACAACTTTCAGAGGGCATTTTGTTTTGCTTTAAAGGCCTTGTATTTTGCTTCACTTGCTGTTTTTGCTACACTCAAGCTGGAGTTGTTGTACAGCTCTCTTTATAGGTATGAAAACACTTGCAGTGTACTTTCCTACTCCTCCTTTTTCAGCTGAAAAACATAGTCCCAGTAGCCACGGTGACTGGGACAGTGTTGTATTTTCTTCAGGAGTAATCCCTATGCACATTCAAAAGTAAATATCACCAGTAGTTACTATTTTTATCAATTTAATATTAAGCAACCAGAATGCCAAAACAACTGAGGAGAAACACTTTTCTGAAATAGGATTAATTATGTATACTTTTATTAACAAGACTTGGATTGGTCATAATATCAAGGTTCTCAAATCAGTAGGATTTTTCCATTTGTAATAGAGAGTTTAGAACTCTATGATCAATTTAATTACAATCACAAGATAGACAAGAGACAGATGGACAAAAAATCCCTTTTTATATTGAAGAATGAGGATATTTTAGGATAATAAGAGCTAAGTTTCATATAAATCCGATGACTTAAAATTCTAGTTAAATTTCCACTGGCATTGCTCCATTATTGGAATTCTCAGTCTGCTCAGTCTCAAGTGTTCTTTCATCACACGTCCTTGGGAGCTGTTTGCTGTATATAGATAAACCCTGTGAACTGAAACAGAGCAGTTTTGTTTTGTTGTTTCTTTTGTTTTGTTTTGTTTTTTAATATAATCTGTAGGAGTCTCAGCATTAAAAAGAACAGTTAACTTTGTGGAAAAGTTAATACTGCCGTTCTTGTGCTGGTTCTTAAAACCTTAATGCAGTTCTTAAAGTCTTAATAAAAGTCCTTTTAGTTTTTCCACTCTCTAAAGACTCTTCTCATCTTATGCTGCACACATTCTTTCAGGACCAATACTTGTAAGTTTGTGGTTGACATTTGCAATGGAAACAAAAACATTTGATGTCAGGCTGGATTTTTGAGCAGTAATTGTTTGAGGTTCGAATTTGGAAGATTGAAATATGCACCATGTCTGTAATGCATGAATGGTTAATGGAATGTCAGGAAAGTAGCTTTTGAGAATAAACATGCCAGAGATTTGTCACTTTAATTCTCTCTTAAGAGGATTATACAGAAATCCTTAAGTCCATCATGCACCAATCAGAAAGAGCAAATAGCGAGAAGAGCAGCTTCTCAACACAGCCAGAGCAACACATAGGAGGAGGTAGGAAGCATTTCACTAAATGTACATGAAAGAAGAGGAAAGAAGTAACTCTAGCTGCACGCTCTGTTTCTTGCCGTTATGGATGTCGGTCTAGCATCTTAGCCATCCTTACCTTTAATGTGCAAATAAAGAGCATCTTCTCTACAACAAATATTTTTTTTTTTTTTCCAAACAACTTTTGAATTTCCTACTTTGAAAAAGGTTGCAAACAGAAATGGCAAATGCAAACATTTGCAGACATATTCCTAAGGACTTTAAAAGGGACTGGAAGGCAAAGCCATGACAGTCTGGCTTGCCCATAACTTGGCGACGGGTGAGGTAGGCCACAGGTCACCTTGCCAAAAGCCTGACGGATGCTGGAAAATGTATGAATTTGGTTCTTTATTTTTGCTGCTGCAGAACATGCTGGTTGAAATAGAGCAGAAGGTGGTAGCCCTCTCAGAGTTATCTGTGCACAACGAGAACTTGCTTATGGAAGGGAAGGCTCACACCAAGGATGAGGCAGAGCAGCTGGCTGTGAAGCTCAGGACACTGAAGGGCAGCCTTCTGGAGCTGCAGAGAGTGCTCCATGACAAACAGATCAACATTCGGGTAAGTGGCTCTTTCCACCTAGCTTCTCAGTGTGCAGAAGGTTGGGGGATTTCATAGAAGTTTATGCAACTGGGGAGAAGAGTAAAAAATATTGTACTGATTTAGTTTGAGCTATTCATCTTTAGTTAGTAGATGGAATCACACTCCAAAATAACTGCCTAGCAAGCTTTAGCTTATCATTTTCAAGTTAACAGCATGGTGAAACTGTCCTAACCTGTCTTCTCTGGAAGGACAGTAATAAAGTAAAAAGATCATTAGCTTGGTCTGGATATACTCTATTGCTGTTCCCAGATTGTACAGGCTGTGTGTCAGGCTCCCTCCCACAACAAAATAATAACCCTAAATACGTACTTCCCTCCGTGCAGTGTGCAAAACATCGGGAACAGATAACATCAGTATAGTGAAATATTTTTTAAGTACGGCTAATACTTAGTGGGATCATTACACCAAACAAAATATCATATAAACAAAGAAACATCTCACCTGTTTTGTCCCAGGTTTCTGTTCCTAGCAGCATTGGTTTGCTTATTGCCACCAGTTAATTTTATTTAACATTTGTTTTTAATCATTCTTTAGGTTAAACTAGCATGTGGAGAACTGAATACATACAAGAAACCCAACAATGTAATGTGACTGACTGGTTTTGAATTTGCTTTCCCTGTTGTGACTCCCTCCCCCACCTTTTCTTTTACTTCTTTTCTGGGCTTTGCTGTGCAAATTAAACATGATAAGCTTCAAAGATTTCTGGCTTGTAATGCAGATTAAAGTCTACTGAGAGGTTAGCTTGAAAAGTCACTTGACGGCTAAGAACTATTTTTAGTCCAAGGCAGCTGGATAACTATAAAACTTAACATAGCTTCCAAAAAAAATGCCTGACAAAAAAACACCAAAAAAAGAAAAAAGGAAGGAAAACCCACAGGTATTAATTTCAGTTCCCTGTAAGGTGAAGCAACTTTAGTGTTATTCTTGCATAGTAAACCTCATGATTAGGCAAATGAAAAGTGTTATCAACATGTAGGCATATAATACTATGTCCTGATATATTATTTGTGAACTGGAAAGGCATTGCAGACTTTATTGCTTAATTTTAAAATATACATGCTGCATTTTACAATGGAATGGTGTGATTTAGCATATTTAAACTTTAAAAACAAATTTTTGGATGCTTTTGTGTTATTGAAAATAACAACAAAATAATCTCCAGATGTAGAATATGAATCATTTAAGATGTCATGTGCATGCAAGACTCAAGTTTCTTTAAAAATTGCAAGCTTTTTTTGTATTACAGTTATGCATTGTGGAAGAAAATAGGTATACACAGAATGACATCATCAAATTTTCATTGAGCAATTTTTTTCAAATTAGAAATTCTGTAATGTCTTTTCCCAAATATTCAGGCATAAAGTATTTCTTCTGGACTGAGGCTCAGAGTATCAGTTGCCCAAAAATGCACTAACCCTGTCTTCTACTATTTTGAACTATGAGAACTGTTACATGCTAACAGCACTCTTGTTGGTGCATGTAAGAAACACAGACTTATACATGTCTCCAGATGTACCGATAACCTTCTAATTGCCTGGGGACGTATAAAGACCAGCCTGCCCTGAGAAAAGGAAGGATCCTCCCAAGTTGCACTGCAAGACCAGAAGTGTTGTAAAACAGAGCTATGTTTTCCTTAAAGCGGTATTTCAGCATATCTGTGAGATTCTGTGACTTCCTTGCAGCAGTTGCGGTTTTCCTTCAATGATATGGAAAGTATGACTTGGAGACCAACTCCTTTATTCATAAAATAAAACAATGAAACTCATCAGAAACATGCTGGATCAGGAAAGTTCCAGAGTACATTGATTCCAAATGTAGCATTTTTCATGAACTTTTGAAAGATATTCAAAGTGTTGCCTTATTATTACCTACTATAAGTTACTAAGGTAACTTATTGTTACCTACTAACTTCTGTTACGTACGAGCAATAAAAATAAATATTTTTTTTTTTTTTAAATAGAATTCTTATAAAGCAAAACAGAATCAATTCTGAAGTAAAAACAAAACAAAACAAACAAACAAACAAAAAAACCACCAAAACCCCCAAAAGAAAACAAAAAAACCCCAAAGAAACAAACAACAAAAACCCTGACAAAAGCCCATTAGATAATGGGGTTTAACTATTTAATACAAAGTGTGTGTGGGAGAGGCATGACTTCAGTTCCATACGACAAATATATCCCCAATATAAGTTTGTACAATTCTAAATTCCTTTGAGAGATCAATTTTATCACACTTTTCTTCAGGGATTTTCCAATTATTTCTGTGCTGGACTGGATAGTCCCCAGGAATGACAGCCTCAAGCATTTATCTCCCTAGCTATTTAAAGGAAATGTAATATAGTTCCTTCAGACAGAATTCACATGAAAATGCAAGTGTGTTTTTCAAATTTATATTCTGTGGTTTAAGAATGATAAAATCTGATTCACAAATAATTTTATTCTAAGAATTGTGAATGATAGTATGTTTGCATCCACAAATGCCACAGTCCTTTTAATACTTTGCTCTTGCAGGAACTGTGGGACTACTATTTATTTGTCTTAGTGTAACTCCAAAATTGTAGCTTCTCAACCTTCTCTCCAGAGAAGGAAAGAGAAACTATAGCTGAAATCAACCTGCACAAAGGCAATGAAGAACTATGTACTGTTCTCCAGAGGAATTTACAAGTTGAACAGCTAGAGTATATAAAACGAAGCAGAACTTTTAAATATAATGTAGGAGTATTGTCTTTCTTTTAATTTTTTAAGAAATAAAATAAAATTCTAGAACCTCTATATCCCTCACATAACATTTGATTTGCCTAAACTGATATTTTGTAATGACATTTTTCACACAACAACCATGCCAGCTTTTCTAGGAACTTGCTCCTACGAAGTATCGCAGTTTACCTGTAAACTGAATCCATAATGAAACAAAGCTCCTTCACAGAGCAAGGGCTGATGGTTCTCTCCAGCTCTGGGTACCTGCTCACTGTTTTGCTCCTCTTACAGTTTATATCCTTGAACACTAATCAGTCCTTTCAACTCCAGTATACTCATCATCTCCCAAAACTGAAATCTTATCCCTAACTTCTGCTATTTGGCAAAACTACCATTTCAGTGCCTGATGCCAGGGATACTGGTGGCACAAGTCCATCCCAGTTATTAGTATGAGGAGTACCAGGTGAGGCAAAAAGGGCTTCCTCAGCCACCTTCAGCCCTGCTGGTCCTTCCCTGATTTGAGACAAAGGCTCTCTGGAAGATGGGATGTGTTTTTGTTTTGGAGGGCCTGCTGTAAAGTCTGAATCATTTGGTAGTCTTTAGAGCACTTATTTAGAATAAGTGCTGAATCATGGGCAAAATGTGAATCCTACAAAAATGAGGTATAGACGTTTAAAAAAACAAATGTGCAAACTCTATAGTCATTGTGTGCATGAAAGTAACATTGAATATATCCAGAGAGTTGTTTAGATCAAAGTAGTCAGACCTACAAGTCTGTCTTTAACATTAGGCCTGATGTGTTAAAATCCCTGCATTTGAATATGTATAAATAAATTTAAATTTACAGCCAACATGAATTTCAGAAGTCAAGAAGTTGATGAAGCGGTTTTGGGAACTATTAAAGCATTTGCTTTTTTTTTGCTTTGCTTGCACAGAAGGCCTGGTTTATTACTTATTTTGGAAAAAATCATACTGATAGAAGTATGAAGTGAGGGGAGTGTTGCTTTTGCTGTTCTATTATAACATTCTGTGGTTTGATCTCTCTTACTGTCTTTACTGCTCATACCATATAATCTACTGGTAACTGACTGTGTTTCTGCCAACCATGGGTAGATGCATTATTCCTAGTGATAAATAAATTTTGACCAGAATGACAACTAGCATTCTGTTGGGTTTAGTTCTAAAAAAAAAAAATAAATTGGCCTTAATTGTACTAAAAACCTGACAGAAGCAATCCATCAATTCACTGCATTGTCAGTTAGAGCTGCACCCTCCATTACAGACTAATTTTCAAAGAAAAACAGTCTTCAGAAACACATCAGTCCATGGTCTCTGATTTCTAGTGTCTCATTCTGCTAAGTGCAGTGGTGCGTGTTTATTTTTACATTCTTATGGATGCTTTCTTGCAAGTAACCAGTGACCAGCAGAAGTCAGAAATCTAAAACCATTGCTCACTTCAGAATACACGTGAGCCAGCAACTTGAGGTGGAAGGTGGCACTAACTTTTGGGTTGATGAGCTGGAGTTTGTAAAATCTTTATTTCTTACTCTTATACAGCAGGGATCATTGCAAGAAAAGGAGGAGAGTGATCTGGACTTTGTTTCCTCACAAAGCCCCAGTGTCCAAGAATGGCTGGTGCAAGCAAGAACCACTCGCTCCCAGCAGCAGCAGAGCACCCTGCAGCAACAGAAAGTTGGTGTTTTGCATATCTTTGATTCCCATCTTTAGGTTAACACTGTCCCTGAGCCATTCTGATACTATTTCCGTGGAAATCTTAATTTTTACACTGTTTCTTACTCAGCGCTTTTGTAATGATGTATCTGAGCTCACTGTTTTGTATCTGTAACAGACACAGGCAGTCTAGACTTCCCATGTGACCACGGTCAACTCACTTAATCACTCTACCCTTCCATTTTCCGTTAGGAAAATTGAATTAAATCAACCCTTAAAGTTACTGTAGGGAGATGATAGTATTTGTTCAAAATAGTAATCAATATTGTCTTTATACAAGTGAAGATATACATATTACAAGGTTTATTGTGTGGTATGATATACAGACATCCTCACTAGCTTATCAGAAATAGCTGTCTTTGCATGACAGCTATGCAGTGTAGACATATTATTCCAAGGTAAAAACAATCTGTTTAAGATTTGTTTTGGTGTTTGTACCTTGCTGTGCTAGGAACTGGAACAAGAGCTAGAAGAGCAGAAGAAACTGCTTCGGTCAGTAGCATGCCTTGGAGAAGAAATTCTAACGCAGCACGGTTCTCCAGAAGGCCCATGTATAAGGTGTGCTTTCATGCAAATCAAATTTCTATGACCCTGTGCTTTGTCATACTTATGGTTACATCCCTCTTCTGCATGTGATCCACTTTTTTTTTTTTTTTAATCATTTTACACAACACCTAGGATACTGGAGTCCTGGTTTAAAATTAAAGAGTCTGATAATATTATAGTTACACAAGCTCTTTTGTGCTGATAGATCATCTTTAGCATTAAGAAATTCCTTTTATTCTTATTATCAAGCACCACACTAAAATTACAAACTAGTATGGTTCCTCAGACAAGCAGTGGATGGTCCAGCATTGGTGTATGAATCATAGCTGATCTCTAAAATATTGCAAACTGCTGTTGTAACCAGAACTTTCCAGATGAAATACTGCTTAATTTTATTTTTCCTGCAGTTAGTGAATATTTTTTCCTTTTGAAGTCTTTTGTGTTTTGAATTTCACCTCTAGTCTACATTTTCTTGTACATTTACCTGTTTGGGGGAAGTAGATATCTATAAAAACATTGGCTCTGGGTGGGAGAGACTTCTGCCATAGCAAAGGCAGAGGAAAATAACTTCCTACTGCTGATGTAGACCGTGAGGGAGGAGGAAGGGCCAGGTCTTGAGAAAAGGAAACCGGGGTGAACATTGCCAGCTTGAACATCAAGGAGCAATCAGTCCTTTGGTTAAAATACTTTGTTGATTTATCTCAGTAGTCATGAGCACCTTTGTGGCTCCTCCAGCACGTCAATGTCTAGAACCTGAGGGTGGTTCTTGAGGCAGCAGAACCGAGACTTGTGCATAGGGAATGTAAGCTGTACTCAGTAAGTTCTTTTTCTCAGCATTTCTTTCAATTCCATTTCGTTCCATTCAATATGGTTTTTTTTATAATAATGCCAGAAGTACTTATCTCCTTTTTGAGACTTCCTTCTGTCACAACAAGTTACACTATAGAAAGAAAAAAAATCAAACAGAAAATGCTGAACTTTATTCACTGTTTACCAAAGCTAAACTCATATGCTTGTCCTGCATTAAAATATTGGAGGTGTCTGGCATTTTGAGAGGGGAGGTAAGGAGTCAGATAAAATATTCTTTTTGTATTTAATGCTTTGAAATAAAAGCTGTTTAAAGATTACGTTTCGATGTAGTACATGTTCAGTCTGTTTGGGGGCATTCTTACTTAGTAAGGATACTTGCAAGTCTAAACAGTTTCTTAGAAAGTATATCACAGTCAAGAAATTCCTGCAGTTAAACTATCCTTTTTCTTCCTATCTGAAAAAACAAACCAAGTAAAATCTTTAAAAAGTAGCAATTTAAGTGTAGAATTTTCAGACTGAAAGAGGAAATGAACACCTTACCTGTTATAACTTTTGCTTTTGTGAAATTTCTGTACATCTTGTCATTCAGTGAGAAGCCTGATACACTGTCGGAGGAATTAGGCTTGGAAGGTGAGAAGCCATCATCTGAAGAACAGATGAAGATGAAATGGGAAAGTCTGAACCAGGAATTCAGTACCAAGCAGAGATTGCTCCAGAAAGCTTTGGAACAAGAAGAGCTGGTAGCTATTTTTAATTTCTCTTTGCATTTTCTCTTGGAAAGCACTTGTCACAACATGAGGTACACTCTGTTCATAGCAGATGCATTAAGGTGATGTAGTTAATGTAAAGATAATAGAATAATTTATTTTTGTGACACTTGAAAGACTTTGAAATATTAGCAGTAGCACTCCTCTTGTTCAAAGTGATATAAATTGCACTACTATTCAGGAAGGAAAAAGGGAGCAAAATTTTGATCTATTTCTCTAACCCAGGATAATTCTGTAATATCGGCCCTCTGAAATTGACCAGTACGCTGGTGACAACTTAGAGGAAAAATCGGTATTTTCAGTTTGAATGTATTTGTTATGTTCAACTCATCGTCTTATCAAGTATGTAAAAAAGCAGCAAGTGATTTCAGGCACAGAATTTTTACTTGAAGAAGCAGGTATTAATGACATAAATTAGGAACAGTCCAAGATCTATATTAATATACATCCTCCATTTAATTTTTAATAGACCCATGTGCACTATTCTTTACATAATACTACAATAAAATCAGCTTCAAAAGTTCTAAATATCATGTATTCATTTCATAGTAATTAATATATTTTGGGGTGTGAAAACAAGTCAATGATAATTCTGGCCACAAGTATTTATTCTGCACTTCTAGTGAACCTCCTGTTGAGCAATCTTTTATTCAAGATATTCATGACAGAAAAGCCATGGAAGGGCCAAAATTTGGTGATATCCTTTGTCAGCAGTAGAATCTGTATAGATGAGTTTTGTGCCCCCTGTGTGTGTTAGAAGCACTCCTAATTAGTACTTCTCTCGCAGCAGCTGTATAGCAGACCAAACAGACTGCTATCTGGAATGCCTTTGTATAAGGAGGAAGGACAGGATGAGGCTGAATCCTCAGTGTCACCAGTACTGGCTGAATTGAATCAGGCCTTTGAAGATGTGTCATCTGAGGTAACATTTCAATTGCCTTTATAACTTTTCCAGCAGACCCGCATTTACAGTGAAAACTCCTCTAGCTCCTAGCCCTTTTCACAAATATTAGGTGTTAAAAAGAGTATGTTGTATTTCTGCTCTTTATTTCTCTGGTTCCTTCTGCTCAGGCTGGACTGGTGGAGGAGGGCCTGCATCTTGAACAGAAGCTGTATGATGGTGTTGCAGCCACTTCCCTGTGGCTAGATGGTGTGGAGGAGCAGGTCTTTGTTGATACAGCTCTGTTGCCAGAGGGAGAAACGGAAACATATCTCTGCAAGCAAGAGGTAGGGAGTCCATGAATGGGAGTTTCTTTAAATTGCCAATAAGAGTTCATTTTATGTAGTGTTCAGAAAGCAAATATTAGAATCCTAGATAAGTGACGTGTGATAATCTCTATGCAATTTTGCAGTATTCTGCTAATGTTTAGAAGTAACTTTATTCACTGTGTAGATAATTTTGGTTGGCTTGACCCTGACTGGATGCCTGCAGCACCTCCTCCCCATCCTTCTTCACTGACCTTGGTGTCTGCAGAGTGGTTTCTCTCGCATATTCTCACTCATCTCTCCAGCTGCAGTTGAGCAGATTTTTTTACCTCTTTTTAAATATGTTATGTCAGAGGTGCCATCGCTGTTGCTGATGGGCTCAGCCTTGTCCAGCAGTGCGTTGATCTTGGAAGCAGTAGCATTGGCTCTGTTGGACATAGGGGAAGCTTCTGGCAGCTTCTCACAGAAGCCACACCTGTAGCCCTCCTGCTACCTAAACCTTGCAGTGCAAAGGCAGTGCAAGAATGTTGCAGAAAAAAGCACCCGACCCCAAATTTGGCTGGTCAGAAGAGAAGTAAATACAGTCTTTCTTCTGTTTAACTTCATTGCTAAGTGTTAGCAAATACCGCAGTGTTGAAACTGAAATTAAGTGAAAAAGAGGGAGGAAAGCTCTGGGGTATGGAAACAGTACAAATTCATCAACATGAAAGGGAGAGGGTAGGAGGAAAGAGGGAGAGAAAATAGATTTTTTTCAGCAGCTACTTGGATTTCTGCTACACAAAGCCCTTATTTGGTCAGGTTCATTTTGTTTCAGCCTTTGTTTTCCTCAGAGAAGTCTGGGGTGATTTTTTTTTTTTTTTTTTATTTATCAGAAATACTTNTTTTTTAATTATCAGAAATACTCTAGCTGCATAACTTTGTCTAGCATGTGTTTATTAACAATATAAAAATATCTCTGCATCGCTGCAAAATTGGCAATTGTGATGGCAATACATTTGTCTGCTTTCTAGAATGTCTCATTGTTGCTTTGTTTTGTTTTCTACAAAATCAGTCTCTTGCCAAAGAAATCAAAGAGATAACAGAAGAAATGGATAAGAACAGGAATTTACTTGCTCAGGTATTTCCTGAGAATGGTGATAATAAGGGTATTATAGAAGACACTTTGGATTGCCTCCTGAGAAGATTGACCTCACTCGAGTCAGTAGTAAACCAGAGATGCCATCAGATGAAAGGAAGGCTCCAGCAAATAGCTGCTTTCAAGGTATGATGCCCACCTGGAGGAATTAACTGGAGTACATGTCAAATGGGGACATAAAAAATTTGATTCTCAAAGCAATGAGAATTTTTGGTACCAAATCAAAAGAACATAGGTTTTTATTGAAAGTCAAACTTCTTAAAAGTTTCAATATTTCTGCTAGAAGCCTTCTGCAACTTATTGTAAAATTATTGTAAAAATTATCATTCATCCCTCATCTTCTCACTCTGCTGGCATTATAATAAATGGAATTTGTTAACTACTCTTCTCAAAGAAGAAAAAACAGCTTTAAAGTTCCACTCTTCTCATTATTTAATTTCACAAATGACAGAGTACAGTGTTTTTATTAGCTGTGATAAAATAAAAAGCATAATACTGATCCCCAGCTTTCTGATCAACCTATCCTGTTATTCTACAAGAACTTGTATCTCAACTTGTCTGTGTTGAGCAAAGCAGAAAATAATGAAGAGAAAAGGAGAAATGTTTGCTTTTAGAATTCCAGTAAAAATATTAGAAAATAGTATGCTGGTGGCTTCAGATGTAGGATCAGCATTTCATAGGTTGCACTATATGTTTTCTTTCCAAACTCCATAACCTTTCCTCTGCAGCAGATAGGAGAAATATAATCCCAACAGTTTTCAATAAAAGGCCTTTCTTTGTTGAAGAAAGGAGACAAGCTGATGAGACAATCCTGTGCCTTATTGTTATACCAGAGATAATTAATATTTAAAAGAATTTCTGCCAAAAAAAAAAAATCAGAAACACACTCCTATATAATGCTAAAATACTTAGAGAAGTGTACTGATTATTTTTCATTTTACAAACATTAGGAGTTTTTTTTGGGATGAATGCATGAAAAAAAATTGATTGTGGTTTGGTAAAAATTGTTCAGTGATGTGTATGTATCTAGTCTATTGAGGTGTTCTAAAAGTTGTAATCTGTACTTAGCCCTGTAATGTGTTGAAGCCTTGTTTACTTTTTTTTTGCTATTTGCTTAATTTTGTAATGAAAAAAGCTTACCTTAAAAAGTAAAATCTAGCTTGTTTATGTGCATATGTGCTTGAACAAACTGCACAAGAATAATGTGGTGCTGTTAAATAATTATCTAATTGGAAATCAAAAGCAGAAGTGCATTCACAGGTTGTGTTTTCAATAGAAGTTGGTTTAGCTTTTGGCTCATATTTATCAAGTTACTGATTTTCAACAATGTTGCTTGTTTTACATTGGCTAATTATGTTGAATTGTTTGTTGGTTGTTTTTTTTTTGCCTTAGTGATGCCATTGTAATACTTGAAACCTTTCAGATCATAAAATATTTTTCAGTTGGCTTGTGCTGTGATTTGCTATAATTTATTGGTTTTGTTGTCTCTTGTAGAATGACCTGAAGCTTCTGTTTACATCGGTGGCTGATAACAAATATTTGGTTCTACAGAAACTGGCAGAGGCAGCTGAGAGACCAGAAATGGAACAAATGCAGGTATTACCAAATGTCTATTACTTGAGCAGGAGGGAGGGAAAAGATAAAATTTCTATTCAATGTATAACTGCATTCTAGAGAATAGTTCTAGAAAAACATATGAAAAACAAAAACAACAAATTATGTTGAGGGTTACTTTCTATAGATATTTCTTGTTACTCAAGAGCTACTGTCATCTGGTTCTAGCAGGTGACTGAGAGGAAGAAACTTATCCTTCAGCTAGACAGAAATACTGGCCATTATGTATCTGATAATCAAATTTTGAAGGAATTTTAATTCATGTATGAATGAGAGATCTGGGAGTTTGTGTCTGTCTTTCCTGTCCTTCATGATGTGAAAGATTGGTAAAAATTTAGCTCCTATATGATTAATTTAACTACCAAGTGGGAAAACAATATGGTAATAAAAAAAACCCTGGCTTTGTTTCTGAATATCCACGTTGGCTGATAAAACATTCATATTTAAAAGCATTGCTTTTTGTTCAACACAAGATTGGGATAGCAGAAGTAAGGCCCTCAATCAACTAAGTAGCTTAGGTGTGTGAAGTGTAAGTTTGGTGACTGCATTACTCTGACTCAGGAGTTCTGCTCACATATATAGTTTAAGCACTTGGATATGCACTTTCCAAGAAACGGTCTTAGCAAAGGACTTCAACTACAGGAGTTTACTTAGTGCTTTTAACTTTGTTATAGCTTGCGTGCATTAATTCAGCGGAGACTCTTAGGTTTAAAGACCTTGTTTCTTGCAGCTTCCATTGAAAATGTCAAATTATCACCCACATATAGTTGCAAATACCAAACTGTCCAAGTGCAAAAGGGAATGTACAAGTCCTTTTCCTTGACAGTAATATTGCCCCAATCCGAGTCCTGTAAGAGAACTGTGCACAGCTCTTCGCTATCATGCATGCATTTTGCTGTGATGGTTGTTTGCTTGGTGCTCAGATGTGACAGGAAGGTGTTCACAAAAAAGAATGCTTTAAAAGAAATTATTAGAAAAACTGAAAGTCTTTTTGTATCTGTACCAACTGGTTAAAAGTTTGGAACTTCACAGCAAGTTGTTGTATACTAAACCAGTTTGTTATTAAAAAAGTCATAATGCTGTGTTGTACTCAAGTTTAAAAAACAAGCTGGGCTCTTCCAACTTTGAATTAATATTTTTTCTTTATAGTATCCTTTTAAATTTCAGCGCACTGAAGGACTGATTAATTCTTCCGACAGGAGACAGAGAAGAACATTACTGTATGGCAGCTACATTACAATTATTATACCTTCAAAACAATGATGTGATTTTCCAATACAGGTCATACTGCAGGCAGAAGAAGGTTTGAAGGAACTAGATGCTGGAATCAATGAATTAAAGAAGCATGTAGACAAGCTCCAAATTGACCAACCTTCCATGCAAGAACTGTCTAAGATCCAGGTATGGTTCAGAAGTTCCATCTTAGGCCTTTCTGGTGATATCAAAGATATTACTATGCTCCTTTTTATTGTTTATAAGGCAGTTTAGAAAAGCATAATTAAAAACATTTTTGTGTGTATAAAAGATTATTTTCTCCCTGATTCACCTATATTTTCCACTTTTGAATTTTCAGATTTTCTAAAATCTCCGCTTCTGGTAATGTTAACCATAAAAGCACACAAAACAATGTTTAGTTTCAGCTCTTGTTGAGTCTGTATTCAAATAGATAAAGTTAGGCATATAAACATAAATATCTGAAGGTTGAGGCCCTGTTCTCACCAATGTCTCACGATTTGGGTTTTAATTCTCTCTCACATCCATCATTTAAAAAAATAAATAAATAAAAAAACCCAACACCAAAACGGGAGGGGGAGGAGGCAGGATAGATAGCTAATGTGACCTGAAACTGGAAATGTTCTACTTTCAGTAGAACACCTTTCATGTTCCAGCATACCTTCAGTCAGACTTGGTTTTGAAGGCACCTAAGTAGTAGAACTCTTATTTTAAGGCTCTCCAAAGTAGATACATGTGGTCAATTGATCCGGAACTTTTAGCAGGCTGTCGAAACTCCTTTGTGAGCAGTTTGTTGCTGAGGCAGGGCAATGCTTAAGGAAAGATCAAGAAGGAGGTTTACTTCTGACATAATTATAAATTGTAGGCGAAGGAAACAGCTGCAACCAGACTGGAAATTTATTAAGCCAACAAAAGAGATCTCAATTAAAAATAAATGGCACAGAATTTGTGCAAATATGTCTTGTCCATTTTTTATCCTTTTGGTCATAGAGCCTCCTACTTTTTTCTTTTCTGTCAGATTATGTGTAGATTTCTCTCCCCCACCCCACGCCCTCCCCCCATTAATTTCAGTTTTTAGAAAAGCCTTCCCTTTGCTTTTCTGACAGTTCTGCTTCTCGCAATTGTCTCTTTAAATCTAGGAGAGCTGCAGTCTGAGGGTGGGTACTTTGCTGTAGCATTGGATGGTCATAGAGATATATTACTTTATTAGGTTCTGGAGGTCTTGTCTTGATCAAAAGTATGGGCTTACCCTCACAGGCAGTTGTATGTTCTGAGTATACAATTCTGAAAACCAAATCAAGACAGTAATCCTGTTCAGGTGAAGAAAAGCATCTTTACATTGTTCTCACTTTTATGGCTGAGGTATACAAGATGAGTAAAACCATGCAGGAACTGATAAATTCTTCCTTTTGGCTCGTTTTGTAATTTGGCAGTATGGGAATGCTGTACAATACACACGGCACTTTTTCAACACTTTACTGTTCCATTTAGAGTATATTGCTATTTTAAGGCTTGTGTGATTTTTACAACAGGTTGTCTGTGTCTTGATTGCTACCAGTAAGCTGCTGAGGCGGGAGCGGGAGACAAATCTGTCTTCGAGATACCTATAATCTGTAACCATGATAGAGTCCATCTAACCCCCTGCATTACAAGAATCAAAATATAAACAGCACCTCCGGTGTGCAGTAGCCACTCAGTAATCTGTTTTTTTGATGACTTAAGCCCGATCACAATCCTTTCCTACTTAAAGTGAGCCTTTGGGACTCTGCTAACTTTGTTCTGAAATGCATGCCCTTGAAAGAGTTGCAGGTCATGCTTACTTTTTCGCTCTTTAAACTATGAGTTGTTAATTTATCAATAAAGTCAGTATATCTGCACAGTCTTTTTGAGCTGGAAATAGATATTATTCTGCTAGTATTCATAGAGGAATACAAAGACAGTAAGGTTGTTTGTAGGAAGGCCTATGTAAAGTGTGAAATAAGAATCACCACTGCTACTTTTTGCCCCCAAGGATATGTATGATGAGCTGATGATGATGATTGGATCCAGACGGAATGACCTGAATCAGAATCTGGCTCTTAAAAGGCAGTATGAACGGGCTTTACAGGACCTGGCTGACTTGTTAGAAACAGGTCAAGAAAAGATGGCTGGTGACCAGAAAATGATTGTTGCTTCTAAGGAAGAGGTTCGATCACTACTTGACAAACATAAGGTAAGAAACTGTTACGTATTTCAGAACTAACGGTGACTGTAAGCTTGTACACATAAAATTGCTAATCTTCTGTTCCTAAAGGTTCAGGAGCTTTTCAGAATGGTGGAGCAATATTAAATTGAGATATATTAAAACTTATTGTATTTCAAATTGCAATCAATGAACTGTTCTGACTGAATAACTTTAAAATATTTTGTCGAAAGTCAACCTGACTAGATCACGTTTTCTTCCTCATTCTAGTAGAAAGTTCCTCTTCTTGTCCTGTCATGCTACATAGCATCCACTGCTCCATTTTTTCCCAGGAGGAAGTTATGTTTGCTAATAATAACCCACAAAATATGTGAAAGCCTTTCCACATTTTTGATTAGGCAAAATTTTTTGGTGGTATTTATCTGATTTAAGCTATTTTTGGTTTTGGAATTTGAGTTGGGATAGAGCTTGCGTGAAAAGGATGAATTCTTTCTTTCTTCAAAAGAAAGATTTTGTTGTTGCTGTATTAATTAAAATTCTGGTGGAGTGAAAAGTTTGCCTAATTGTATGTCTACAACTACTTGATTATACTGCTATTGTCTTAAAATTTTGATTTAGTTGTGATGAATTGAGTAACAGTTACACTTTCTCTTTTCTATTCTCTCTGTACCTCTCTCCTTCACACCCGTATTTCTCAGGAATATTTTCAGGGGTTGGAGTCTCACATGATCCTGACAGAAACGCTTTTTAGAAAGATGAGTAGCTTTGCCCTCTTGAAGGAAACTCAGTCACATTCAGATCTAATGACACAAGCTTCTGCTGTATTAAAGCTGGCTCATAAACGAGGTGTGGAGCTGGAATACATCTTAGAGGTGAGAATTTCTGTGGTCTTTTCTCTGCTGCAAGGATATTCTGTAATGTCGGTTTCCTGTGCTTGGACAGAGTTGGTGGACATAAATCTTTTGTCATACACACAAGGCACTGATAGACTACATGTAATCTTTGCTGTTTAACTCTTGTATCCTTCAGGTGACACAAGTTGCGTTCCTCTAAATTTAAAAGCGCTGCTTAGCTACAGCTGACTGGGAGAACGTGACAGCTTTATCCATATGTTCTAAATAAAAGCTGAGCTTGACATAGAGATGGTGTCTAATTATAGATTCACTAGACGTCTCTGCTGTTGCTTCTGTACATTCACAACCGTGCACCTATAGGATTTCAGACTGAGAAAGCGAGTAATAAAAATTCTAGATACTCAGATCAGTATTCACCATATACATGGATAATTTGTGCTTGCAGACCTGGATGCATCTGGATGAAGATTACCGGGAACTTATCGGACAACTGGAATCTGTTGAAAGTAGCATCCCCATGGTTGGTTTGGTGGAAGAGACGGAGGACAGGCTTACAGATCGGATTACACTTTTTCAGGTTGGTGCTTTTTAGACACTCTTTATGAAAAAATTGGATGAAAAGAACATCTGAAGGTCATCTAGTCCAGCATCCCACTTGAAGCAGAACAATTGCTGTTGGCTGAATCAGCCACAGTCTTGGAAACTGGAAAGATGGAGACCACACAGCTGAACTGGGGCCCAATTGCAGTGCTGGTTACCTGCTTCTAAAAAGGTTTTCTGTAATACCTAATCTAAACCTTCAACTTCCAGCTGGTCACCACTGTTCTTTTTCTATTGCATGGCACTACTGAGGAGCATTTACCTCTATAATCTTTTTGATTTTACTCAAAATAGTTGTAAGCTTTTGTTTGACTGGCCCTTAGCCTCCTGTTTGCAAATCTAAAGCACACCTCCCTCAGCCTCTTTTTAAAGGATGTGTACTCTAGGTCCCTAAACATCTTAATGGCTTTGCACCAGAGGCTGACTACTTCCTTCTTCTTGAACTCAATAAGAGGTGAGAGCGGGGCAGAATCAGATGCAATAGATGTGGCCCCATCAGCACCATGTAGGTGGGGATAATAAAGTAACTTGTTAATTGTTCACAGTCCTAACACAGGCCAATGTTGCAGCCTGCCTTATTCACGGTGTCTTGGCTATGGAAGATGCCAGGTTAAATACACCAGCCTGTTAACTACTTTCCAACCTGTACTGATAAACAGGGTTATTTTGCACATGGCACAGAATAAGCACTTCTTATTGAGAATCCTAAGGTTTCTGCTGCCTCCAACCTCAAGTTTATCAAAGCGTCTCTGGGCTAAGTCTGCCATTTTTTCTGTCAACCTCTCTCCCTACATTAGTGTCATATGCAGATTTACTGAGTGCTATCATAATTCATGCCATTAATTAAAGTGTTGCAGATCTTTGGGCTCAAATATCAACAATCCCTGGAGTTCTCTGCCCATTGCACTGTCAGCCAGACATTGAGCCTTTGATCACTAGTGTTTGAGACTGGTAATGCCACCAGTTTTCAATCTATGTAATAGTCTGTTTATCCAGCCCGCTTTCTCTCCACTTCTAGAATAGCATCCTGGGGGAGAAAGTGTCAAAGGCTGTACTGAAGTCAGTCTCAACCACAGAGACAGTAGTTTCATCCTAAAATGGTGACAAGTTAGTGAATCCAAGCTGAATATTCCTCATTACCTTTTGGTCCTTTTTGTCCTTGAAAATGGATTCCAAGAGGATGCCCTTTATGATCTTTCCAGAGAGCAAGATGAGACTGAACAACCTGCAGATCTCCAAGTTGCCTTCCCCCTTCTCAAATGCAACAAGAACTAGTGGTTTAAATATGGGTTTCTACCACATCCTGGTTTTGCTGTCTGTTCTCAAAATGAGAATTCTGGTTTAGCGTTTTGCCTTTTGTCTCAGTGTATACCAGATGCTTTATGTTGAGCTCTTTTTTGTTTTCTTGTTTTGTTTCACAGAAAAATATCTGCCAAATTTTTCTTGCAAATTGACTTCTTGTCTACTCTGAATTTATCATGTATATCATTCTTTTACTAGACAGCTTTCTGCTTTTGCAATAGTATGAAGAGAACTTAAGCAATCTATTAAGACTCTGATATGGCATAATTTTTAATACCTTGTTTGATTCTCTCCATGATCATTTTTAGGTTAAAAATCCATCATAGTTAGTTTATGGCTATCTTGGAATTTGTATGCTACTCTCTAGGAGTTATACATTTATTTGAGTATATATGTTATATGTAAGTACACACACATATGTAGATATAAAAATTATGTTAAATTATTAAGTCTCTGTGGAAGAGAAAGTAAGAAGAGTCATAGATAGTTTAAGTACACACCATGAGACTGGTAGTTTTGTACACTTTATCTTCAGATTAGTTTCAGCATAACTGAAAAATGCGTATTCATGTACATTTTGCACTGAAACTTAGTCAAATATGTAGGTATTTTAAAAATCTGTACTATTTGTGTAATGATAGCAGAATTTGGCAGGTATCTCTGCCCACATATGCAAATTCCTTACCCATCCACAAGTCACTATTTAAATGAAATCTGTCTCTAGTCCCATTAGATTCAGCTTAAGAGTATTAGCAGCCTTTCCTTTTCCAGTAACTTTTTGTTTTCTTTTGCCCTAACAATTAGCTTCTGTGCTCAGGTATTTGGATGAGTTGAGGGTGGTCTTCTCTTTTGTAGCTATGGACAGCAGGGAGGTAGATCAGTAAAAGAAGAGTTAGATGACCAGGGAGCTGAAGATAGGCATTGAAAGGGCTGGTGTGGCCCCTGCTAATAACTTGGTATTGGACAACTTTAACTTTCATTGCATTAGAGTTTGCAGCAGATGGTAAATTAAGTTCTGACATTTTAACAAATTTCTCTCAGAAATGGTGTTGCCCCACAAAGATTTGTTTGAAATAATTCTTTTTAAGTGTGAAATATCTATACCAAGCAGAAGTTCATCATAAGGAAGTGTGAATAAACACATTAAAGTGACAGTTTTTGTGACAGCAAGTTCAAATTTTGAGCAGGTTACCTGCATGATGTTTCTCAGGGAGTTCTAGAGTAGGTGCAGAGGGGAAAAAAAAATGTGATATGCTGTAGTGACATTCGATATGCTACAAAACGCAATAAATGAAAACTTAATGTTGAGAAAGTGTGAAAGCAGAAATCTGCAGAACTATCTAACTATCTCCTCTGTCATTACAGCATCTGAGAGCTAACCTAACTGAATACCAGCCTAAATTATACCAAGTGCTAGATGATGGGAAAAGGCTCCTTTTTTCTGTTAGCTGCTCAGATCTTGAAAGTCAACTGAACCAACTAGGAGAACGCTGGTTAAGTAACTCCAGCAAGGTTACCAAGGAGCTTCACAGGCTGGAGACAATACTGAAGCACTGGACAAGGTAATGCTGATATACTGGACAGTATAAACTTCTTTACTTTAACCTGAATAGCACAGGTGATTCTAAACCCAGAACTGTTAGATTTGACTTTTAAAAGAAAGCACTTTGAGATGTATGTTTGACTACTCTACAACATCCTGCATTTGTTCCATACACGTGCTACCACACTTTCACATTTGCAATAAAACATGCAACAGCTGGTGGGAAGAAGTCAGAAGCAATCTTATTCGGATGGCTGTTAGAAGCCCTGTATCCATACAGGTTGTGTGTGCTTTGCTGGTAGCATGAGTAACCTCAGCATGTTCTGGTAGGGACATTGTCACTGCTGGGCTCTTGTGAACCTGTGTCATTGCATATCATGGAATCATGGAATTATCAGAGTTGGAAGGGACCTCTAGAGCTCATCTAGTCCAACTCCCCTGCTGAAGGATATATGTGAAAGGGAGCTTTTAGCTGCCTTTATTAATGTTCATATGCTACTTTTGAAATTGATTCCCTAAGTGATATACAAGCTTTGTCTGTTATTCATAATATTGCTGGCTTGTTGCGATTTTATATATAAAGGTTATGTGGAGACACTCTCATTCTGACATCTCATTAGTCACTTGGCATTTGAAATTATATGGACATAGTTTCTGGAAAAAAAGGCATTAAACTTCTTCCCTGACATAGCTTGTGGTGAAGCTTTTGGAAGACTTAGCCTTCAAATGGAAAGTAAAAATGTGTTTATATGTGTAAGGTGAGGTGGAGTGCTGTTGCACTTGCCCAAACAAATTGATAACTTGATCCTTCATTACTAGTCCTTTCTTAAATTTTTCCTAAGGGGCAAAAAGAAGACACTGTTAGGAATTTTGGGTGTAATGGCTAAAAAAAGACCTTTATGTACCATGCCTGCCTTTAAAATTCAATCATATTTTTGTGAAATTAATAAAGGAAGTAAAATATTTTTATTTTAAACCTGGCAATCAGTATCTTCCTCTGACACATGGAGGAAAGACTGCTCAGTTGCAGGCAAGAATTGGTGATAACTGCTTTAGTCTTCTTTATACATCTTTACAGATATCAGAGTGAATCAAGTGAACTGACACAGTGGTTACAATCTGCAAAGGAGCGACTTGAGTTTTGGAGCCAGCAGTCTTTGACAGTTCCTCAGGAGCTGGAAACAGTCCGAGACCACCTGAACTCCTTTTTGGTAAGTCATTCATGAACCTTGGACACCTTTTTCTCTCCAATTACAAATAAATAGTTGAGCAGTAATACTGTTATAAACTTTTTCTCATTGTTCAAGTAGTGAGTGTGCAAAAAAAAAAAAAGAAAATTCTGCTTCTGTAGGTGAGCTTTCCTTCAAAGAACTGCTATGTTGGAACATTCAGCACTCCTTTGCTATATGCAAAGATTATAAAGCCTGATGATCCTGAATACAGAAAATGACTGAAAACAACTTTTGTTCTCACTTGGTCTGAAGTATAGCTGATAAACGCTAATAGAAATTACATATTTTTAAAGGGAAGGGAGGATATTCTTAGTTTTCTGAGGAACAGCTTTACTGATTATTTCCACAAAAATTATTCTGCTTACAGGAGTTTTCAAAAGAGGTGGATGCTAAATCATCACAGAAGTCATCTGTCCTGAGTATTGGGAACCAGCTCCTCAAACTGAAGAAGGTGGATACAGCAGCATTGCGTGCGGGATTATCCCACATTGACAGTCAGTGGACAGAGCTGCTGGCACAAATCCCAGCAGTACAAGAGAAATTGCACCAGGTAAGGAAGGCCAGTTTTGGCCTTTGATATTTCAGGCCATAGAGTTGGCACTGCTTTTAAGAGATAGTTACTTCCTTCCTCAATTTATCCATGTGAGGCAAAATCGGAATGGCATTAATGCTGTTTTTAACGTGAAAGAGCTTACACTCATGCCCAAATCTTGTCTACCCCTTCTGTCTAACATCAGTTGATGTTAAAGTCAGACTTTCAGTTACATGTTTTAAATTTGAGCCAAAAAAAACATGAGAGTTTTTTCAGCATGTTAATATGTTTTTGAAAAAGGGGAGTTCACATCCCTGTGTCCTGTCAGGTTCAGATAGTGGTTTTTGCGCAAATTGAATAGACTGGGTTCAAATCTATGCAAGAGAAAATATACCTAAAAACACTGTGGAAGGTTCCTGCTAGTAATGCAGGAGCAGGAGGGTTTCGGTTGTGTAGTTTTGTGGGTTTTAGCGCCATAGTACTAAATTTAAAGAATTATACTGGTCTAAAAGCTGCCTTCGTATTTACCTGCTAGGAGGTTATCAGTGTATTTTCTTTAGTTCATAATTTGGAATGCTTTCAGACATAGTAGTATCATCATGACTTAGGGTAAGAGAGGAAGGGTAACAAATATTACCTGAGGGTTATTGCATTAAACCAAATAACGTCATTCAGTATTTCTCTTGTAACTGTGTATGTCTCCCTAAAAATATCATAAAATAAGTTTCTGAGTAACTCAATCTAAGCAAGCACTACTGTATCATATGTTGAAAGTGAGTCTTTTAAGAAAACAACAGGTACTATTCAAAATCAGCCCGTTTAGAAATCACCACCACAAGAAGAGTTTTATAAAATTATTTTCCATGGATTGATTCATTAGACATTTTTGAGAATGGGAGAAGTGTAACTTAGAGTTGATCTTCTACATAAGCCCAATACAGAATTATGGAATGAAAGTGCAGAACCATTTGGAAGTCAGAAATGGAATCTTTGAGTTTGTCCAGTTTCTTTGTACAATGAAGAATGGAAATAAGGAGACTTTCATTTAATATATTCTTTGCCTGCAGTTATGCAATAGATCCACCTATTAAAACTTTTTCTCTTTTTAACTTTATCTTTTTAATAAACTTGAGGGATATGTTAGGGATATAGAATAACATAATAATAAGAGCAGGAAAAGGAAATGCTCTATTGTAAGGCAAAGCAAGGATTTCTCATACATTTTCTTCACAACACACATTTTAAGTCTATTATCTCTACAGCTCCAGATGGACAAAATTCCTTCTCGCCATGCTATCACTGAAGTTATGAGCTGGATCTCCCTCATGGAAAATGTCATTCAGGAGGATGAAGAGAAAATAAAAAATGTAGTAGGGCAGAAAGTCGTTCAAGATTATGTCAAGAAGTACAAGGTACTGAGTGGAAATGATACTGATTTCCCTTTTGAATTATGACCGTTAAGTATGTCTACATATGTAAAATATAAGCGATTTAAGGAGAAAGAAAAAAAAAAAAAGAAGCCCAAACTTACATTGTGGAGTGGTTAGAATTATATACAAGTTACAATTTGGTAATATTCAATACTGTGGAAAAGAAACCAAGGTTACTTTTTCCCAGCTGTTTAGTTACGGCAGGAATATAAGTTTTAATATACCTACTTTAATTTCCAGGTAAATCCAAAGCGATATGATTAAACCTTAATAGGTCTATCTTTCACCGAAAACCACAAGTCACTTTGAAAATTACATATGATTTTTTATGATTTCTCTGCATAATATTACCTTCTCCTCAAGTGTAGCCTGTTCTTGAATGGAACGTGGTCAGTAATTTGCAGATCAAGATAATTTTCATCAGCATCTGAAGCAAAAATGAAAGATACTATATCTTGAGATAACTGTTGAGGAGCATAGATATAGCAGAATTTCACTTCTTTAACTAGATCAGTAGTGCTCTTGTAATAGTGCTCTATGCAGTGATTTTATTCTGAATGGCAGATTTGTTTCATTCGTTTCCTGAAAAATCACTTCTTGGCTATTATTCTTCTTTGTATGTATGAATATTTTCCATCTTATCTGATTTTGTATAAAAAATGTTGACACTAAGTGAAAAAAAATTAATATACAAAAGGTTTTCATAGATCTGATCCTTGAGACTAATTTTACTTGAGGTTTTTTTGGGGGAAGGGATAGGGCTAAAGGGTAGCAGGAAAATCACGTTATTTACTCAAAAGGCAATGTGTTGCTGGTTTATTTCTCAGTATATAGGAAAAATAAAACAACTGCTTTTAATTACTGTTCAATTGCTAAAAGAACCTTGTAGCTAATTTGTGGTAAAGCTGTAAGTTGTGAACGTTTTTCCTCTTTTTTACAGGAAGGTAAGAAACAGAGGTACTTATGTTTTGGGTTTTTTATTCCCTTCTTTTCTACTAGGGTTTCAAGATAGATTTAAATTGCAAACAATTGACAGTAGACTTCGTGAACCAATCAGTGCTACAGATTAGCAGCCAAGATGTCGAAAGTAAACGTAGCGACAAAACTGATTTTGCAGAACAGCTTGGAGCAATGAACAGACGTTGGCAAATTCTGCAGGGCCTGATAACAGAAAAGGTAATGAAAAATTATTAGATTCTACTTAGATCTTTCAAAATACATACAACTATAAGACAATAGTGACTGGAAGCCTCTGCAGGTCATACAGTCCTACCTCCTGCTCAGAGCTCACCTTACAGTCAGATCAGATTTGATGGGGGCTTGCTTAGCTGAGTTTTGAAAACCTCCAAGCACAAATTCATACCCTCTCTGGGCAGTCTGTTCCTGTGATTAGCAAGTCCTGTGTGGGACAAGTTTTTTGCCTTGCTCCCAATCTGGATTTCCCTTGTTGCAACTTGTGACTGTTCTCTCTTCTCCTTTTATTGCACATCTTCAAGAATAGTCTGCTTCCATCTTCTCCGTAACACCCCATAAAGTGGACAGATCAATGAGATGCTTCCCTTGTTTTTTCCCCAGTTTGAACAACGCCAACCTCTCCCTGTATGCGATATGCTCCAACCCCCTAATGACGTTAGTGACCATTCAAGTGACCATTCATTGTCAATCTCTCCGTTGCTCTGGAGGGCTCAAAATGAGTCACAAGAATTAAGGAGAAGGAAAGAATCACTTCCCTTGACCTGCTGGATGCACTTTCAGTAATCTAACCCAGGTTGAGGTTGGCCTTCATCAGCACAGACCCACACTGCCAATAATTGTGTTCAAGTCAATGCCCACCATGGCCCCTAGGTCCTTTTCTTCTATCCAGTCTGCTGCTAGCCTGTATTGTTGCATAGGGCTATTCTGTCTTTAATGAATTTCTTGAGGGCTGATGAGACTATTTCTCCATCTGCTGTTTTCAAATCCTGCTTTGGGGGTTGGTTTTTGGTGTGTTTTTTTAGAAGAGAAGTGCTATCTCATTTGCTATTGAATAATACCTAGAACAATAAGAAAAATCTAAGAAACTTTGAAACAATCAATTGGGAAAGGAGGTAATATAAATCTTCATCTACTTTAGACAGATACAAACAAGTAATGCAAAATGTATGTTTGCATGCTTAGTTTTATTTGAGAAGTCCTCCTTGTTCTCTGAAAAGAATTCCACTTCATAAACAAATTCTGCTAAAGCATTAGCTTCTTTAAAAGTGTCATAATATTTTAATATGTTATCTTGATATTATTATTTCTGGATAAAGCAGGATTTTTATTATGGACTCTTATACAAATAGCAGATATATCTTGATTGGTGTGCATATACTGGTTTTGAATTCTGAAAGCATCGAATTCTGAGAAGGTGTTGGTCAGCATTGGTCTTCATTGATCCATTTTATTGACTCAACATTGAAAGTAATTGTAAGAGAAAGTATATACTTATATTACTTTGCAGATCCAGTTATTGGAAGGTCTGCAGGAATCCTGGACAGAATATGAAAACAATGTGCAGTGCCTGAAAACTTGGTTTGAAACCCAAGAGAAGAAGCTGAAACAACAACAGAAAATTGGAGACCAGGCTTCAGTACAGAACGCTTTGAAAGACTGTCAGGTAATACCCCCTCATAAATAACAATATTCTCTTTCCAACAGTTAGAAACAGAACTTGATAAAGCCACGTGAAATCTTTGTATCAGTGAAGTCCGTGGCAGAATTCCTGTTAACTTCGGTGAGGGAGAGATTTCATTCCAAAACTGAAAGAAAGGAGGAAGGAACAATAATGTCCCAGAGATCTTTAAAGGCAACCAAAGTAGTTATTCTTTTTTCCATTGTGTATTAAAGCACAGACGTTTCTAAACATGCCAGGTGTACTGAACTAGAAAGGCTGTCAAATTAATATGTTCCCGTTCCTGTTTAACCAGTCTTATGGAACTTGGTGTCATGAACACCACGCTTGACTATTCAGAAACTTGTATTTTCTGTCTTATCACTATCTTTCCTCTGTTATCATCCTTCATGTCCCCCCTTCCCCAGCTTTTTTTTTCTATTCTTTTTCCACCTGTTATATTCTACCTGACTATTTGAAGAAAAACGCTAGAATCCAAGGAGGATTTATGCTTTTATTAAAAATGTGTTAAGAATCAAATAATGTCAAATATTCAACTATCCAGTGAAGGAAGTAGCGCTGGATTCCCTTTGAGTTTCAGAAGACTGAAGAAGAATCATGATTACGATGGGCAAAGACAGGATGAGACAAAGCTGAGCTATACATAATGCACATAAGTTCAGAACTACATCAGTTTTTCGTAGGAAGTTTGTATAAGGACTACACAGCAGTGAAAGAGGTATCACAGTTGACTCAACAACTTACTCAAATAAGTAGTCAGATGCATGCTTCTGGACCTCTCAAACTAGAGTTTAGGCTTATAGATGTGTAAGCAAAACAGATTTTTCTGAATTTATAAGCAAGGCCTCTACGTGGTATCAGGCATCAGATAATTTTTGCTCGAAAATATTTTGTTCTACCAAACACCAAATAATAAATTTCATTCCAGATCAAATTTTTAAGTATTCACAAACAGAAGATATAGAAATCTATTCAAATGAAATGCATAAGAGAATCTATATTCATCATTGTATTAAACCCATTTTTGTTTCAGTAAGGTCCAGATATGTTAGAAGTAAATTTTTTTTCCAAATTTCTTGACCTGTTTTCAAGCCAGTTGCAGTGCTTAGTTTAAATTCAAATAGCTTTAAAGTTATAGGACAATAAGCCCATACGACTGAAGCAAGGGTAATTTAACATAGCCTGGCATAATCAGCAGGCTGTGCTTGGCTGGAGTTCAAAGCTCAATCTGATTTACCACCTTTATGGTTCCTTTTGGTCAGGGAAGTTAGCAAATACCCTTGAGGGAGTCAGTTATGAATGGCAAGGCTTTGATCATCAGAGAAACAAATTGTTTAAGAAATAGCTGTATCAGACACTCCCAAGTATCAGGTTCAAATAGCACAAAAGCTGCAGTTCATTTATTAACCTATGTTAGTTATGTTAGCTGTCTAGTCTCATATTAGTAAGTGAAGACAAGCATTTTTCCCATGACAGATCAGAAGCAGCAATGTGTCTTTAAGTCAGTCATGAGTTTAAAATTATGAAATTATGAAATTAAGAAGCCCCTTCTCACAGAGAACCAGAAATATTTGCTATTCTTGGTATTTGAAATGTTTGCCTGCTTTACATTCTGAATTTTTGAGCAATCTTGTACAAACTCAAATGCCTTTTTTAGTGGTATAATCCACTGTGGGGAAAGTCACATTTACTATATACAACTTAGAAATGTTTGCTTTGGTGTCAGCTGGTAAAAGAAAGATGTATGACTCCAAGGCTGCAGTCTGAAACAAGGTCATGGCTAGAAGTTTAAAAAATGTGAAATAGCACAGAAGAAAAGGCTAAGAATACATAGCACAACAAAAATTCTCTCACATGTATATAGACAAAAGTGTGTTGTATGTGTCAAGGGATAAATTCTGTTAATAGTGTTAAAGTGTTTGCAAGTGTGGGCAGAATTTGATTCCTAATATCCTCACACTATCTAAATTGTAAACTCTGTTAAGGCAATTATTTGCTTGTTGGTGGGGCTCTGATTCTTAGGGAGAGTAATTTATTGAAAGACATGGGGTTTCAGTTTGCCCAGAGTTTTGCTGTATTGTTTTCTTTCCCTGATGATCCACCTCTCTCAGCAAAGAAAAGCTCGCAGAAAATTAAAATATAACATGAGAACACAAGATATACTGCTTCATTTAGAGGCATCCCACAGTTGCTCTCGCCTCGCAGTCTGCTTTCCGTATCACACTGACTATTTTTATCTCCAGACAGGTAAACACAAATCTGTGTTGGCCTGAAGCCCATAAGCCAGACCTCCCTGCTCTGCTCAGACTCTGTATTTGTGCTATTTGAAGCTGCACAGCTTCCATATGAGCCAGAGCACTGCAGGACTTTCCTGGATCTCCCTGCACTGTGACATGAAACTATATAGGTAGTTTCCTGCCTAAGGATGAGCTTATGAGAGTGTGCTCACTGAGTCCCTCTGTTCTTCCTCCTTCATTTTGTGCCTTCATTCTCATGCTGTTGGTCACAAGGTTTGGGACTAGGGAATGTTACATACCAGAACTTCTGCAGCTTTGCTTATTGACAAAACCAGGAAACTTAGAATCAGCATTTCCATGACCAATCTATGGTCATCTTAAATCAGTAACAGAGTCAGCGCTTGCCTGAGGCAGCAAAACAAGCCACTTACAAGTTGTCAGTGGCCTCAGTGCTTACGTACTGAGCCCTGTTTTCTTCACTTGTTTTCACTCCGGCTGTTCATTTTCTTCCAGTTTTCTTGGGTCAGTGTGTGGGAACACTGAGCAGAGCAAAATGCTGTGGAGCTCATTAATGCTTCCCAATGGCATGCAACCTGGAGGAGGCAATAAGAAAAATCCCTGCAGTCTGGTGCTTGTTGTTGTTGGCAGGACTCCAATGAACTTATCTAGGAGAAGACTTGCTGTCCTCAGGCAAGGGGCTTTGCTGGGACCTGGCAGGGACCCACTTCATGGGAGGAGGAAAGGCACATTGACATCTTTCTTTAGGAAGTAATTTTGTCCTTGGGTGACAAAATTGGTGGTTGGTTTTTTGTTTTTTTTTCCAGAGGTTTGAGGCAGCTTTGGACTAATTAAAAAGTCCTCTCAGGATTCTGGGACAAACTAAGAAGCACAACAATTTTCCCATGTATTCAAACTGGTGTCCTATTTTTAATGAGTTTTGGACTCTAACATGAGAACAGAAAATTGTATGGAACTTTAATGTAGAGCTTAATGTAATGCTTCTATTTAAATTAAAGACAAACAACTATGCTTTAAAAGGAACATGAAATATTAAATAACATTTCTGAGGAGTTATGATTCTCTTGAGAATAAAATGCCAAAGCAAGCATGACTCTCTTATTTTTTAAATTAATGAGCTTATGGGCATCTTTTCTATCTCAAGGCATTATTTACCCAATTAAATAAACAAAAATACTCAGACGTCTTCTTTTTCTTTTTCAGGAATTAGAAGAATTAATAAGAACAAAGGAAAGAGAAGTAGAAAATGTAGAACAGAGTGGTCTGACTTTGATACAGAACAAGAATGAAGAAGTTTCTTCTGCTGTTATGAAAACACTGCAAGAAATTAACTATTCCTGGGCCAATTTGGATCACATGGTAAAAGAATGATTAAGGAGAAAATTACAGCTCCAGGAACAGGGCATGGAGGAGAGGGAGAATTAGCAATTCACAACTAGTGGATTTCTTCTGGATTGTAGGGGAAGACATTGTGAATTGTGTTCCTGTTTCCATCCATCCCCAAGTCTGGGTGTACGCACCAAATAAAATGGATATAATATTTCCTATTTCATAGATGCTTTTAATTCCTGTGATTGAAGATTTTTGGGTGCTTCCTGATATTTAGTGGAAAGGTACTAGATGATCTGCAAGGAACTACCTTCACAAACACACAGGTCTTGCAGAATAAAGAAGAGATCAGCATTAATTGCCATCATCCAAAGCTTGTTTAACATCAGTCCACTTTCTCAGGATGAATGCAGTCTCTGCCTAACTTGCTTAACTCAGGGATAAGGTCGACAGTTTAGGCAATTTCTATAGATCTGGTTTTTGGACCAAAATAGGACAGACTTGATACCTTCTCAGTCCCTGCCATCCTACCTTCATAAAATCAAACAGAACTTTATGCTGTACCCAGTGTAAACCTATCTGATTGCTGTGCAAAATCTTCCTTCTCCAATAAGTCTGAAATTAGGCATGTAAATCAAGTATTATGAGATCAAAAGGAAGGAAATAATTTGAACAAAGTCCAAAGATATTGAATGCTTTTCATTTACTTTTTTTTTTTTTTCTTCCTCTTAGGTTAGCCAGCTGAAGATATTGTTGCAATCCGTTCTTGATCAGTGGAGCATTTACAAGGTGGCTTATGAAGAACTGAATAGTTACCTGACGGAAGCCAGATACTCTTTGTCCCGTTTTCATCTTCTTACTGGTTCTTTGGAAGCTGTGAAAGTCCAAGTTGATAGTCTTCAGGTGAAAAGAAAACCATGCCTCTTGATATACTAAGGGTGCATTTAAGGATTAATTTTGTTCACGTTGCACAGATGCAGATAACTATACATTTTGGTTCGTAAGAAATGGAAGTACAGACATACTGGCACATTAAAATCCTGTGACATTATCACATAGTCATTGCATTTTTCATTTTTCAGAAAAATAAAATTATGATAGCTGGTTTTGGTTTTGTATTTTTGATACTGTTCTTTAAATTTTGAGCCATTCTCTCAAATTGTTACAAGTTTTTAAATCATGCCGGTGACCATTAAAACTGAAGTTTCTTACTGTGCTTTGTCAGGCTTCTGAGCTACTGGCGCATTGTGAGGTCATACTTTAAACCAACTCCCCCACCACAGCCCTGTGGTTGCAGTAGATTTGAAGATCAAAGAAAATAATATTCCAAAAGCTGAGATACAGCTGAGCTGTTCAAGTGGTTTTCCACCCTAAGAAAAACATAAAATGCAATGAGATTCCAGTTATTACATCATTATTATTAATGGCAATAAATTAACGTAAATTATTAAATTAAAATTATTAAAAGAATTGTTCTATTACATAGAATAACCTTTTATTCCAAATAAAACTGTTCTCTTCAGGAAAAAAAATAATTATGCAAAATATTTCCAGATGCTTAAAGTAACAAGAACTTGTGTTGGTACTATTTGCCAGCAAATTTAAGTTTACTTTAACATTTAAATATTTTGTGTTTTGAAGTCCAGACAGATATAAAGCTAAGTGCCCTAAGCATGAACAGCACTTTTCAAACCATGATTTAAAGAGGATCCATGAATGCACTTTACATCCACTCTTCTATGTTTTCATTTTTTTTATGTGCCAGAGAGGAGTCTGTAAAATAATAGTTACAGAAAATTAGGTTTTTTGCTTATTAAGTTTTTTATTATACTGTTTAATCAGGTTGAGGTTTGCTGGGCTGTTCAAACTGTATTAATATGCATAAAAATATTTAAGGTTTTTTAAAAAGAAAGCACATATTCCCTGCCAGCAGTACCTCAGACTGATAAAGGAAAGAAGAATCATCTTATTTTCAGAATAAAGGGGGGGGGGTTGTGCTGTTACTTTTTCATCTTGTTCTAAACAGGAAAATGCAATTTAATTTATTTTTTTCCATCAGTTAAATTTTAATGTCAAAAGCAGTTCCATGCACTTACTCCTTTGTGCAAGAGTACTTGTTTTGAATAATTTCTTTTACAAGATTTTTACATTTTGAGAAAACAATAGGTTAAAATTTACTTTTTGCTTTGCCTTGATATTGAATTAAATAAATCTAACAAGTGTCTTCATATTTAACAGCCTTCTATTTAGATGAAGCACATGTGAAATCAAGTTTTGCATTCATAACCTGTGTGATATAACTGATGTAACTAATTTGAAATATTTCTACATCACACAATTTTAATACTTCTTGTGGCTTTTTTTAATTCTTATTTTTCTATCTGTTTTAGAGTCTACAAGATGAATTGGAAAAGCAGGAAAATAGCTTACAGAAATTTGGTTCTGTGACCGATCAATTATTGAAAGAGTGTCACCCACCAGTGACTGAAACACTTACCAGCACTTTGAATGAAGTGAATATGAGGTAGAAAATGTCTATGTGTTTGAGCTTTACTTTCAGCAGTAAATTTGTATTTATCCTTGGTTCAGTTTTCCATCATTTTTAAATTTTTATTATATTTTATTCTTCCATGTATGGCTACCAACCATGCATGGAAGAAAGTACCATGCTGGAAAATAATGCTTCCCTTAACAGGTGAGAATCCTGTCTGAAATGCTTGTTTGCTGTGCATGCACCGGATTCCCCAGATTTTAGGTTGCTATTTCTAGTTGTATGAAGGGCATGATATCAAGAGGGTCTAAGCCTTTACCAGCAGTTTGGCAAACAGCTTTCCCCAGTTTTGGATCCGGGCCAGAACCAGTGCAAGGGTTTACTCAGAGAAGCTGCAGAAAGGCAGGATCCAAAAGCAGAAACTAGTTTGGTGGAAAGTTTGGGCATTTTTTGAAAACACAAACATGTCAAATTCATTTTTATCTGTGGTCCATTTTGTCCTAGAATCCAGAAGTGGAGGGAGGGATTATTCACTCCATTTCAAAAGGATACTGTAGGATTTAACAGTTTCAAGGATAACTGACAATTTTCACACCATTTTTGTCGTATAATAATAATTGAAAAATATTGTGCTTTCCTTTAGTGAGGAAATAATGAAGCAATTTGATAAATACCAGAACATTTGAGAAAGCATGTATTTCTGCTTGCCATTAGAGCCTAGAATTCAAAAGGGGATTAGATATTTAAATAAATAATAATAAAAAATACAGAATTTTAATGGTTCTGGGATTATTTTAGGAGTTACACATCACTTTTTGACTTAAAACTTTCTGTTGGGATTTGAGAGGAAATTATAGCAGAAGAAATTATTTCTTGTTTACACTTATTTTGAGCCTCTTAGACCCCTGCAGGAATCTGGCACTTCTAGTTCATTGTTGATAATGGATGCTCTGTGCAGTGAACCGAAGCGTGCTAAGTGAGAATAGCAGGAGGTTCACTTCAAAAAGGGCACTCCAGCTCTGACCTCGCTCATTAATATACAGCATCCAAGATGTAGCACAGATCAGACCTGTTGTGACAGGCTGGAAAAGGGTATCAACATATTTCTTGGCTTCCCCTTCCCACCTCCCACCTCGTCAAATGTCTTGATTTTGATTATTATCAAATTTCTTAAAAGCCAAAAGACCATGGAAAATAGCAGAGAGGAAGAGGGGAAGTTCTTGTGGATTCCCAGGTTTCAATTGTTCATCCAATCTCTTCACCAGGTGGAACAACCTCCTGCAGGAGATTGCAGAGCGACTGCGTGCCAGTAAGGGCCTCCTACAGCTGTGGCAGAGGTACAAGGACTGTTACCAGCAGTGCTCTTCCACACTCCGTCAGCGGGAAGAACAGACCAATGAACTTCTGAAGACTGTCACCAGTAAAGACATTGCTGATGATGAAGTTACTACTTGGATTCGGAACTGCAATGTATGTTCGGTTAAGCTTTGCAGTTTTTTTGCAGCTCTGTGGGCTAAAGATCACAAGAGGCTCTCTCTCCATTACTAAACTTTATAACTGGTGTATTGGAAATTTACATACAAACAGATTTCTTTTTACTGCTACCCTGATAAAGTTTCTCAGACTTTTCATGTGATCCCTCCATTACTTTTAGTGGTGTTTCAGAACTTTGTATCTCAAGTCATCTCTCTGACCAAAGTGGATAAATTATATCATTTGATTCATTCTTAAGTCCCTGGTTATCAAAGGGATTTTTACTTAGGAAAATATGTCTACCAAATCTATTGAGTTCCTTATAACAGAAGGAAACCCAAGATCCTTTATTATATTCCCACCAATAAAGGCTGTTCAGTTTTTCTGAATGAAAAGAGACTGTACGTGTTCTGGGACTGTTTTTATTCTTCCTTATGGAAGGACAGCATTCATTGTGAAACCTTGAGATTTTTTCTTTTTGAAGTCTGTATCTCAAGGCAGCAGGATAGTTCATCTCCTATCTGTGGTTACATTTTGGTTCTTTTAAGTTAGTGTTAAATGTCATTGACAAAAAAAATAAAATATTAATTGTCTTAGCATAAGCAAAACAATTGCAAGGAGAAAAATGAACACATCAGTGAGCTGTTTGAGTGTGTGTTGCCATAGTCATCTGGACTGGCAATTCAAATTGTTCAATTTGAATAATTTCCTCATTTCCCGATATCCCGTTCTTTAGCTGTTATGTTAGGCCTTTTACGAAAGTTACTTTTTCATCTCTCCTGCTAATTCATAGCATTTATAAAAAGGAGGTCTAGTCAGACCTGAACTGACCCACAGTGAGCTTCCACCGCTTAGTACCTACATGTAGATTCAAAAGGTTTGTTTCAACAAGTTTTGCCTCACCAGTAACTCAGGCTTGCTCAAAGGTAGCTGAGCAGTCCCTTCTTTCTGTTCCTCTGTGTACAGGTACATATTTTTTATTCTTCCCATCATTTCCTTTTCATACGGAGTATGGATGGACAGTTTGGCATTGAAATATAGTAGTAAATCTAAGTGTTTCATATAGTGATGGAGTTGGGTCATTTCATTCTTCCTTTAAATCAGGGGAGGATGACATCAGCAGAGTGAAAGGTTAAATCTTTGTATCTTTATTCAATGTGTTGCCACAGGATGTACTCACAGACTTTAAGACAGCACAGGAGTCACTGGTTGTTCTTCAAGAGTTGGGAGAGGAGCTGAAAAGCCAAGTGGAAGCTTCAGCAGCAGCAGCTATACAGTCTGAACATCTGTCTCTGAAGCAGAACCTGTCAACCCTAGAACAGGCTCTCCACAAGCAACAGGCTGTACTTCAGGTATGGCGAGAATGTTTTCAGTCCTTGAATCTGATCATCCTGTGGTACCTGAAAGCATATAAATAAGTTAAAACTGCCTGGGGAAAGACGGTAGTGTCACCTGTTGGTCAGGATTTCCTGGAAGCCAAAGGTGAGAGTAGAAAATATTCTCAAGTCCAGCATAGAGATCTTGTAAGAAGATCCAAATTCTAGGAAGAGGATAGTAAACCTCATGGAGGAAAGCGTCTGTGTGGAATCCCAGGGGCACCATGCTTTCTGTGGACAGCAATAGTGGTAACAGCTGGATCCACAGTTAATGCTCCCCTGAAGACAACCTCTCTTCCAAGCTAGTTCTTTAGTGGTAAAACAAATCAGAGATTCTAAATAATTGTGTGGAATTCCCTTTTGCAGTTCCTGTTAATGTCAGAGACCAGACTGACACCCATCATTTGTGTCAAATGTTCAGTAGATTTTGGTAATTGTTTGTGGCACCAGGGACCAAAGAGCAAAAAAGGAGTGGCAGAATGTGTTCCATAGGAAACCATATGAGTGAGAAGGCAGCAAAGGTAGTGGCTTCTGTTTGGGTGACAAGAGGATTTACCAAAGAAATCCACCGTTTCCTAGAATATATTTATTACATCACTAATCTGTGAGGAGGCAAAACCTCCATTTCAGATTGCATTAATAACAACTACTGTATCTCCCTGTTGACCGGTTTGTAAAAGGAAGTTGGAGAAGGTTATTTAATTCAAGGCAAGGAGATATTTATGTATTTTGTTGAAGTGGTGCCGTTTTGCTATGATCAAAAATCCTCTGTTCTAACTTTAAACAAGCCTAATAATACCACAGAGTGAGCAAAGCAGCAGTTGCAATTGCTCATAGACTATATATAGGTGTTTGCAAATCTGTAAAAAGAATACCCAGGAGTGTAATGTCAATATGGATGCTATGTGACCAAAATTCTTACACTGTGGGCCCTTTTCTCTTCAAGGCTGGAGTGCTAGACTATCAAACCTTTGCCAAGAACCTGCAAGTCCTTGAGGACTGGATAACAGAAGCAGAAGAAATATTGAAAGGACAGGATCCCAGTCACTCATCTGATCTCTCAGCCATACAGAGCAGAATGGAGGAACTCAAGGTGACTAATAAATGCAGAAATTGTTGAATTCTTTTTTTTTTTTCCTTTTTCTTTATTTTTTTTCTGTTACCCTGTGCTACAAATAACCAGGCTATGGACAAATATCATACCAAAGTGTAAGAAGAACTTAAAAGGTTGATGGCAGCCAAGGAATAATTATCCATATTACTTTGCCCCTAAGTAAAGAATAAAAGGACAAACAAACTGTTTAGAATAAAATTAATATCAAATCTAAATGGGAAGGAAACTTAGCAGTTTGGGGAAATTTCCTTCATCTTGTTTTCTCTTGATTTTTCTTTTAATTTATGCAATTCCTGTCTCAGTAGTATTTAGTCTAGGGATGAAGCCATCTATTCTTCTTGAGTATCTTGATACACTGCAGAAACATCCATACTGTGTATTGTGTGATCTCAATTTGAGCTCTTTCACTGTTTCTTTTTGTGGGTCTTTTTTTACCCTCTTTTCTCTTTCAAAGTTGAGGAACGTTACCATCCAGGTTGTTTTTGTCACTTTAATCTTGCATTATTTTGCTATCAGGATTAACTATACATGGAATTGCACTTTGGGCATGATAAAACCCAGGACATTTTCCTATCATAGTGAATTGAATATTTCTGTACTGCGAAACAAAACCCCCCAAAAATAAAAAGCTGAATGAGTTCAATGGGAATTTGCCAGCCTAGTATACAGTCTAAGGAAAAAAAGTAAAAAAAAAAAAAAAAAAAGAAAAAAAAGAAGAAGGGTCACTTTTTTAGACAAAATAATCATATGGCTTCCAACACTTCAAAGCTTACTTTTGCAGCTCTAAATGGTAAATCGCCGATTCAACAAAAAAGTTCAGTTCAATTTGAGTTTATTCCTCTGTGCATATTTACACGTGAACCTAAGTCTTCTCCTGGTCTGAGACCAGAGACTGAAAACTGGAAATGAAATTTTTCCCTGGCATAGGGATTGCTTGCCACTTGGTGGCAACCAAGGCTGCTCCAAATTAAACTGAGTGCTAGTTCGTAATTTTGCAGTATATGACAGCGTATTTATTGAACTTCCTAGTTACCATTTTTACTATTTGTTGCAGAGTCAGATGTTGAAGTTCAGCAGTATGAGCCCAGATTTGGACCGTCTTAATGAGCTGGGTTACAGGCTTCCTCTGAACGATAAAGAAATCAAAAGGATGCAGAACTTGAACAGAAATTGGTCTCTGATCTCATCTCAGACAACAGAGAGATTCAGGTGGGGATAATTAAAGATTGTTGTATGGTATTCTTAGTTAACAGCAGCTGGACCTTTTTCAGATTATAGAAAACATTTAAAATATTTCATTAACCAAAGTCCATTTTCTTTGATATAAGTATAAATAAAACATGAAGCTAGTGAGCTGAGATGTTGGGTTTGCCACAAATTAACAGAATTTGAAATGAGGAAGACTGCTACTTTTCAAAGTGTTGACTAGATAAATTGAATGAGGCAACCAAGTGGAAAAAGTATTACCATCTGATTTGGAATTCTGCAGGGAAAGTTATTGCAAGACCCTTAACACTGTGTATGAGAGGAGGAGACTGTACCTGAATCCATCTTTCTTTCTTTCAGTAAGCTGCAGTCTTTCTTGCTGCAGCAGCAGACCTTCTTGGAGAAATGTGAGACTTGGATGGATTTATTAGTTCAGACTGAGCAGAAGCTGGCAGCAGAGATTTCTGGAAACTACCAGAGCCTTTTGGAACAACAGAGGGCACATGAGGCAAGTCATCAAATGTATTTATACATGACTGCAACACATACTATTTATATGTAAATGGAATGCACGTTCTTTTGTGGAGTAAAGTAATTGCATGCCTTGAATTGAAATAGATTTGCCTGGGCCATCTGAGGATATCTTAACTTAAAAACACAAGTGTACAAATATGTTAATGATACCCAGTTTGGAGAGGACTTGATTATCTGCCTGTATTTATGTATAATGCATCAGTATGCCTAGGAGTGCTTGTCCCCTACAGATTGGCTTGTATTACTACTTAAGATTTGGTAATCACAGTTTTTATTGGTCTTCCCATAGGGCCTAAGCATTCTTATACAATTTGGCCCCTTGTCTTCAGTCCTAACTGGAGAAAATCTCTGTTCTTTCAGTTTATTCTGGTTTTTGTTTTTGTCATTAAATTACCAACATATACAGCATCTGAAGAGTGTGTTAAAAGGATACTTTTTTTTTTTGTCAAATACTGAGTTATATAACTCACCGTGGGGCCTCTTTTTGGTAACATTTCCTTGGAGAACAAACTGATTTGATCTTTGCTGCATGCTGGAGCCATTTGTCTGTTACAAATCAAGAGCTAACCCAGCTTTTGCTGCAGGGAAAAACTGATTCAGAGTTTTTACTAGAGAATGCCTTTATGGTTCTTCAGTGAAGTCAAATGATGCACGTTTTTTCTCCACCCATATTGTTACTGCCAAGAATTCTGGTGAAGATCAAGTAAGATAAGTCAAATTTCAAACAAAGCTCCCATGTGGCCACAGTAGTTTCAGTTCCCACAACTTTTTCAGCTGACCTACCCTTAGACTTGGGCCAGATTATAGCGAGGGTCGTGTCCTTCCCCTCTTACAGCATAGTGTTTGCATGAGTGTCTGAAAGCAGAAAGTAATTGACAACCATTTTTGCTTTGCTTTAGCATTTAACTGCCTTTTCTTTCATAAGCGTCATCCATTTCATTTCCTCTCACTGCTGCCAGCATGAACTGGATAGTGTCTTTGTAAGTTGAGATATCTTAGGTCATTGAGACTTGAATGTCCAGAAATCATTGCTGTCTAAGTGGGTAATTTCCTTCTGGTTTTGCGTCCAGTCATAGCTGTAATTTTTTGAAAGAGGTTTATAGCAGTCTTTTTGCTTTCAGTTGTCTTGAGATCTCAGCTTAATTTGCTCCTGAAATCTTGATCTGAGCAGTTAGCTCAGATGAAGGTTACTATGGGACTCTGAAGCTTTTTTTATTACAACAATCTCTTTCTATGGGAAAATTTATGACCTGGGTAACATTTTCAAAATTAATTTAGTGATCCAGAGAGTCAAAATGTTACTCTGAAAAGTTAGCCCATCGTTTAGAAGTCCTAAACTACATACAGTGTGCTCGGGAGATTTAATTGTGCATATGCCAGCAGGTATTTTGCTGGCAGTTACAGAAGCAGAGGCTGGTATGTCAAAATTTGGGCTGGTGGGTAGCCATATAACAGGGGTGTAATCTTGATGCAAGTAATAGTGGCTCTCAGTTCAGGCAAGGGTGAACTATCAACAGCAAACACCATCACTAACAAGTGAAAACAAAAAAAAAAAAGTCTCAAGCTTCATGCCAGTGCATGTTCTCTTTAATCCCTCTGAAAACCTTTTGAACATGGTGTGGGTCATGTTTTGAACAGGGTGATGCCTGGGTGCACCTTCGTCAGCATGAGAAAATTTCTGAACAACCTTATCTAGAGACATGCTCCATTATTAAAAGAAAAGATGTTTTTTAAAAATAAATTTAAGAAGCATATATTTAAGTAATTTTTGCTTAAGTAGTATTTAGGTGGTTTTTTTTCCTTCTATATTATTTAAGTAATAGGGGAGTAAAAGTTTTGTGAAAGTTTATTGTGACTGATGAGGAAAATTGGAAAATAAATTGGAAAAAAATTGGAAGGAGTGGAAAATTCACTTCTAGCTCCTGTGCATGAGTGCCCATTTCTTTTAAAGTGCTATTGGCAGTGTAAAATTGTATTAAACATTTTATAACACTATCACAACTAATCTATGCGTAAATTCAGTTTAACATGGCAAAGGACTATAATATTCTTCAATATGTCAGGAAATGAAAAGTGGCCTTTTGGTCCATATAATGAATACCCTATCTAGATTTTGTTTTAAGTTATAGTGCCGATCACACAAATGCACTCAGAGACATAAAACCCAGATCCTGTTGATACTATTTAGCAATTTTTGTTGTTTTAAATCTCAAACAACTAATAATAATTACTAGAAGCAGCAAGTAACTCTAACAATGAGATTTTTTAAAGTTTCTATTTAAGTTAATGACAAAACTTTTATTGAGTTAATTTGAAATGAAATTAAATACATGAAAATTCATTTTTACCAGTGCATACAGAGGGAATTAAAATGTATGATCTTGTTTGTTTTAACGTCCTTGTCTTCTGTACAACAGCTCTTCCAGGCAGAGATGTTCAGCCGCCAGCAAATTTTGCATTCAATTATCTCTGACGGGCAGCACCTCATAGAACAAGGACAGGTGGATGACAGGTAGACATTCCAGTGTTGTTGCTGCTGCTACTGTTTATATCAAGTAATATTTAGGCTAGTGGGGGACTTCCAAAGAGAGAAGGTAACAAAGGTCGGTGTTAGATCATGCTCTTCTGAAGCAGAAGTTACTATTGCCATGGTTAAGCTATTAAGTAGCTGGATATTCACTAAGAGAGAGTTTTGGGGTATGTGAATGTGTGCATGTGTTAGAGAATATAATAGTCTTGATGCTGCTTCTCTGACAAAGATTTGTCTTGAAGTATCAAGTATGTTATGTACTTGTCTATTTTGATGTACTTTCAAAATGTCACTTCCACCGAAGGATCCTGCAGTGACAGATTTAGTGAGCTACACCTGATTTGTGACAGCTGGGGATTTGCCTCTACCAAGAGGATTCCCCAGTGCCATTTAAGAACACCTGCAGCCAAAACATGGTGGAATAGGAATTCATCACGATCTAAGATTTTATTTTAAACACTTGTGATCAAATGAGTGGAAATCACTGAAACACCAGTGCCTTTACACTTGTGCATGTGCATTGACTTTGCTAAGGGTATCATGATCCTAATATAAGATGAACTGCTCATTGGCATGTGAGAATTTTGTTAATACTGTGCATATCTTCTGCCTGCTTTGAGCTCAGTAGTAAGTCTGTGGGAGAATTGTGAAGTCTCCATTATTTACTGTTAATTTGGCTAATCTGAACTGGCAGTCTGTGGGTTTCCTGTGCATATTTCTGGGTAGAAGGAAGTAAGAGTTTTGTGTGTTAAAGGCATGGCATTTTTAATGACTCAATGATAGGAGCCCTTTGATTCTCCCAGTACATGAAGTGTGAAGTTCTCTTCCTCGGTCAGCTATCATGAGACTTCAGAGCTTTTCTCCTAGTGTATCATAACTGACAGCCAGAAAACACCTTTCCCTCAATTTATTTCATTAAACGAATAGATCGAAGATATACAGATTGCTCTGTATTTTATTTCTTTATCAATTTGTAATAGGGATGAATTTAATCTGAAGCTGACTCTTCTAAGTAATCAATGGCAAGGAGTAATTCGTCGGGCACAGCAGAGGAGGGGGATCATTGACAGCCAGATTCACCAGTGGCAGCGCTATAGGGAGATGGCAGAGAAGCTGCGCAAGTGGCTGGTGGAAATATCCTGTCAGCCAGTGAGTGTGCTGGGCAACGTTCCTATCCCATTGCAGCAAGCCAGAGCTCTACTGGATGAAGTGCAGGTATGTCAAGTGTGTTTGAAGAAAGAGGAGAAACATCCCCTCCTTTTTCACAGCCTTTTACAGCCATTTAAAACATTCTTCAAAATGTATTTGATTCAGATGATCTGCTTTGCAGAATGCGATATTGGATTCTTTGGAACTGTCTTAGCCTCAAAAGCAGCAGTGTGATGGAAAGTTGGAGTTCAGTGGAGTTCATTGCATGCATCAACATGCAACAGACAACTTACTGGGCCCTCTCTCTAGAATCTTGTTTGCTTCTGGTTTTGCTTTGTAGCCAAGATCATACTGAAACTGTCTTGAAAACAAATTATGATGTCCTGTTTGAGGAACATGTTCTAGCTAGCAAAACAGGATACCTTTGTGTCCATCTCCATGTGAGGTTAACAGTATTTATTTAGCAACTTGGTGTTTTCAAGCTTTTTGGTTGGAAAATAAGTATAATAATCAAGCCTATCAGCAAAATAGGCTCTAAAGGAACTATTTCTCTTTAAGAGCAATTGAGAAACTGATATTAGTGGGGAGAAAGAAGTATTTCATGTCTTTATCTCCTTGGAGAAATTTTTTAAAGTTTCGCTGCAGTAAATGATTGTGAAAACAAAAATAGGGTAAATCATTTGGGCAATAGCTCATGTTTAACCCAAGGTATGCAATTGACTGAATTATACTGAATTCCTAACTGTAATTAAAAAGACAAACCTATCAGAAAACTCTTAATATTTTCAGCTTAAAGAGAAAGTTCTCCTAAGGCAGCAAGGGAGTTACATCCTCACTGTGGAAGCTGGGAAGCAACTGCTGCTCTCTACTGACAGTGGAGCTGAGGCAGCCCTGCAGGCAGAGCTTACTGAAATTCAGGAGCGCTGGAAGACAGCTAGCACCCGGCTGGAGGAACAGAAGAAACAACTTGCTTTACTACTGAAAGTAAGTATGGGATTTCTTCTGTACTTATTCAGTAAGTTTATGGTTTCTCACTGTGAACCCTGCCGAGACAAAAAAAAAATAAAAATAAATAAATAAATAAAAAAAACAAAACAAAACAAAAAAAAGAACAAACACCAAAACAGAAAAAATAAACCAAAATGGTTCTCAATGGATAAGCACAAATACAAGAGTTGCATATACGCCAAGCGAGCTCATGATTTCATTTCACCACTTCTGAAACTAGGAGTGGTAATACTTCACAGTAGGCTTGGATGTTAGTTGATAACTTTTAACATATTTTCAGAACACTGCCAATAAAGGATATTTGTACGAGTAATGTTTGCCACATAGAGCAAAAATTTATTTTATTTAGAATGATGCTGGTTAATTTTTATATATAACGGTATTGAAAACTAGTCCTGCCTTATCCCTCTACATGCCAATGTTAAGATCTATCTAGCAATGTAGTAGTCTGCGTTTCCTTTCAGTCTCTTGAATATGTTCTAGTTTAGATAAACTTCTATGATCTTGGAGAAGGGAGCTTTGAACTTTATTTTGATGTGAGCAATGTCCAGAACACCTGCTAACCTCACTTGAAGTACTGAACATCATAGGCTGGAATATAAATTTCATTTGTTTTTTTTTTTTTTCTCTTTTACTCATTCCAGGGGGGGATAAGGAAAATTGGTCTTGTGCGTATTAATAGAATAGGACAAGAGCTTTTAGAATAGTTTCAGAGGTCTAACAGAATTACAAAATTACAGACACTTCAGTTTTGTTTGTAAATGGCAAGGAGCAAGGCAGTGCAATAAAATAAAATATTATTTTGGAAAAGTTCAGACAAGTAAATTTTTTCTTCCTCTTTCAAACCTTGTTCCTTGTACCCCAACTTCTGGTATCACACAACTGACATTCTTTATGGGTTGACTAGCTTATTGGAGATCTTTTTGTTTGTGAGTACCTTCTTAATAGCCTTTAACAAGCAGACTAGGCAGATAAAACCAAACTGATGGTTTGGCATGATGATTGGTATGGTTTGATTGCATTGGACGCATTTAAAATTTTGGGAAGTATACAACCGCTAAAGCTGAGGGTAGCTGCTAGAATCATAATTTAGAGGGATACTGCAGGTTTTTCAGTCTAACCTGAATTTGCAGTATCCCCATCCACTTTTTTTTTTTTTCCCTTGAGATTAATGCACCTGAACAGATCTTTTGTCAAAGAACAATGGCGTGTTTAGTACAGGTGTTCAAGAAAGGAAGTAGGAAATAATTCTGGCGGGGAGAGGCTTTTCTGAAAGGATGGAGTTAGATCTAGACAACTAACAAGGGGTTTGGTTTGTGTATTTCTACTTGCAGAGACCTACCTAAAGAAAAATAAATTGACACAGTTGCACGCATGACTCAAACTCTGAGACGAAGTATTCTCTAAAGAGGGAATTCAGGGGATGTTATTATTATGAAAAAGTTTTCATTGTTTAGTGGTTCGTTAGGCAGATCAACTGGCATAAGTATAATCCGGGTCTGAATTGAAGTCTAATAAACATTCTGCCTTCAGGACTGGGAAAAATGTGAAAAGGGCATAGGAGATTCCCTGGAGAAGCTAAGATCGTTCAAAAAAAACCTTTCTCAGCCTTTGCCAGAACACCATGATGAGTTGCATGCAGAGCAGATCCGCTGCAAGGTAAAGCACTTGTTCTCTCTTGGCTGTTTGTCTCACCTTTGCCTGCCTTTGTGCAGTAACATTTTCCATTGCTAATAGGCTTCACATTCCTGGCTGTGCAAACCAGTCAGCCACCCCATGTTAGAACATTTGGACAGCAAAATACCTGCAGGGTAAACACAGATCTGAGCAAAGAAAGATCAGAATAGGGTCTGAAGAGTACTGGAGAAGTGCTAAATGCTCATGTGGTGTTATTATAGAAATTTCAGCTTCAAATTTAAATTCATGGTATCTAAACTGTTGTTTTAGTGCTTTTTATTTGAGGTGAGATTGCTGCAGGGGATCTTAGGTAACACTTTTTTGCTATAGTCTTTGCAGTTTACAAAAGTATTGCAGATTTAAAATATTTCCAGTACAGAGAAGTCCAGAATTCTCAAAAACCTTTGAACTTTAGAGAGATTTGAGTAGTATGTTAGTTTGTGACTACTTGCTACGAGGATGATGTATCATTCTCAGTTGGGAAGTTACCTCATAACTCTGGAAATATTGGTACATATGGGGTTGGCATTTTCTTTTCTTTTAAAGGAGGCTGAAGCAGTCCTCTTGAAATGGTGGGTCTGCTCAGATATGACTTTAATTCAGTGGGATAGCAATGCTCGTCTTTGTGCTTCAGGACACATTCAGATCTTTATTTGCTAACAAACAGGTCCTTTTTCCTTATGCACTTCTTTTAAGGAGTTAGAAAACACTGTTGAAGGATGGACAGATGACCTTGCCCACCTCTCTCTGCTGAAGGAGACCCTTTCAGTATATATCAGCGCAGATGATATCTCAATCCTCAGTGAGCGCATCGAGCTTCTGCACAGACAGTGGGAGGAGCTGTGCCACCAGGCAAGTGTAGTACCGAGCACTGGTATGAGTCTGCAGGCTACTAAAGAGTTGGGGGTGGGGGGGGGAATTGAATGCAAGTGGCAGCTTTTGGTAAAGATACACATAGGCACACCCAGATCCAAAACTGATCTCTTGGTGAATCAGGGAAAACATCTGTTGAAATGCTTCCTTTAGTTACTGCTGGTATTTCTAGATCTCTTGAGCTTTGTCATAGCCATGAGGTCATCTTTAAGCAGCCTTGATAAACCAACAAAAGAGTCGTGCTGTGTGCTGGGGGACCGTGGCGTGGGTGGCTGGGGAAAACACACAAGTAATATGGTTTTCTGTGCTTTGATGGGGGAGCTGTGCTGAGAAAGGATGTGTTCCCCCCTTCGCTGAACATTACTGTATTGCACCTTCAGTTCAACTGATAACTTCTGCTTCCTCAGACTTTCATGTCTGAGAGTTATTTGCTTGGCTGTGAAATGAGCTGAGGAGTATTGTTTGATTTTTCAGGTGCATCGTGCTAGTAGCGTGTTCCTTTCCTCCACCTTGCATTTAGAAATCCAGGTAGCGGAGTCTTCCTTACCCAGCTTTTCAGATTATCCTAATGTAATTTCTGTAGTTTAGTAGAGGCTGTAGTCCAGATACACCAGGGCTAATTCTGAAATAGTTACCTCATGTAGAGTACTTTTGAATGCTTCAAGAACACCCCCAAAGTTGGAAAAAACACTTTGCAGTTAATAGCACAGAACTTGTTATGAGTTAGTTGCTTTTGAGTGTGCCAGTGTTGATAACATCTGAACGATAGTGTTGTTACTGCATGTGTGTTTATGGTAAAGGAAGGACTCAAGTAAAGAAGTCTTATCTTAGTTTTGTGTGTACGGAGTGTTTCAGCATGTAACCTGGTGCAACACTTTGTTCAACTGTTGCTTATTTTCGGAAAGCTGCCATCAAGCTTAGAACCGCAGAAAGGAAGTGTGAGATCACATGTATGCCCTTGTTGAACCTAACACGGTAGTTATAGAATACATCTCTTTTGTTTATGACAGAGAAGGTGCAGTCTTCATGTTCTCAGCTGAAATACTGATATAAACTCAGAAATGATGCAAATTACAATGGGGAGGGAGTAAGTAGTTATACAAATGTCTGAAAGTGGAGAGATTACTTTGCTGCTCACCCTCTGCTGCTGTTTTGATTTCAGTGTCATCTTTGTTTATTACTTTTCATAGTCAGAGATGGTATCACTGCTGCAGAAGTTTCTTAAACATAACAATGTTTTCCTTCCACCTGTATTAAGTACAGCATTAGCCTCTTTGATATTTTATGCCTATTCTGTCATGTCAGGGCACACCTCAGTCCTTTGGAATCTCTCAAGGTATCCTGCCCAGTCAAGAGAAAAAGTCATCTATGAAATGAGTGCATTGGGACTCAAGTAGAAAATAGCTTATGCAAAACATAGTGTATCTTTGATTTACCTTTGTACTTACAAATCTGAATGTACTCTTTACAGTCTTTTGGAGTTTGGTCTATGCTATGTATATATATATTTTTCCCTTTGGTCAAGCATTTATATCTTCCTGTCTTATTTAATCTCGTAGACTAAAAAGAAACTATTGAAATACTTTATAACATTAAATAAGTGAGCAAAAAATTATAAGACCTATTTTTTGTCATGCAGTGAAACCTTTGGGTTGGAGACATTATAAAGTAAGATATTGACAGGCTACTGAGCGTAACGCTTGGATGCCTCTCTTTACGCACAGAATGCAGCTAACAGGAAACCTGAGGTTAACAGTTACCTCTTAACTCAAAGAGCACCACACAAAGTTTTACAGTACAGCTCCAGTTTGTTTTAATGGCAAGTAAGTAGCTGAAACACTTCTGCAGGGCCAGAGGAGTTCACACCGAGGCACAAGGTGTTTCAGGCATCTCTTAAATGCATTTACTAGTTTGTCTTTATTCACTCTGTGCAAATGTTTTAAGGTCTCCTTACGTCGACAACAAGTTAGTGAGAGACTGAATGAGTGGGCTGTCTTCAGTGAGAAGAACAAGGAGCTCTGTGAGTGGCTGACACAAATGGAAAGTAAGGTTTCTCAAAATGGCGATATCCTCATAGAAGAGATGATTGAGAAACTTAAAAAGGTATAGTGCAGTACTTGTACGTTTTCATGCTGTTCTTTAATTACTTACTTGGAGTTTTTTGCAAAAAAGATGCTGAATTAGCTTAAATGGAGATTTTACCTTACGCTGACATTTGTTAAGTTCCAGTAAGACTATGTGTTTGTATTATTCTCTCACTCTGGAACATTTTCCTCATTTCTTGAGGTAGGACCTCCTACAATACCAGAAAATTAACTGCATGCAAAGTCAAAAACATCTGAATGCTTTACTAAATGTCTAATCATAATTGGATGATTAATTGCCTGTAATTACTTGCCTGTTTAACTATAGCAGATATATTTCTAGAAGGTGTTGTGTTGTGTTTTGGGGCTTTTTTTCATTCTTCTAGTAAAGTTATTTGGGGTTGTGCATCTAATATTTAAGAGATTCTCTATCCACTGTACCAATCACCAAAAAACCTATATTCACTTACATTTTTGTATGGTTCCTTTAGCAGCGTAGAGCAGAGAGTATTCAGAATAAGTACCCTGACTTCTGATTGCTCTTTACTGTCCAGGATTATCAAGAGGAAATTGCTGTAGCCCAGAAGAACAAAATTCAGCTCCAGCAAATGGGAGAGCGATTAGCGAAAGCCAGCCATGAGAGTAAGGCATCAGAGATTGAGTACAAACTTGGCAAGATCAATGACAGGTGGCAACATCTTCTAGATCTTATTGCAGCCAGGTAAAACAGTTGTTTTGTTTCTAAGTGGGACAGATTAATTTTCTGGATGACATGAATTTAAAATCTTTTTACTGTCTGCTTTTTATCATTAACTGCGAAATGAGTTTGTTTTAACCATCGACACATTTCTGTGAAATTCACCTTCCTGTTTTACTTTATGGTACCTGACAGTTAATTCAAAATGTTATCTGTTAGAATGGCATAGGATCCATTGCAGTCAGATTTAGTGAACTTTGCTCCAGTACCATCTTACTTCAGATGAGTGCTTAAAGCTGGGTGCAAATTTAATTTTTCTAAAAAAAATTCTTTTCAGAGGAATTGAAACAGTGCATTTGCAGCTTTGGATTTTGAGAAGAGATTTTCTAAAATTTAAGTCTTAGTTTCTCTGCCTGATTAGTTTTTCACTGATGGAGAAGAGTAACTGTGGGTAGATGTATGCATGTTGGGCTTAAAGATTCTTTTTACTCAAGGGCAAAAACACAACAGTAAGTTTCATAACTTAAAAAAATACAGGATTGTTGTTTGATATGTGAAGAAACTGGTTTCTTTCTTTCAATACTTTCTGCTGAGTCGTGCTACAGGCTCCCTCCATTACCCACAATAATTTTGTCACAATTTTGCACTTCATAAAATGTACATATACTTTACATTTTACACTTATGTGATAAAAGGACATATGAATCAGTAACGCTTTAGTCCTGCTAGCAGCAAAAGGGTTTGTTTACTTTCATCGTCTATTTTCGTCTGTTCTTTTTTTCATATGGTTTTACTGCATTCCTGCTCTGAAATCTGTAAACATGGGAGCAGTAAATTTTATGTAAGCAGAGGCATTCTGGTGGCTCCAGCTCCTTATATAGTGATTCATTTTTAAGTAATGAATGCTGTATATTTCTTACAGGATAATTAAGTCCAGAAGTGGTGCATTATGGTTGAGGAGCTTCCTGGTTTCGGAGGATGTGTTACATCCCCAGTTGTTGAACATAAAGTATATTTACTATAATTTTGTGCTTGTCTTTTGAAACACCTACTTAGACAAATGTTCAAATAATACCTTCGGGAAGCTTCTAGTGAAAAGGGAATGCATTCAGAAACTGTAAAGTACATCTTTAAAAGGTCTGTATTCTCTGTTGAGTATTAGGGGTTAGTGTCCCCATGGGGACAGGTAAGGGGTCAGGATTCTGTATCATTCTTGTGGTGGGGAGATAGAAACTGCAATATCTCATGCTGTTACCTGGAAGGAAGGCCTCAAGTCCCAGTTCTAAACTAATTTATGTAAAATATTTATTTACTTTTATTTCCGCATCTTTTCAACTTAGCCTTCTCAACTAGCGTGCTTGGCATTATTGTATGCAATTAAACATACAATCCTTTCCATTCCAGTGCTCACTGAAGTGAAAAAAAAAAGCTCTGCAAAGTTTAAATGTTGCATTGCTCAAGTGGCAAGGTTAATGGTGGAGAGGTTCAGTGCTTAATTGTGGAAATCTTGCTAGCTTGGCTGTAGATTAGGCTGATAGCAGTTATAGCCTAAATTGTTGAATAATGTATATACAAGGTGCTTGTATTGGTAGCTAATTCCCACTGGACAAAAGGTTTTGCATCCTACAAGATAATTTTAAGAAGGTTCCAGAGGCTCTTTAGAATATGTTGTTATATATTGAGGTGTGTTCATGTTATGATATTTTGGAGTTTGGAATGTGTCCTGTAACGTGATTTTGGCTGCACACAGCTAGTAAATGCAGGTTGATTGTTCTGGTATTGAGAATAAAACGAATCTTTTAATATTCTGAATACCTGACAGTATTAATAAATTATTAGAACCTGTGTGTTTTTCTGAAAAGCTATAGTCATCCCTCGCCTGGAGCATTTTTTGTAGTGGTTTGTTTCCTACACCTGTGAATGAGTAGAAAGTGCTCTATGGAAAAGCCTTAGTAATACAGAATGGTAATATGCATCTAGCTTGATTCTTCATCTGATGGTTTTATGCTGTGCAGTCCATTCACATGTAAAAGCCTTTTTCTTCCTTTCTCACATTCTGTTTCCTTACCCGCTTTTTTCAATTGCCTCTCTAAAAATTGTTTCAGGCCCCTTAGCACAAAAAAGACATTGAGGGGCAGGAAGTGGTTCAGAGAAAGGCAACACAACTGGTGAGGGGTCTGGAGAGTAAAACTCATGAGGAGAGGCTGAGGGAGCTGGGGTTGTTCAGCCTGGACAAGAAGAGGCTGAGAGGAGACTTTATCGCTCTCTACAACTACCTGAAAGGAGGCTGTAGAAAGGTGGGGGTCGATCTCCCAAGTCACAGGTGATGGGAAAAGAGGAAATAGCCTTAAGTTGCACCAGGGGAGGTTCAGATTGGATATTAGGAAAAATTTTAACACTGAAAGGGCTATTAAGCATGGGAATAGGCTACCCAGGAAAGTGGTTGAGGCACCATCCCTGGAGGTATTTAAAAGACGGGTTGACATAGTACTTAGTGACATCGTTTAGTGATTTATATTTTTCTTTTAATCGGGGTTAGGACTAGATGATCTTAAGTGTTCCTTCCACCCTGGGCAATTCTGTGATTCTGTGATTCAATGATTCTATTCTGAGGGGATCTGTAACTGCAGGAGAAACAACTGGAGAAAGGTAGCTGTGTCTCTGCATCAGACTTCTGTTTCTGTCCTTCTAGAATATTTTCATCCTTTCAGATGAATTTTTCTGNTTCTTTTTAATGCTGGAAAATTTCATGGTGGTGGCGGAGGACTTGCACGCTGTGAGGATGGCAGAGGACAGCAATGTGGATTCAGATCTCCCAGACTGTAATTGTGATATCACAAGGCAGGCAGCTATTTTTGTTTGCTTTTGATTGAAATGGTTCTTTCTGAAGTCTTGGGTTGCTGGGAAACTAATTGAAATATTGATATGTAGAAACCACTACCTTAGCTAGAAATTACTGTTTTCTGATCAGTTTCAAAATAGTTGACAGTGATAACAGCATACTTTGTTTTACAGCTAGTACTTTTGGATCCAGGAGTAATTTTTCGTTACTGATGCATACTTAGAACTAGTAGAATCTCTTAGCAATCTGAAAGAAACTGTAGTCTGCTTTTACTGCTGTTTTTAAATGCAAGAGCACGTACACACATGAGAGGAAGCAGACTTTGTATTTGCCTGCTCACTGTTTGTGTCATCAAAGGGGCATGGCTACAAGCAAAAGGCAAAGGAGAGACACTGTAAAGAAAGTATTTCAGACAACTTATCAAAGCTGATCTGTCCTGTACATATTAATGACTGCTTTGTAAGAGCATATAATATTTTAACCTTACCTAGATCATCCCAGATCTCTGGTTCAGCTTCTATTTTTCCCTCTTCACAATATCTTTTCTAGAAGTTTTACTGTTGCTTTTCAGAGCTCTAGTTTACTGTTAGAAGGGGGAAACTGTGATCTGAAGAGTAAATATAACTGTCGGTACTAGTGTCCTGGTATGTAGTAGTAGTGTACTTTGGTTAATAAAGCTTTTTAATTATAAAAATATTATTTTTAAATCTATTTTAATAGAACCATATTTTTCATTGTTTCATAGAACATGACTTCTTTTGTGTGTTACTTCTAAAATTTAATATTAGTAACCAGCTTTCTATATGACTAACACATTAGCTATGAGTTCTATATGATGCATTGTTAAGTATTTACAGGGTTGTTCCTTTTTAGGTTTAAATGGAATCCGAGGCTAAGTTAGGAGTAGTNAAAAAAAAAAAATGTTACAGATGTTTACAGCCAGGAAGCAGTGTTATTGCTGCAACTGCTCAGGCTTTGCAAAGAAGGCTTTGTTGTATGTGTTTTTATCCCTTCCCCTAGCAATGACAGTCCACATTCCTGGAGATCAAGTCTGGCACATGTTGATGAATGCAGGTTTTATTTAGAAACATGACCACTTGTCACCATTCAGTCTCATGTTATCAGGCAACGGCTGCTAGCATTTGTTTGGTGTGCAACATTTTCTGTACAGTACTCACCAGCAAAGAGAAGTGTGTCCCCTTTCCTCTCCCCCACCCCCTCCCGCCCAAAGCACAGTGTTTGCAGACTTTTGGAGTGGAAGTTCTTCTTTTTAATGCTGGAAAATTTCATGGTGGTGGCGGAGGACTTGCACGCTGTGAGGATGGCAGAGGACAGCAATGTGGATTCAGATCTCCCAGACTGTAATTGTGATATCACAAGGCAGGCAGCTATTTTTGTTTGCTTTTGATTGAAATGGTTCTTTCTGAAGTCTTGGGTTGCTGGGAAACTAATTGAAATATTGATATGTAGAAACCACTACCTTAGCTAGAAATTACTGTTTTCTGATCAGTTTCAAAATAGTTGACAGTGATAACAGCATACTTTGTTTTACAGCTAGTACTTTTGGATCCAGGAGTAATTTTTCGTTACTGATGCATACTTAGAACTAGTAGAATCTCTTAGCAATCTGAAAGAAACTGTAGTCTGCTTTTACTGCTGTTTTTAAATGCAAGAGCACGTACACACATGAGAGGAAGCAGACTTTGTATTTGCCTGCTCACTGTTTGTGTCATCAAAGGGGCATGGCTACAAGCAAAAGGCAAAGGAGAGACACTGTAAAGAAAGTATTTCAGACAACTTATCAAAGCTGATCTGTCCTGTACATATTAATGACTGCTTTGTAAGAGCATATAATATTTTAACCTTACCTAGATCATCCCAGATCTCTGGTTCAGCTTCTATTTTTCCCTCTTCACAATATCTTTTCTAGAAGTTTTACTGTTGCTTTTCAGAGCTCTAGTTTACTGTTAGAAGGGGGAAACTGTGATCTGAAGAGTAAATATAACTGTCGGTACTAGTGTCCTGGTATGTAGTAGTAGTGTACTTTGGTTAATAAAGCTTTTTAATTATAAAAATATTATTTTTAAATCTATTTTAATAGAACCATATTTTTCATTGTTTCATAGAACATGACTTCTTCTGTGTGTTACTTCTAAAATTTAATATTAGTAACCAGCTTTCTATATGACTAACACATTAGCTATGAGTTCTATATGATGCATTGTTAAGTATTTACAGGGTTGTTCCTTTTTAGGTTTAAATGGAATCCGAGGCTAAGTTAGGAGTAGTTGATTTAAAGGTGTTTGTGCTTAATTTCAGCTCCAAATTGCTCTCCCATTGTCTTTTCTTAATGTAAAATAGACATTCTAATGTTATTACTTTCTTGGGGAAACTGAGGTACGAGTAATTGGAACATGGAAACATAAGCATCATAAGCCCATTCAAATTTTCAGATGAATTTTCATCAGTAAACCATAAAAACAAACAACTGAATTCTGCAGTATTTTCCTTTCCCAGAATCTCAAGCATTTGTAAAATGTAGTAAGATGTGTTTCTTATATAGATAGCCTGTAAAACAACCATGTAATGGGTCCAACCCTTTGATTTCAATGTGGAGTCTTCATTAGCAAGGAGAGGAGCTATCTCAAGTCTCTTGCAGTAACATGCATAGCACTGCAAAAAAAAACTCCTGAGATGGTTAATGGAATAATTAACTGTTTAAACATAACCTGTAAATGAAATCTCAAAAGGTCAAAATTATAGTTGGCTAGGGAACATATGTACTTCTGTGGTTTATAATTTGACTTTTGTCTCTAAGCAGAGCTTTCAGTTTCATTAGCTTTCAGGACCCACCATTAACGTGGAAAGACAGAATTGTGAGCTGTTTCATTTTTCTGGCACACGCATGATGTAATTATTTGTACACAGGCACAGTATTCAGAGAGATGAAGAGCGTAGACATCTTACCTGCTAAAATTCAGAAGGAAAACTCTTACATGTGGTGGATTACATTTCTTACTTGTTTAAAGACATGTTTTCAGAGTAGCTAGAGGCACAACACCGTATTGCATTTGAGTCAAAAATGTCAGCCCAGCATACTCCAAGCAGCACTCATTTATTTCCTTCTATTTGTAACACGGGCAGGGAACCTGTTACATTAGATCAGTACAAAAAAAGAACAGCGTTAACAGTAAATGTAACAGGCGGCTGGAAGGGAGTTGTCCTTATCCTTTTTTCTTTTTTTTCTTTTTTTCTTTTTTTTTCCCTAATCTTTGGAATTGAAGTGCGGAGAATTGCAACAGTTGGACAGGAGGGCAAGTTTAGGCCGAGATTTTGGTCATGCTTGGAGTGTATTTTAATATGTCACTCTTTTCCTTTTTCTCTCAAGTAGATTAGGTTATGTCACTGAAAATAGCTCTGTTTGGGACCAGGCTGTTTTTCGCTCTGGCAGGGTTGTATTCTCATGCAGTCTGCCTGAGGCAAACAGGGCACTTCCTGAATAGCAGGTCCTTTATCAGGTGTTGCATGCAGAAGATAAATAAAATCCGGCATGGAGGTTAGGGTACTGTACAATTGCAAATAAAGAAAGCCTGGTCTACAGCTTGGGCCTACAAATCACAGTGGCATTGGTTCTGAACAAGCCTGACATGACTCATTGTTCCCTTTCCTGCTCTGGCATGCCTGCAAAGGATCAGCAGCATCCAGCCTTGAAAATCTAAGCAGAAAATCAGCAGGATTTCACTTCTCTTAATTAATGTCAGAAACTGAGAAGTTGTATGTGAATTCCAGAAAAGTAATAACCAACCTTCTCACTCACCCTATGAGCAAGTTTCAATTGGTCCAAACCCACGAATCGCTCTGTGTACAACCATAGGTGACAAGATGTTGCCCCCAGGCATTGGTTGTTCTCCTACTATTTCTCCAAGGCATAGTTGTGTTTCAGGATAACCTGAGGATTGGGAGTGGGGCAGTCTTTCATCATGATTGTATTGACTGAAGTCAATACAACGTTCACAGCCAGATTTTCAGATTACCCAGATTTTTTCCAATTACCAAGATGTTTTTTGTTTTGTTTTGTTTTTTTTTCACAACCCTGCAGCTTTTGTTCATGTGACTGGCAGAGAAGATGCAGTCAAACTGTTTTTAAGCATGTTTGGTGCTAAAAAGCCATAGTTTGACCCTCTGTGATCTGAAAAAAAGAGTGCTAGAAAGAGTGAAAAATTTGAAAGATTTAAGTTTTTGAGATTGACATTAGGATCTCTGCATTTTCATTGCTAAGAAAAGGACATCCAAATTAGACTCTTAATGGTCAGATACAACTACTGCTTTAAATTTGCAGGTTAGTATTATGGAAAAAATGTGAATTGCTCCACTTGAATTATAGGACACTCGGGTGGCATTTTGATTGTTTGATAAATCCACAGTCTTGTATTTTTCAACGCTATTTAGTCTGTCTGCTTCCAGCTGCACTCATCTTCGAGCTTTCTGATATAGAAACACTGAAGTGGAAGAGCAGTAGAAGCATTGAAAAAAAAAAATGTTACTTAAAATTGTTTGTGGTACTACATAAATGGGAAAAAAAAGAAAGCTTAGAAACAATTTCAGAATCCACTAATGTATGTTAAGTAACATGGCAACAGGAGGGGAATTACTGACAAACATTTTTGCAATTGAAACAGGCTGAAGGAAAAACTGTCAAGATAGGATGAAGGTTTAGTTGAATTTTCCTCACTCTATAATCTTAATGTTCTCTTAAATAAAACCATCCCGCTGTTTAATTTTTCCTGGCCACTGCTGTTACAGGGTCAGAGTCTCACGAAAAATGCTACTTAGAAATTGCCATCCAGTTATATTCCAATTTCATCTGTTTAGATCTATAGTTCATTAAGACCCAAAACAACTTGAGGCAGCCCTTGGGATTCAGGAATTCTCACTGAGTTCTTGGCTGGATTTGTCTCTCTAAAACTTATTTATTCAAGGACAAGTCTTCACACTGGTACAAGTTTCCCAGAGAAGTGGTAGGTACGCCACCCCTGGAAACCAGCAAGGCCAGGTTGGATGTGGCTTTGAGCAACCTGGTCTAGCTGAAGATGTCCCTGCTCGTTGCAGCGGGATTGGACTGGACGATCTTTAAAGGTCCCTTCTGAACCAAATCGTTCTATGATATGTCATTCAATGTTTAGAAATCACTGAGGTGAAAAAGGCTTATTCAGACAGTGCACTCCACCACGAGTACTGGTTAAATAGATAAGGTACAGAAAATGTTGTCTGGCATTAGTAAACTCTTCATTTTTCTTAACTGGAGCTTATGAATTCAGGACTCTTTGCACATATACTTCTGTTACATAACGAAGGCAGACTTCAGAACAGAACTTGCCATCCAAGTTAAGTTTCTCTGAATACTTTCTAAAACACGTGCTGTGGAAATTCTCCTTTAGGGTGTACTTATGCTGCCGTTTCTTTTTCTATATAGGGTGAAGAAGTTGAAGGAGACCCTTGTTGCAGTGCAGCAACTGGATAAAAACATGAGTAGCCTGAGATCTTGGCTTGCCCACATTGAGTCAGAGCTGTCAAAACCTATCGTCTACGAAACTTGTAACTCTGAGGAGATACAAAGGAAGCTAAATGAACAGCAGGTAAAATACAACACACTTATCAGGTGCACGATGACATGGGGAGAAGTAGAGTGTCCTTGGGCTGGCCGTACCCAGCTCAATGCTAAGAGGGCATGAGGCAAAGAAGTGTTTAAATATCAAGGCGAGTGGTACTTACTGTGTCACTTATAGAGCCTTCTGCTGGCTTTGGCATCGAATCCACCAGGAGCTGATTGACCTTGTCAAGAAAGGTAAGGCACCAAGAGATATAACCTGAAGGAGTTATTGCAATTGTTTTTCCTTTGGGATTTGTGGTTTTTGTTTGGTTGACTTGTCTGTTCCCAGAGGCAAAGCTGACACCTATTAGACCTTGCAAATTTTGCACATGCTTGAAAATGACTATGTTTAGCAATCTTTCTAACTCAGTTTTATTTTGCAGCTTGTTTGAGAATCACTTTGCACGCAAAGTTGCATGAGCTGTATATGTGAAGTTAAAATTGGTTTGTTTATAGCACACAAAGCCTTTATGCAGTGCTAGAGAAAATAGTCAACACTGGTGCGGGCAGAAAAAAAGTGAAGTCAAATTGGTTTTGGCATTAAAGCTAACGTTACTCCTAAGAAGACTGATTATACTCTCTCTTTCCTGTTCCACATCACAGCCTGACACAGTTTTACCTAGAGGCATATTGCTGGGGAAGACTGTTGTTCTGTTGTGTTCCTCTTGGTTATTGGCAAAAATAACTTTATCATACTTCACTGGAGATCACTTAGATGCTCTCATGAGTTCTTTCTCCAGGAGAAAGAAGTGTGTGGGAAGAGGAGTGCCAGGATGTTTTGGGGCTAATTAATTTGAAGAGTACAAACTCACAGTTTGCTCTTTTATGCTGAGTGTGTGGACCGAGATCCAAGAACACCCTCAGAAGTTTTACCAACTCCTCAGTTGATTTGCTACAAAGCTGTGCAGAATTGGTTATTAATATTCCATATGTAAATTACATATGGATAATAATTTATAACATACAAGTATCACTAATGAGTGGTATTTTTGAGACAATACATTGCTGAGCAGGGCTAAACATTGCTGTCAACAAAGTAGATACTTGAGATTTTTTGCTAGCATCCATATGCAGGCATCCCACAGTTTGTTACAACCACTTCTTGTGGGATTTATTTTGGGCACAGAGACTGGTGTATCTCTGCCTTCTACTGTTCCATTGTGGTGATCCCTCTGCAGTGACAGCATGCAGTGATATTTTGTGGAAGTGTGAGTAGCTTAATTTGAACTCCAAAGGGGAGAAGTAGAGGTGAATCTTATCCTAGGATGATGCCATGTTTGGAAACTTAATGATGATTTGGTAACGCTGCAAGCCATAGTTGTTACAATGATTAAAAAAAGAACAAAAAAACAAAAAACCCCACCCTTTCAGTGTATGGCAACCAGTATTTTAATTAGTCAAAGACTCTGTGACTGTCCACAACATCTCAGAAGGTCAGGACGTTGGTCATCTTTTCAGTATTTCATCCTTCTTTCTTCTTCCATTAGGGATCTTATGTTGTTTTCCATGTTTGACCTTGTACTGAAGTCATGTTGTCTTCCTTGCTCATACTACTAGCAGTCGTTCATATACAAAATTACATTAAAAGTGTTATACTGTGAAAGAGGGGGGGCAAATTAAATTTCTGTGACTCCATTAGCTACTTCTCAGCATCTATTTCATCCAAGAATTGGCTTTGCTGGTCTCTGTAGTGAAATTAAAGATACAATTGAAGCTGGATATCCTGGGGAAGGTAGAGTAATTTCACTGCTCTGCAGTATTTTCCTTGTGTCACAAACTGCATTTCAAGGAATACTTATTTGTTTATTTTCTCAATCTGCAACCACTCGAAAAGTATAAAAAATGGTGGTTGCTTTTGGGTTGATAAAGAAAAAAAAAAAGCTGTATGAGGGTGACAGCAGTGCATAAAAGTGATGTTCTTTTGTGAACTAACCCAAAGACTAAATGTTCTCTAATAAACATAGCAAATTTTTAAATCTAGGAAAGAAATTTAAGGCTATGGATTAAAAGCAGTGTCGACATTGTTTGTAGAAAGGTTCTGTAGGTAAAGAAAAAGTTTAAACTTTAGGAAACCACAGGACAAACAAGTGGCAGTTCTCACTATTGCTGTACTCAAGATCAGCAGAGAGGAGATTGTATTACCTGAACTTGCTTAACCTCGGGTCTCATAACTGTCTGGAGTATGTGTTTAATAGAGTTTTGCTTCTGTTTATAGTATCCACCCTTATATAATATTTCAGGGTGGGCAGAAAGAAGAGTAAGCACTTGGACATCATGATAAAAGAGTATTTTCCAGGCAAGTGAAAGTGAAAGGGCCAGCACTGTGGATGAAAATATTGTGATTTTCCACTTGACAGTCTCATGTAGATGTTCAAAAAATAGCCTTCTGCTTCATAGATGAGAAGAGGAAATGGACCACCTCAGTGAGTCTAACTCCAGTTATCACCAACAACCAAATCAGATGGTCGATACAAGTTGACCTTGCTCAGTTTCAAATTTGCTGAGGTTTTTGGAATCTACATTTAGATCTCATTTCTTCCTGGAAAGTATTTTCAGAACATCATATTGATAGTTGTAAAAGAAGTCCCTCTAGTTAAACCTTAAATGTATGCAGGCACAATATGTTAACAGTGTATTTCCCTTTGCATGTTACAATTTACTTCAAAAATTATAAAGAGCTGTTTATCTTTACTCATGCTCAAGCTGCAAAGTTCTTGTTCTCCTAAATAAACTTCCACATCCCTAAATGTCCTAATAGTTCTTTTCTTCATCTGAACCAGAAGTGAAGATAGTATTCTAGGTGCAATATACCTCTTTTTAGTATAGTCAAATTAGTACTTCTTTGCCACTACCAGAATTATGTTGTTACTATGCATCCTGATTTTTCCATCTAATATTCTAATTATTCATTGCAAATGTAAGCAGAAGTCAAGCAGGCTTTCTTTACTTGCACTGATCCAACAGCAGTAGCCATTTACTTTTGTAGCTTGTCTTAATTTGAACCTGTAGTTCAAAACTGAACCTGGAACATTGCTTTAAGTTGAAACATTATCATCAGTGTAGAACAGGCCATTGCAACCAAGAAACTGAAAGGAGAAATAATACTTGATCACATGTAATAAGTGTTAAAGTAGTGCAAGTCCATTTTCTTTAGCTGTCCTGAATTTTCCTTTTCTATTTCTAATGAAAACAATATAGAATTGGAAAGCTGAAGGAAGAAAAATCTACTGGAGATGCACCATTCAACGTGTGCTGTTGCTGACCTCTGTCTCAAATATTCTGCTTTACAGCTAGCTCACCTGGGGAAAAGTAAATTCACAAAGGGAACCTCCACCTTGAAGTAGATAAGAACATACTTTCTTGCCACACTTCTCTTACTAACTTCTGCTTTACATTCCCTGTGATAATGAGAAAGGGCTGGGAATAACTCTACCGTTTATTGGTGATGTTGATTAAATGTATGCAAAAGATGCTCAGCTGAGCATGCAGAGCTCTGGCAGTTAGTCCCAGGGGATGGTTTGGTGTTCGTAGTCCCTGGGAGAGCTGTGCATGCTGCCAGGTTCTCCTGGCCTCATTGATAACATTGCAACATCACTTGCGCAGATGCAGTCTCTTAATAGGTATTCATTGGATGTTGGTCTCCTGTTTGCAAGCTTATTAATATATTTTTTTAATAAGTAGAAGAGAAATGCACTTGTATTTATGCAAGTTTTGCACATTCTCTTAAGAATTAATTTCTTCACCTGCAGGAACTTCAGAGGGACATAGAGAAACACAGCACTGGAGTAGCATCCGTTCTCAATTTGTGTGAAGTGCTTCTTCATGACTGTGATGCTTGTGCCACAGAAGCAGAGTGTGACTCTATCCAGCAGGCTACACGCAATCTGGACAGAAGGTGGAGGAACATTTGTGCAATGTCAATGGAAAGGCGACTTAAGTAAGTCTAAAATGCCTACAAATTAGTATTTTCTTTCACAGGCACAAATATGGGATAAGATGTATGTTACAGTGTTGCAGTAATGAAGAAAAGATGGTAAGGGTCGGTCAGAAAAAGGTCATATACTGAATGAAAACCAATAGCTGTTACGCTATGGGGAAAAAAAGACTGGTTTTGTATGTGCCTTTGTACATGTTGCATGAATTATCAAGTTTCACTCAAGGCCTTTGATGGAATGTTATCAGCTAGAGAAAGTTTAGATGACAGCAGTGACTCCAGAAGATTTAGAGAATATGAAGATTTGTAACACTTCAGTTTACCCTAGTACTACAGACACTGATGGGGAAAATGGTTATCAAACAGGTGGAGTGTTATTCCAGGTGTTAGGATTTTCATGCACCTAATGCTCCTTAACAGGTTTCTGTTGTGTCTGACTTTATGTCAAAGAATTTTAGGACTGAGCACTCTTCCGGAATTTCTTCATCTGCCCACCTTCGCTTTGCTGAGCAAGTGTGGGCCACAGCTCTTGCACACCTTGCTTGTGACCTAGTTTACTGCACATGTCTAGATCATCTGTACAACTGAGTGCCCATGATATCCAAAAGATTCATTGCTTTCTATTCCCAGCTAGGATAGCACGTGGGATTTTGGTAATCATAATGATGTAGTCTGGATTGGGCCAGTGTTGTATATCCTGTGCTGACCAGTAATAAACCATGCTTAACTGTTTGAACTCCTGCATTTATGAAGATCTTTTTAAGTTATTAATCTGATTTCTGTGATATTTACACAGTCATATCAAGAACTCTAGGTAAAGTTTATAAATTTAAAGTGCTGAGTTGAGCTTTATATGGTCTTTGGTTTTGTGGGACATTCTTAAGGTATTTATTAGTGGTTTTCTTTATTTTATGGGAAAAACAAAAATCAGTGCTTTTAAGTTGTGCTGCTCTGTATCTACAGATTGCTTTCTTTAAGTAATTTTATACTATTGCCATCATAATTCTTGGATAGTGTGTGTGTGTATATATATATAAAAAAATAGAGCTCGTAAGTTCTATCTTTGACACCGTCTGTCTTGAGAACATACAGGCTCTTCATACATCTGTGTCCAGCAAATTAGTTCAAAACTATTTTAAGTAATACGGAACAATGCATTGAACTCCATTTTACTTTCTTGTGTGCATATCATGTTGTTAATAGATTTGCACCAGTAAGTTAACTGAGCTATCAGTATTCAAGATCTTAGTTGTACCAGAAACAGTTATTCCTATTAAAAAGCAACGTTCTAGATGTCCAACTTCAGGCCAAACAACATATCATCAACAATGCTAAATTTTGCATGGATCAGGTCCTTTTCAGACCTGCGTATCTAAGATTTGGGAAAGACGTATTCAGTATGTGGAAACAGGCAAAGTTCTGCTGTAATACAGCCTGTCCCAAAAAAGATCTTGTTATTTTGAATCAAGCAATGTTGAAGTTTTGGGGATTTTTACAGTCTCAGTATTAAGCCAATCTAATTTCAGGATCAAGAGTCAGCCACTATTTTTACATATTCAATTGAAGTATAATGGCTTTTTTTAAACCATTTGAATAACTCTTAACTTTTTTTTTTTTTTTTAATAAAAATATCTTTACAGTATGAATTGAGAGATGGCATTTTACCACTTGTTGGTGAGTGCATAGAAAAAGTGTTCGTGTCTCTTTGCAATATGGAATAATAACTAAGAACTTTAAAATATATGCAGCAACATATTCAACATTCTGTAAGAAAAAGTCCTACAGTTGAAGATAGTGTGTAATTTCTAATCTCTAAAATAGTGACTGAGGTACCTACACTGGGACTGTATTTCAGAAGTTATTTAGCATGTGCTTGGATTTTTAGAGCTCCCATTGCATACTTTTAACTTTCTTTTTATACTGATTCCAAAATTAGAAGCATTGGAAAAAAAACCAACCCTGCCATCATCATATTCTAGTTCAGTCTGGAATGAGCCAGCCTTCCCTGTGGTCTGTTTATCAGCCTGCCTGTCTGAGTCAGATTAAGAACCAGTTATTGTCTGGTGCAGCACTAGTTTGCTGTTGTAGATGATTTAGTTACAGTTCTGTAGGTCAGCCGACCTTCAGTCTGAGCATTCCCTAATGTTCCATTATGTATTGCAGAATTGAGGAGACGTGGCGGCTATGGCAGAAATTTTTGGATGACTACTCCAGATTTGAAGACTGGCTAAAAATCTCTGAGAGGACAGCTGCTTTCCCAAGTTCCTCTGGTGTGCTTTACACGGTTGCTAAGGAAGAACTGAAGAAATTTGAGGTGATTTATAATAGTCGAAATTTAATATCTGCTGATCATATTACAGCAGCCAGCTGGTGTTCTTCCCATACACAAGTCACTCAGCAGAGCCACTATTAATAGAGTGGAGTTGTTGATTTTGTCATTGCCTTCAGTGGCAGATTTCTAGGATGAAAAAGCAGGGGAAGGTGGCAACTGAAAATGCTAATAAATCAATCCATTCTCACTTACTGTTTGTTCACCAAAGTTAGGTTTCTCGCCTCCTTTATTTCTGTAACTTTTTAATATGTCCAGCCAGTAGGTGCTCCAGAGCATTCATAAATCTCCCTTCACCAAGTACCTCTTCAAATCCGTGCTGTGTTTAAGCTTTTGCTTTGAATTTATCCCTCATTCCTGTAACTCTCTTAAACCAGCCTTCTGAAGTCTTTCCCTCTTCTTACAGTGTACAATATCCCCCTTTTAGACTCTTACACTTGAAATTCATGTTTGTGCAACTATTGTTACGTGTCCACATGGTGTCCCCCAACACTTAAAAGTGCATGCTTCAAGCTTGACAAGCTGTCACGTCCATCAGCATGGATGACAAAGAGCTTGTTAAATAACTCTGTTGTGTCCACTGCAGTGTGATGATGACTTCTCTCATAATTACCATGGAGGGTATACCCATGTGTAAAGCACACGCACATGCCGTGTGACTAGTCTCAGGTATAAAACTGTGGCTGGGTTTCATATTTGTGAGGAGTATATCAAGATGAGGGAGAAAAGCTTCTGGAGAAAGCCTGAATTCTGAAATTGTTTAGGCAATTCTGTAAACAATCAGGTACTGTGAAGTATTTGCTATGAAGAAGAAATATAAATTTTATACAATGCCTAAGACCAGTTAATACGTTTTGATTTAACAGTTAATTCAAAAAACATAAACTGTGAAGCACTAATTCAGGTTTTATAATTGACATTCACATTTCTGACTTCACTGTGAAGTCAGTATAAATTCAGCCACATATACATACTAACTGAAGCGGTTTTCTGCTTTAACTAGGCATTGTTTTCTAGTTTTATTTATCCATATTTCCAGTTGAATTTTAAATGAAAAATAAAACAACAACAACAAAAACAACAACAATAAAAAAACCCACCCAAACACGAAAACAAACCATACAAAAAAGAGCTCAGCACATCATGTAAGAATCTTTCAGTCCCTGAGCAGAGAGATCACAGATGGCTCTCGCTGACTTCACTGTACAAAATCAAACTCCTTCCTCTCCAGTACTTTATGGAGAAATGAGAAGAGGTTACAGGAAGGAATGCAACAAATGAATTCTTGCGTAGCTGAGCTGAAAGAAATGGAAGACAAATACACAGCTGTTCTTTTGCTGGACAAGACTTGGTAACAGGTGAAACAACAACTGCATACTTTTAGATTTCATGATCCTAGTAAATATAGCCATATTTGTGCCTCTGATATGAGAATTGCTTCCTTGTGCAATTTTAAGTTAATTCAGTTCTACTGAGCATTTCACACCAGTTGCAAGCCCATTTGCTCCTTGATTGTCCCATACCCAACTTGATCACCGTTTAATAGGGGCAATAGTTACATTGAGAGGACTCTACAGATTGATTTTTTTCTTTTTTTCAAACCAACTTCTTTACTTTTGTCTCTAGAATTTCAGCAGGAATGTGCTTATTTCACTTTAGTTTGACTGGTAGAATATGAAGGGTATATACCATTTATGAAATCTCAGGTGTCAGCAGATTTTAATGAAAACTTCTGTACAGAAGTATATTACTTTTCAAAGTTCTCTAGTCCTTAGTGTCTAGTTTGGGGAGTGATTGACAGTCAGTTTGCATTGTGAGGAATATCAGAGAGCGAGTTTGTAGAAATACAACCCTACTTGTATTCAAAAGAGGGCTGTGCAGTCTATCTTTTTAAGCGTTCCTTTGATTGATTGCTTTTCTGTATCTGTGACAACATTAAAAGAACATTTTTTTTTCTAAAATTATTCATATCTTTTTTGGGGAAAAAAAAATTAAAGGGATTAATTAATTCAGCTCTTTGCAAGATACTTTCTCCAAATTGCTTTGGGATTGCTAGTTACCACGTGAAACTCATGGGCCAAGCCACCTACTGTTTCTGCCGCCCAGCTGGGTGACTGGGGCTTTTATAACAGTAGAGGAAGCTCTGAAGGTACCTGGTGCAGACGCTTGCCCAGGCAGAAGTTGGTGTAGATGTTCACATCTTCTTTCCATTAAAACATTAGGACAAAACTTACTTGTATACCAGCATACTGAAGATAAAGGACCTCATGCCGTCAGTACAGCCTTTTCACTATTTTTTTCACTATTTTTGGTAAAACTCAGAATAAACAATTGCTCAAATCTCTTCAATGTTTGCACTTCAGCAAATTCAGTATGTGTAAGGAAATGCAGTGAAACCACAGGAATTTTGGATTTCTCTTCATTGTTTATAAAAAATTGCTTCATGTTCATTGTTTCTGTTCTCAAATGCAAAAGCGAATGATTGAGTAGAAATGGGAGTCTTTTTTGTGCTGATTTCACTGTTGTAACAGGTATTCATGTTGCAATTTCTCAGTCGGTGTACAATGTCAGTTTTGTAAACTTTCTTCTTTTTTCGCTCATTTTAATCTGCATCCGTAGCAAAGTCTATCAGCCAGCACAGGTCAGAGTGCAGAAGTAGAGTCAAAATAAAGGGAGAGACTTATGTATATCTTCTGATTTCAATAATTTAAAATCTCATGGTGTCTTTTGTTCGGATTGCTTCAGGCCTTCCAGAGACAAGTACATGAATGTCTGACTCAGCTGGAACTGATCAACAAGCAGTATCGCCGCCTGGCCAGAGAGAACCGCACTGACTCTGACTGCAGCCTCAAGCAGATGGTTCATGAGGGGAATCAGAGATGGGACAACTTACAAAAGCGAGTTACCTCCATCCTGCGCAGGCTAAAAGTACTTTTTCCATTTTTAAACCCTTCAGTTTCACTACTATACTTATGAATTGGGGATACTCCAGAAGCTTCTATGTTAATGTGTCTGCACAGTAGTTTGGGGGGGATTCCTACTTTTGGAAGAGGAAGGAAGTTTATCAACTCACTTTGTCTGAGGAAACCAAAGCATAAATTCTGTAGGGAAATGTTTGGTGACCTCAAACACCACCTTCTTCATAGAAGATAACTTTCATAGGTCAGCTAGTTGCAGCTGTAGATGATATTACTGAAAAGGAACCTTAGAAAGCATATAGGAAATGAAAGAAGAAGGTGTACTGAGTTTAGGTTAGGTTTGAAGATTATGAAAGCTGTTTCTTTAACTGCTATTGCAGTTGTTTGGTAATTTCATGCCACTCCATTTTGCATCCCGTAGCATTTTATTGGCCAGCGTGAGGAGTTTGAGACTGCACGTGATAGCATCCTGGTATGGCTAACAGAGATGGACCTGCAGCTGACCAACATTGAGCATTTCTCAGAGTGTGATGTTCAAGCAAAGATAAAGCAACTTAAGGTAAAGAATGGTTGAATGGTAACAGGAAGAGGGATGAATGATGGGATAAAAACATGGTGAAAAGAAATTTAAGAAGCATTGTGCAAAAATACAGCCAGGTACAGTCCCTTCCTTGCAGGCTGAGACTTCAACCTCAGAAGCTATGGGCTATGTCAGTTTTCAGTATATATTTTTCTAATAGAGTATAAGATCTTTGCACTGTGAAAAAATTTCAAAAAGACAAGGGTGATAGTCTCCATTCCCTTAACAAAAGAGAGTATGTCTATAAAAATGTCAGTTATCCATTATTGCTGACACCGTTTGTATCAGAAAAATCATTATTTTGAGAGAAAAATATCAAATGTCATGTTACTCAAAATTCCAGTGTGTTAGCCTTAGCATCTGTGTTTATCCTAGGCATTTGGTCATGGGCATGGCTTGTTTATAGAAGACCTCTCTTTCCAAACACAACAAGTGAGGAATGAGATGGTAAACCATGAAGTATCACTGTTTTTGGCTAGAAAGACTGCAGAATGCTAAATTTAATTGCTCATTGTTGTTCATGCCAGAATATTTGGAACAATCCCTGTTTGTTATCCACGCCATTCTTGATGCAAAACTCTGATTTGCATCCTTAATAATTTATGTTGTTGATTTTGTTGATAATGCATGGGCCTTTTTTTTTTTTATGCAGGCGTTCCAGCAAGAAATCTCACTGAACAACAACAAAATTGAGCAAATAATTGTGCAGGGTGAGCAACTCATTGAGAAAAGTGAGCCCATGGATGCAGCTGTCATTGAAGAAGAACTAGATGAGCTGCGTCGTTACTGTCAAGAGGTCTTTGGACGTGTGGAACGCTACCACAAGAAACTCATCCGCCTTCCTGTGTGTATTCTTATATATATACGTATTTGTTTGGTTTGTTGACATTTTACAAGGGCGAGAATGAGGAAAAGTGTTGAAATAAGATGAAACTTCTGTAACTTTCAAAAAATCCTGTGGTTTACTTTTGTTACACCACTCACCATCTGCCTCCCTTCATTATATACTGCTTACGTCCTGTCCAGAGAGCAAACTTACCAGATCTGGACATTTTGCAAATAGTGAAAAATCTATGTGAACTGTAGATTTATAAAATTTTATTAATGGAGGTAGCAGTGTGGTACCAGTAATAAGAACATCTCCCTGCTCTGTCAGATAGTTTCATTGGCAACTTACTGAGTTCTGCTTTGTTTAAAAAACTATGATAAAATGATTCTCAGCATCAGAAGAGATGGAAATTTGTCTCCAGAACTAAACACACAGCTGAATAACTGAGAGCAAAATGATTTTTGGTAGTTCAAGTCCTACTGAATAGCCTTCAAAAGATCCCAGTTTTCAAAATGTGAAAGAATATAATGAGAGCAGTGGCCAAAATAAAGGTCACTTATGCTTCCTATGTCTTGATTCCAGAGCTTTCTTTAACTTGATGTGTGCACTGCAGTGGTATCAGTAAAAAGTACAGAGACGTTCTCTTGATACGAGGCTTTGTGGTGCCTTAAGTAATTAAAAGGAACTGGTATTATAAACTTTTTTCTTGCTCTGCTTGTTTAGTGCATCTTAAAATAATGAAGGGAGGAAAATGGAACCCACATCAGTGTGGCTGTTGCTTTAATGCTACTTTATTGCACTGACCCAGACTGACCATGCAGTGCCTCTGCACGTTTCATTGATGCGTTCTGTTTGCATTATGCTTCTAGCTGACAGATGACGAACATGACCTCTCTGACAGAGAGGTGGATCTGGATGAATCAGCAGATCTCTCTGACATACACTGGCATGACAAATCTGCGGACAGCATTCTCTCCCCGCACCCCTCTTCCAACCTTTCGCTGCCTCTTTCCCAGCCGGTGAGAAGCGAGCGTTCAGGGCGAGATACACCTGCGAGCGTGGACTCCATTCCCCTGGAGTGGGATCATGACTACGACCTTAGCAGAGACCTGGAGACAGCTGTTTCACGGGCACTGCACTCTGAGGAAGAAGACGGAGGACAAGAGAAGGATTTCTACCTGAGAGGAGCGGCTGGTATAGCAGGTATGGTGGCAAATTGTGTGTCCTATTCTCTTCCAGCAAAAAGAAAATGTTATGTGTGTGAGTCCTTAGCCAAAATGTTCATGGAAAAGTATTTTAAATAGCCCCTGAAGATTTTAAATAGCTTTCCCTAAGTGATCCTAGTGGCCTTCTGACCTTAGACACAGCAATGGAGATTCCTGGATGACTACAGCCTTGGAAAATGGCAAAGGCGCATATGATATGACAGGGAATTGGCTGCATCTCTGTGCTTGTGGCCTGCCAGATGGGATATATCATCTGTAACAGCGATGTGTCCTAAGTTATTCTGACTAGAAGAAATTATACTGGATATGGCAAGAAGTGCAGAACAAACTGACGAAGAAATGCTGTGGGAGAGATCCGCAGACAAAATCATCAAGTGCTTAAGTAAATCTTAACTCAGCCCTTACCCAGGCAAGATTCCAGCAAATGAGTGTTTAGCATGAGGTGGCATCTCGGGACTCGCTGTCCAATGAAGCTGGAAATCCTTCTGAAGTGTATGTGCTTTGTGTAATAAATCTTAATGAGTGAAATTGTCCAAATGCAGCCAGTTGAGGGTGAAGATACAGTGATTTATTAGGCTATGATCTTGTGGCTGTCTTTTGCTTTCCAGGTCATTGCTCCGAAAAGAGTCAGGTTTGCCTGGATATTAAGAGAACTTGTAGCAGGCTCCCTGCCTTTCAGTCTTCAACTTTTTTCCTTCTCTGGAAAAGATGTTTGCTATTGGAACTGTTTATATATTCCATCCCATGAAAAGAACTCCTGTTGGAAGGAGACAGCCATTGCTGACCTGTCAATTTAGACTGTGCTTTTATTTTTTCAGATGTAGAGATCCCTGAAACTCTTGAGGCCTATGTAACACTCACAGAAAACGCACTCAAAAATATCTCTGGTAGGCATTAAAAAAGACTAAGCATAGCCAGATGCAAATACCACAGTGCGCAAGCATAATTTCTTTCTCTTCTCTTAGCATCTGCTATCCTTTTCACAACTTACAAGATAAATATTTCTTACATGGCAGCATTGGCGTGTTGATATAGAAGTGTTCTGCTTTACTGCTGTGCTTAAAGGTATTATCAGGTGCATGGATGAAAGAATGATGCTTGAAGTATTGGCCCTCCCACATCAGCTAACTAGACTAAACTGATCAGTCGGTTACTCTGGTTGATCTTTATTCTTTGCTGTTCCTCAACAGGATTTAATACTTTGTTAATGTCTCAGAGAAAAGACTGTTTTTTACAAAGATTAAGGCAGAAGAAAAAGACCTGAAGCAAAACCTAATTGTTCAGTTTTACGCTTACTTTTATAATAATACAACCACAAGTTGGATTATTACTTGGACATAAACTTTTAGGTTAGCTGTTGTTTCATTCGATAACAATGCCAAGGTGAGGTACTGTAGTCCAATGTCTTCATCTCTGTCTTTTATATTAGAAGATTAATTTATTTATTTATTGCATTTTTATACATTAAACCTACTATTTCATCTGTTAGATTACTCTCTTGGAGGGATTAGATGCACTTGCAAATACCTTTTCTCGTGATTTCACAGTTTTCCTCTTTTGAAACAATGACTTTATAGCAAATTTGAAATAGCAAACATTTAAAATCTCAGCATCTGTGGCACAGACCTCAGGTTCACTGTTTGTTTTTATTCTTTTCCCCAAATTAGTGAAAAAATTAGTATAAATAATAAAAATATATATTGAAAACTATGTGTAGTTTTCTGACCTGTGAACATTTCTCAAGTAGTGAGGGAAGAGCATATTGAGCACTTTTTTTGGTCCTTTTGGGGTGAGGTGTTGTTTTGTATGAAAAAAAGATTAACATCCAAGAGGCTCTGTTTTCTGTAATTAGGTGGACAGAAGGTCCCCCTTCTCTACGCTTGTTTTTATTTGTGTCTTTATGAATAAATTCAAACTGTCTTTGTAAACAGATGGAAAACAGGCACAGTGATAGAATATGGATAAGAGGGATCTCATGTGGTCCCCTAGAAACTGCAGCCTGCTTCAGAGTAGAATTGGCTGTAACTAATTCATATCACAGAACTCAACTGACCTCTATAAGGAAAATTCAAGTTAGACCTCCTTCAAAAACATTGGTATGAGTTCCAAACAGCTTGGATGAATAATACCATCTTGTAGATATGTTAAGCAAAATTTTTATCAAATGCATTATTGGAAAAATACTATAAATTTTGCTGCTTAGTCTGATTGCCTAAATCAGTCATTGGACTACTTGTCGTGGGCCTTCAAGACATCCAGTCTGTGGACCTTGAGAATATAAATATAACAGTATTGTTCAGCATTTATATACTGCTTTTAATCTTCAAAATTTTATACAAATAGAACCCTTTCATGTTGACCAAAATTCCACTATTTGTTAGTGGAGAGAAGTGGGAAACAGAGAAGATGAGGAAAAATCAAATTTTAACATGGACTTGCATCAGGAGATTGGGGTAGAGCGTTTTGTTTGTGAGTGTGCATGGAAGAGAGCAAGGTGTTCTCCAAAATCAGTGAGGTTAGAGCACACTTTGCTAAGAACTTTCCCCTTCAGAGCAGTGAGGAATTCCCTGAGGGAAAAAATCACTTCAGAATACTTTGCAAGCCTGCTTTAAACTATGGACTCCTTGGTGGTGTGATTATGGCATGTTCATTGGTATAGTCACCTGTCCACTGAAGGTCACTAACACCCTCTAATGTAACTAGTTGTCTGTTTGCTTTAACATTGCACCACTCATACTGCTGCAGTCACATTTCTCCTTTACTGTCTACTGTAGATAGCACTCCTGAAATTTGTTCTTCCTGGGCAACAGATAAAAAAAAAAATATTTAGGAAGACCTCAGATAATGGTTGCTTCTTCTGATTTTGGTACAGGAGAACCTGGTGCCCTGGAAGCACATATCCGACAGCTGGACAAGGCCTTGGACACCAGTCGTTTCCAAATACAGCAAACGGAAAACATCATCCGCAGCAAAACACCTACAGGACCAGAGCTGGATTCCAGCTACAAAGGATATGTGGGTGGATTTTGATTCTCAGGCTTACTCAAATGGCTGCTACCCTTAACAATGTGCTATTGTTGTTTATGTTATTAGCCTGTTTACAATAGCATAAGATTACGTGACTCTTAGGAATTTATTTTCCTATTACATTTTTGTAGATATCCAAAAGTACTTTCTCACATGTGTTTTTATCCATCTAATGATGGCATCCTTATTTATAATTCCTCTTCTTTTAAAAGCAGATTTTATAGCTTCATGCACAGTCTTCATCTTGCTCTTGGATTGTATACACGCATCGTGGAAGCAAGGTTGCGTGTATGGAATCGGTGATTAAAAAGCTTTTTCAGAGAGGTTTTCTGGAAGAAAAATCTCTCTCCAAATCATTTAAATAGTTTTATTACTGATAGATGTTAGCTACCTGGATGCATAGTAATATTTCCACAATTAGGTTTATTTTCTTTGTCACATCTTCTAGTGTCTTTGCCATAGTGTTTTAGCACTTAGAACAGATGTCACCTAAAGTCATCCAGTACAATTTGGCACAGCTGAGCTTATGCTTTAAGCCTTTGTTGTCTCCATATGCATTTCTTCAATAGTATCAGAACAGACTGTCAAAGTGATAGATTTTTATCTTCATACTTAGACCTACTTTTGGAAAATTTTGGAAGTTGCATTTTAATTTGCATTTTCCATGCAATTAGTCTTGTACAGTGCACATTGAGATAAGATTTTTTTTGTTTGTTAACACAGATGAAGCTACTAGGTGAGTGCAGTGGAAGCATAGACTCAGTAAAAAGGCTTGGATATAAACTCAAGGAAGAAGAAGAAAAGTTATCTGGACTTATTAATCTGAACAGTACTGAAACCCAAACAGCTGGTAAGTAACCTTTTGTTCTTTGATGGGAAGTAATTACAAAAAGTGGCAAGTAGTTTTTCTAAATTTTGGTATTATTTACTGACATAGATTTACAGGACTGTGGCTGTTACCGTATTCTGTTTAACATCTCTTAATCGGAATAGTAGGGAATATTAAGTATTCCTTTATATGGCCTATATACAGAGTAGGCATACAAGTGCTTTTTAAGAACCCCTTCATATTATGAGACATAACTCTAAGCCTTTCCAAAAGTCTCTGTGTATGCAATGCGTTTTTGATGAACGTTTTCTGATGTATTTATCCAATGTATCAGCAGTAGTTTAGGCAAATGGTGTGAGGTGTATTAAATTGTAATTGGTACAAATACCAATGAAAATAATAATAAATATGTGGCTAGTTAGATGTACTTGGATTCCTTGCCTGGTGTGCATTTATGCTGGTTTGTTATGTCTTTATACCAGCACAGTGCACATATACATACAGATCTGCATGTATCACCTTAATTCCATTCAGAGAATTCTGACATTAGAAAGTGGTAAAATTGTCTGCTGCCTGGAATCATCTAGGTTATTCATTCTTTCTCTCAGTCTAAGTTAGTTTTCAGTGTGGTGTTACGTGGGTTAGGGATTTTTATTTTTATGGAACCTGTTTGGGTTCTTTTGTGCTGCACAGGATTCAGATGATGCAATTGTGTGTGAAGCTACCGCTTTTTGCTTTTGTTGAACTTGGTGTTTATTGTTCCAGGTGTAATTGACCGATGGGAATTAATCCAGGCTCAAGCTCTAAGCAAGGAGCTGAGGATGAAGCAGAACCTTCAGCAATGGCAGCAGTTTAACTCTGACCTTAATAGTATTTGGGCTTGGTTGGGAGAAACTGAAGAGGAACTGGAGAAGATCCGCCGCCTTGATCTCAGCACTGACATACAAACTATTGAACTCAGAATTAAAAAACTGAAAGTGAGTTTAATTTCTCTTTTCTATGAGTTACCTTGGAAACAGGCCTGAGTGCCTCAGGTATGTGGAAGAGGTTGCCAATAGTTGCAGCTGGTTTGCGCCCTTCTGCACATAGCAGGCTACTGCTGATAGCTGAAGTAACTGAGAAAGTGATTTTATGAATCACCTTTTGGCAAAAAGAAGTATACCACTGGTATTTACTTATATTATCCAAATGAATTTTTTGAAATAGTGATTGTGTGGCAATTGTGTAATTCCAGATTGTACAGATAGTTCCTGGTGTCAGCTAAAATGCCAAAAAAAAAAAAAGGAAAGGAAAAAAAAACCCACAAACAAACCCAAGTTAAATGAAATCTTTTCTAGTCAATCTGGCAACAAAATAGAAAATGCCTTAGTGGGACATATTAATGTGTGGAAGAAGGAGACAGGGCTGTCCAAAGGGGTTGTAGCCTACTCATTGCTGTCAAAAGTAAAACATAAGAAAAATTTGGTGTCATTCTGCAAATATCTGTTTCATCTTCTGTGACCTCAGATGCACCAGGATCTGAATACTGCCTTTGTGATCTCTCCTGGATGTTGTAGAGCTATAAAGGGCTGCAAATGTGATGGTCCACAACTCCACATTCAGTTACTAGCATCTTATGAGCTTGGGCATAAAAATGTGGGAGCCAATGTCAAAATGCACTGTGCTCCATGCTCGGAATTAGGTGGACAGATAGTAAAGGCTGTTTCCGGCAGTGATCCATCTAAAGCATATTAATACTGATCTTCACTGGAATCCAAATATAGCTGCCATAAGTACATCAAAGGTCACTGTGACATGGGGCTTTTAAGTAAATGCTATAAAGTGGAAAAGGGGGCATTTCATAAGACTCCTGTTCTTATCTCACCCACTCTTGGAAAGCCCATTAGTGCCCTCCAAACCAAAAGAGGTGGGGTTACTTTTGTGGCTTCCAGTGTAAACAGATTTTATACACGTCCTGCTTCTATAAATTGGAGTACTTTGTTTATACTTTTTGTATGTTTTCTTTTCCCTCAGTAAAAGCTTTAATTTCAAAATACTGGTGACAGCAGTTTCCACTTGAAAACATACTGGTTTTTACATTTATCAGCAAAACTGAGAAGTGAGGGCTAGAGTTTTATTGTGAGCTAAAGTACAATTGGCCTGCCTCTCTTTAAATTTTCTTGAGTCTGTTCTGTCTTTAAAATATCTGAAACATGAGCCAGATCTTTCAAACTCAGCGATGACTTCAAGCTTTAGGAATTTACAAGTTTAATTGGCTTGTTCTAGTTATGTTCACAGTAAAATTATAGTAGATGTTAAAGAGTGAACATTTGCAGAGTCACAGAAAGAGCACAGATACCTCATATCCAGAGTAAAAGAGACTGTAACAGTAAGGTATGATTCTGCAGTTGCTGATGGCAAATCACTGCATTCTTGTGGTGTCTCCTCTACTTGGTTCTTCTGAAAGCCACACATTTTACTGATTTCCATCTTTTCTTCCCCTGTCCCACTTTGTCTTATCATCAAGGGTCTGCAGAAAGCAATTGATAACCGCAAAGCAATCATCTTATCCATCAATCTGTGCAGCTCGGAGTTCACACAGTCTGACAGTGAAGAGAGCAAGAAGCTTCAAGAGCGCCTGTCTCAGATGAATGTGCGCTGGGACCATGTATGCAGTATGATCGAAGAGTGGCGCTGCTCATTGCAAGATGCATTAATGCAGTGCCAGGTCTGTGTTGGGCTCATTTTAAATTGTCAGCATCCTACATATCAAAAATGTAAACCACATCATTTTCTGGTGTGCTCATTATCCAGTTTGAAGCTTGTCCATGCAAGCTGAAACACAGCTTTGGCATGTATTTTCTGAAAGATATACCTGAAGCACATATTTCCAGCCCAAGATTTTCTGAATTTCTTATCTCTGGAATAATATTCTTAATACACTATCCTACTCTTGGTTGTAAGCTATGTTATTTAACCAGTAGGACCTGTCAGAGAATAAGCTAAAACAACTGAATTTGACTGGAATTTTCTGCTAGATTATTAAAATCATCACTCATCACTTGCAGGATTTCCATGAAATGAGCCACGGTTTGCTGCTTTGGTTAGAGAATATTGACAGAAGAAAAAATGAGATTGTGCCCATCAATCCAAACCCTGACTCAGAAACGCTTCAGGATCATCACAGACTTTTAATGGTAGGGTTATAATCACCCCTTTCTCTCCCAGAATGCATCACCAGAAAAACGTCTAATCAGATTTGTCTTTCTCCTAAGGTTTAACGTTGTACATTGAATGCTAACACACAACTTTGGGACTGATGTTAATAACTAACTTTACTTCAGTAAGGAACACTACTGACTTCCATTTGTAACATGACTTGTGATTTAAAATCTCAGGCAACTGCTAGGCTACTGTGTATCTTCCTGTCAGATCAGAAATATTTATTGCTTCTCTTTTCTTTCCATTCCATTATTTTTATTTTTATTTTTATTTTTTTTTAAATTTCCCTTAAAATAATCTGGTGCTTGCCTTGGCAACAGCAAATCAGACGTGAACTGCTGGAGTCTCAGCTGAAGGTGGCATCACTGCAAGATATGTCCCGCCAGTTGCTGGTCAATGCTGAAGGCAAGGACTGTCTTGAAGCCAAAGAGAAGGTGCATGTCATTGGTAACAGACTGAAGGTCCTCTTGAAAGAGGTCACACGTCATATTAAAGACCTAGAGAAAATTCTAGACATTTCAAGTAGTCAGCTGGTAAGTCATGTCTTTTTATGCCTTGCCATTTGTCAGGGGCATGTTTCCACTGTTTTGGCTGTCTTTCTGTGATCAGTGCTGTTGGGCGCACTGCTTCTGTTTGCAATACTTATTGAGTTGGTAGACAGGTAATCTTTGAATATCATAAAGTAATCTCACACTTCAAAATGTAAACATTTTTATTTTTTTTTAATCCAGTATTCTTTTTGCTATTTGGTGTAGCAGTAAGTATTGAACATCATGGTTTGTTTATCCTGCCATTACTGATTCAGTCAACTGGTGAAGTATGAGATAATTATTCTAGTTGCAGTACTGAAAATTACAGCATGTCAGTTGTCACTGGAAAAGACAATAATGCTCACTCTGTCAAACTTGGGGGGAAAAAAAGCATAAAATAAATGACAGGCTCACAAATGTCTCTGAACTTTGAGCTGTACTCCAAATCTTTTCAAATTGTCATGTATCTCAGTACTTGAAAGGGAGTTATGCATACGTCTTCATCAGCAGCGCTAGGTTTAAAGTATAGATTTCAAAGTTCTCCTTCAGTTAACTTTTTTTGAAGTCTTGGATTAGCAGAGCGCATAAGGCGTGAGAACTCAGTTCTTCCCTCTTTCCAGTGACTTTCTGCCTGTTTAAATAAAATCTGGGTGCTACCAACTTCTTGTTTAATTACCAATAAAAAGGCCAATAAAAAGCAAGTGGCAATTCCTCTGTACTGACTTCTGTGGAAAGTGTGTCACCTAAAGCAATTGAGTTTTAACTACCTGTTTGCTTTTCTTTTTCTTCAGGGCTAACAGAGAAAACATGTAATGCCTTAGTCTTATAAAATTTGGTAACAAAATTTAACTGCTTTATTTTACTTGCTTTGGAAATTACTCTGCTGGGATTTCACTCAGGGCTTTTTGTATCTTGCTTACCTGAAGAGCTAGTTGCTATTTTTCTGAGCTCCATTCCTTCTGAACTTTAGGAATTGTCCTCATGGTCCTCTGCTGATGAATTAGACACATCAGGCTCAGTGAGTCCTGTATCTGGAAGAAGCACTCCAAGCAGACAGAGAACGGTAATTTCATGTCATGTATTTTCAGCCACCTCCTCGGTGGGAGCTGTAGATGTCTACAATAGCTCTAGCCAGCTGGAAGACCCCTCTTCTCACTTGATAGGAAAGGAAATGGCATAAACCAAGAACAAAACACAGCTGCTTTCCCCAACCCTGCTGCATTCCCCATCCTGCATGAAGTCAGAAGTGGGAAATACTATCTAAAACCAGGGCTGTCAGTGTGGTTGGTTTACCATGGTATGGCATGTCGTGTCTCTTGTATTTTGCTCTAGTGATGGCAGCACCCCAAAGTCTGGTCTTGTCTGGTATAATGAGTCCTCCGTTTCTGTTTGGCCTTCTCTTCAGAGCTGCTTCATCCAGAATCTCAAAGTTTTTCTATCATTTCTGATCGCGGTTGGAGATGGTCTTATTGAGGCTTTGGATGAATGACTAAGTAGAGCTGAAGGGCATAAAACATTATTCAAAACAGCTAGTTGCACAGGACCTAATCAATGGCTGTGATGGCAACTCTGGAGTTGTCGATTTACATCGCTGGCACAAAATTCAAGAAATGTAGCAACACATGCCTAGTACTTAACACTTCCATACTCTGAGCCCAAAATGGAACTGCAATTATTTTGTCTTTTTTCTGCAATTCTATTGGTTGATTACTTTGCTTTTTCTCCTTAGTTCTTAAAACAATCTGGTTGGTTTTGGTGTTTTTTTTGCATTTGCACTTTTTAAAAGACTCTGAGTTCTGTCTTCATAAATGTTATGGCTCTTGAAATTG
>VXBW01000732.1:229923-322382 GCA_013400375.1 Thinocorus orbignyianus | reverse complement strand
TTTTTTTTTTTTTTACATTCACTAGTTTCCTTTTAGATGCTAGTATGAGAATGTAAAGGAATACTGGCTTTTCAAAAGGAGAAAGAATATAAACTTTAACATTGTATTTCATAGGTCAATGCTTTTGTCTTTTAAATTTAAACTTAAATAACTAATAAAAGCTCTGATATCACAGATGTAACTAGAGGATGCCTAACCATTACAGGAAATGGAGAAGTATTTTACCAAAAAAAAAAAATTGTCTAAAGAATATGTATAATTATAGAAGACTTCATCTTAACATTTTAATAAGCATTTGTCTATCTCTAATTTATTACTTGACCACTTATTATTTTTTTCCATAATACATAAATAAGTTATATGGTTCCTTGGGGTCTGGTTTTCAAACTTCTGGCGTTTGCACCCACAATTTTGGAGACTCAAGTGATATTGTTTATAATTTCAGTGCCAAATATACTGTTGCTAAATAAATAAATAAATACTAATACCAAAAATGCAATCAGAATTATAATCATCTAACTGCATTAAATATTCCAACAAATAGTTGTGAGTGCAGGAATGCACCTACAGTTATTTGGCCTTCAAAATTGTGGGAGTGATGAGCGTGTAGAAGAGACCAGATTCATCAAAGGAGGCCCTTGGACCTTTTTAACTTGGGAATATTAATTTTGCTGCATTTGCTTTTCAAAATATCTGTGTTTACCCATATTGAAGTTTTTTTTCTATTTCCTATTGCAAATTATTTGAGCTAAATTTCTAGTGCCTGTTTTTAAATCCAGAGCTACTGTTAGTAAATATAATGACTAAACTGTTATTTTCAAGTTCACTGTGTATGTTCCAATCATTTCCATACTCAACTAGGTACAAAGAAAAGCCAGTTTCCTTGGTTCGTGGGTATTGGTCACTTCATTTGATTATTTTTTTTATGTTTCCTTTGCTGCACTTTTAATTTAGTTTCATCAGTAGCTTGTCTTTATTTGCCTGGACTGAACATTCTTCTTTCTTTACCCCCTGTTCATTGCAAACAGCCACGGGGCAAATGTAGTCTCTCACAGCCTGGACCCTCTGTCAGCAGTCCACATAGCAGGTACCTTATTCTCCTGGTTTCCGCACTCTGTTCTAGAATCCCAAGAGGATGATGGAAATTGGCCGTGATTCTTCTCTGTCCACACCACCTGGACTTAAACAAGTGAAGATTTCCCTTTTGGTGATAGTTTGGCAAATGGGGCTCTCAATTACTTCAGATTCTTTGCTAAACAGTAATACTGGCTAATCCTTCAACATCAACAGCTTTTGCTTCTCAGGAATGCCATGTAATCAATATTTATTTTTCATATACCTGTTCAAGATGAGTGCGTGTTTACACTCATGATGTTTAATGATTATTTTATTTTGGCATGATTTAATAGAAATTCCAGTATGTTCATGGCAAACACTTTTTATCATCCTCTTTACCTCTAGATATTAAATTAAGGAAGGTAATAGGCCAATATCATTCTAGAATTTACAAAACCCACAGATCTGGATGAGACATACTAACATCCTTTTCTTTCTTTCTTTTTTTTTTTTTATTTTATTTTTTTATTTATTTTTCCCCTGAAATGTTTTGTTCAGTTTGTGGGTTTTCAGTACTTAAGACTCAAAATTTAAAGTCAGAATTTGAGGGTTTTGAGACTTGCGATCACTTTCCCCTCCTCAGACGACTGCAACATAATGTGCTAACATTGCCATGACTCTTGCCAAGTGCTTGCATCCATGTACTGCTCCGGGAGCAGCACTGCCCCATCTCTCTCTCTGACCAGTAGAGAGCAGGCTTGCAGCTACAGCTTTTTGCTTTCCACCTTGTCTCTGGCAACCTGTCATCTCTGCAGCTAACAGTGCCTCTGCATTCTTTGTCGTTGTCAACGTGATGTGTGTACCTTCACTCCTTCACTGATCGATTCACTAGCCTCTAGAGTTCTGAAGTTAAAAAGAAAAGTACATGAGCAGGCCAATACGTATAAAGAGGCCGTTTTTGCTATTTCAGCATCTTATGCATTGCAACCCCTAAAATAATCAGAAAGTGCAATGAAAATATGCTGGTTCTTATAGCAAAGTCGTAATTCTCATTTATTCTCTACATATCAAGAATTAAAGAATTCCTTTTTAAAATAACTCCTGTTAAAATGAAAGATTTGGTGCTGGAATGGAGGCAACACTGGATTCAGTACAGTAATTGAGCAATAACCAAGCAAGAAAAAGATACCTTAAGAGTATTATATTTTTCATAAGCAAAAGCAAGGCTTTGTTCGTCAAAATTATTCTCAAATATAAATGGAATAAAGAATAAAACTACTTACCACGTAGATGTTTACGTAAACACTTAAAAAAAAAAGAAAAAGTGTTTTATATGTGGAGTTAGTGACTGTGAGTAAAAGGGCATAGTTTCAAAACCATGTAGCGGTTCAGAACAGGTGGAATATATTTCACTGCTTCCACTGGTACTATGAAGCTGCCTCATAGAAAACAGATTATGTCACCTATGGAGGTGGCTCCATCTTTCTGTCTGATGGAGAAAGAGAATTATTTTTTCCAACTCTAGTCTGCCATGAAGTTTGGCATTTTGTTTCTTATAGGGAGTGGGAAGAGGGAGGAGTGGGGCTTTACTCTGCAGCCATTAACAGGCAGGAGGAATGGAGGATGCCTTCAGCAGACTACCATGCTTGCAGTAGCAACGTTGTACTCAAAACAACATACTGTGTGCACACTCACGCTCTCCTGTATAGTCAGACCACTTCTGCCAACCCTTTGAGAAGGTTTCTGGTTGTAGGTGCGAGCCGTTGGCTCAAAACGCAGCCAGCAATGCTTTGCAGCTTTGAGATCAACCTCTGTTCTAGCAGTGGCATTGGTGCGGCACCTTTCAGATCAAGTCTTTCCAGCACTGTTTATTAACACGTCTTGTAGCAGCACAACACAATGTTCAATTTGTCATTCAGACAAGCATGGAATACGAATGAGTCACTGCTGAATAGGAAACTTAATCAAATGCGCAAGCCAGACAGGTTGTGGTTGATGTATAATGTGGTTTTAACTGATAAAGCAGTACAAGCTGTCACTGTGTTCTTTAATATTTTGACATGCCTCTGATCAGAGTACTTTGTGTTTGATCTTGCACTGGATCAGCAAACCCTGTTAGAGTTTAGTATACAGGAGAAGTAAAGTAAATTTTAAAAGGGCTATTGCATAGGAGGTTGTGAAAGAAAGTTCATTTAAAAATTAGAGGAACCGTGTTTTGTGTATAATAAGTGTGATATCACTTTGCCTTCCTCTGTTATCACAGCAAAAAGACAAGCATGCATAGTGTGGTGCTAAGCAAGGTACAAACTTAAACTATATCATGGATTTTACTAAAGGCTCATTCAAGAACTATTAGTAATCATGTGCTAAGTGGGAAAAGCAAATCCAAGAAGCAAGTCCTCTTTCTTCATCAGTTTAATAGAGCTGTTGTAAATGCATACCTGGATCTGTGCCTGTGGATTTTTTGAAGTGATTAAAATGTTAAAAAGACTAAAATAGTGGTTCCGTTTGCTCAGGGGTGTTTATACGGTCTCTCTTGAGCAGCTCTATTCAAGTCTTGGTGCCACAGTGCCAACCTCCATTTCCTGCTCTCCCTTGGCCTCCCCAAATGACTTGTGGATCTTTAAAGTTCACTTGCTGTTCCTGGAGCAGACCAGGCCACAACACTCTCTGTGCCTTTGGCCACAAAATTTCAGTCATTCCCACACAGTAGCTCAAACATGAGGTTTGGATTTGGCTTGCTATGATTTTTCTCCCAGTTATCTCTCACACTCTCACTTAAAGCTTGTTAACTAAACTTCATATTTAACTGCCTTTGAAATGAACATATTCATCTTCTTTACAGGGTGAGCCAAATCTGAGGTTGGGGTGATGTGATGCTGGGAGCTAGGGAGAGAATCAAGTCAGACCACAGCCAGACAATGTCGCTCCTAGAGAGTCTTCTTAGGACACCAAGAAGAGTTGTTGCTTGCTCTTGTGGGCAGGGCGTCATACGTCATTCATAACTCTAGCAACCTTAAAGAATCAGAATCAGCAGGAACAAAAAGTCTATTAGGAGGTCATTATCAAACTTAATTCCTCTGATCATCTGGAAATACAATGATCTCCATCTTGAATATATCCATGACTAAATGTAATAATTTGGTTTTCTGCAAACATGCTCCCTTCCTTTACTTTAACAACTGTTCACCCTTCTTCCTGTCTGTTCTGCACTATTTTATAGAGAGTAGCTTGTGTAAGTTTGCATTCATCTTTCAGAAGTAGGTTAACCAAAATGATACAAACTGTTCCAGGTGAGATCTCCCTAGTACCTTATAGAACATCATTAAAACAACCTGTTTTCTCTTCTGGAAACCTTGAACTGAAATATATTTTAAAATTTCTTCTGTCCCTTTTCACAACTATTCACAAACCACATTACTGGTTTGTGGCTATCCTGTGTAAAGTGCTCTAGATTCTCATTACCTTCAGAGTGTGAACTTCTGTGTTTATAGCAGAAGTTTTTATTGCTTGCACACTATAATCTTAATTCTCATTCTGTTCTTAAACCTAGTAAAAGGTTTTTTTCTCTGCAAGAAGGCAAATCCTATTCTGTATTTGCAAAGACTTCCAACTTCTGTCATCGTACAGATGAAATGTTCTTTTCTTATACTTTTGTGCCATAGTCTTTTCATAAAGATATTGAATCAAGACTCATACTTGATTAACTCCAGTAATAACATCCTACTAGCCCAGCAGTGCCTCTTCCAATGTAAGCATGCTGTCTGCATTCCATTAGTCACTTCCCCATTAAACTCACTTTATTTATTCCTATCAACTTCGCTTGAATGAGAAATTCTTCTCTTACCAGCTTTCAGATGTTTACAGCAATACAGATAGATTGTTTGAGCCATATTTTTCTTGGGAAAAAAAAAATCAAAATCAGTCATCTTTAAAAGAAGATACTCGTCTGAGCTGAAATTAAAGTTCACTTTGCCTGTCCAATATATAGCCTGGTAAATTAGCTTCTCTTCTCTTGAAATGCTTAGGAAAGATTTCCAATTTCACTGACATTACAAACTCCCAAAGTAAGGGTAGCTATTGCTTTCACTTCTTAGTTAAATTGATGAGATTTCTTGATGTGAAGAAGCTTTCTGTTAGCCAGGTCTGCAGCTGTGCCTCTCCCTTCTATCTAGTTACTAGGAATTTTTGCATGGAGCGAGTAGCAGATGGCCTCCCTCCTCAAGCAGTGTATTTTTTTTAAACTATCACTACTTACCAACACTCTAAGCTGAGCCATTCCGTTTTTCAACCAATTATGTAGATTACAGAGGCATAGCTGCAACGAAACACAGGCAATGCAGCATTCAAACCTTTAGAACTTCCCCTCTGAAGATGTTTCCATATTGTTTCATTATTTGATTGCTTGTTTCCATGGAGTATTAGAAACTATTCTTCAATGCCCTGCTTCGCTGCAGAAAAAGTGTTTTAAAAAACTTTGCCATGAACTGTTTTTTGAAAGAAAGTTTGAAAGTTTGTGTTCCTTGTTGAGACTGGCCATGCAGTTTTACACAAACTTCTTTCTTTTTTTTTTTTTTTTTTTTTTTTTTTGGTAAAACAACACAAAAAGGGCTGGATTATGCTACTGGAGCCATGGGAAAAGAAAAATTAGATGTTAACTTTGTCTGCTCCTGGTTTTTTCCACTTTTTGGAAATTCCCCTTCTGACACCCAGCGTCACCTTAGAGTAACTCTGAGTCAATGAAGAAAATTCAGACTTTGCTCATTATCAAACAGCAGTTACCAACTGCAGAAATGTGGCAGATTGGGATTAACAACAGTTGTACAATGAGTCCTGTAAATAGGTAGACTGTGTAATCAAATGCTTGGAAGGTAATTAAGCACTCCTTGTTCCCTTTGTTCCTACATCAGTCCATTAACTTTCTGTTTTGGCATTCTCAGACAGTAGAAATCCTGATCTAATTGAAATTTAATATGGAATGCTCTGATGCTGTTAAATGTGCCATATCCTTTCAATACGTTCTTTATAGTACATGATCTTACAATATGTGATAAGAAGCTTTCCATCTGGGCTACAATAATGCCGATTCAAACAACATGTGATCTGGTGTTTTGATCATGGCTCTTTCCTGGGAGATTTAGGTCAGTTTAATAATTTAGCACACCTGTGTGTTTAGGTATCTCTTGGTCATCTAAACTTTACTGAATCTTTATGGCTTTCTTGAAGTCTTCATAGTGGTGTGAAAAGGACAATAAAAATCTCAAACATAGAACATGTGGTAAGGGGACCCTTGCTAAGCCTGGCATACTTTTGAAGGTGATGTTTTGACTTTTGCATGCCTTGCACAGATTTATCTGGGACACAGGATCAAAAGGGAAGGCAAGGAGACACTGAGGAACCATTGCCCCCTCGTTGCTTTATTGGGGAGCATTTGACCTTAGCCAACAGGCCTGATTTCCCACACCTTCAAGACTAAATCCATCCTTATGAGTATCTCTTAAATGCTAGCAAGCCATAAATTTTCTAGGGCTTCAGCCACATAGATGTTTTATAGCAACATGTCTAAGAAAATTCATAGCCTAATGTCCTAATGGAAGAGTTCTTGTAGCAAATTATTTGAAGGTTTTAAGGCTTTATTATTTTGAAGGCTTCATTTTTGGCTGGTGCTAAAATGCAATACTTTCCTCTGCCATTTAATTAGCACACTGAGACCTTCAGATTTTAACTTGCATAATAATTTTTTTCAGTCATCTGCTTATCTCAAAACCAGTCGTCTATATATTAGAGCTCTGACGGTTTATTCAAAAAGGAAAATGTGAAATCTATGTCTTTTTCCTTCATTAAAAAATAGATTGGATTTTTGTGCTTAATTTGAAGTGTCCCTTGGGAAGTGTTTACATAAAGTTTCATCGCTCCCATAGACCTGTAATAGATACATGCCATTTCAAGTCAGATCCATAGACACAAGGGAGAAAGTCACTCAGAAGCAAATGGTGTCAAGTCAGTTGAGCAAACAGATTTTAGCTGCTGATTCAGTGCAAGATTGCAAATACGATGGAATTTGTAGAAAATTAGTCCCCATTGCCCGGATATTGGTGTATTAATTAACTGAAGATTGATGTAACTGAAACTTAATGCATTATACCCTTGTGGATACTGTGTACAGAAAAGAATGTAGAAACTTCTGCAAACCAAATACAACTGCCATTTTAAACAAGGAGGCATTGAACACGTGACAAGTATGGCCCACCTTCTGTTTTCCCCTTCTCTTGAGCACAGTGCTTTAGGCAGAGAGTCTTCCACAGAATTGATGAAGGGACTGTGAGGTCACAAAGTCCATTCTACTGCGGTCATTTGGTGTTTTCCTACCCACTCTAGAAATATGAGGCCTTTTAAAGGGTGTTAGGCAAATAGCATGTTCAGAGAAAAATACCTCTGCAGTTGTCAATCAAAGTCTATACAAACTGTAAACCAGCCTTAAGGGAAGGCTGAGTGCCCAAGGGCAGCCTCTGCTGCAGTAATGTTGTACTGTATTCACCCGTCCATCCTCTTTTCTCAGGTCCACAAGAAGTGGCTCAGGTTCCTCCCCTTCTGAGGCTGGGCCAGCATGGCAGCGCCCGTCCTTCTTCCTCAGAGTCCTCAGAGCTGCTCTACCACTTCAGCTCCTCTTGCTGCTCCTGATCGGGCTGGCTTGCCTGGTGCCAATGACCAAGGAGGACTACAGCTGTACTATGGCCAACAACTTTGCCCGCTCTTTCCATCCCATGCTGAAATACGTGAATGGTCCACCTCCATTATGAAGGAGACTCGTGAGACAGCCAGTGACCTTGCTGGAGTGCTAGCTGGAAGGCAGGATGGTTTTAGAGGGTGGCAGGATTCAGTGTGGCAGCTTTACCTACCTGCTGTAACCACCGCTGTGTCCATATCATTCCCTGCTGGCACTCGGCTCGTGACACATCAGTGTATCAGTATCAAACTGCACAACATATTACCTGAGTAGCATCGTTTCAATACTTGCATCCTGGGTACTAAGGAGGATGTGACGTGTGTGAGGGAAATGTCCTTCTGTCCAGCAGTCTGGATCTTTTAGCCACTTTATATCCAGGTCATTGCCCTGTACTATGCATAGCCAAGGACTCGATACTGTAGATCCTTTCCTCTGTGCTGGTCTAAATGAGCCATTAGCCAGTCTTTGTTAAATAACCTTTCAGTATCTACGGTAAGCAAAATAACCAATGCTAAAGAAATTTTAGAGCATTTGTAACATACAATTTTAAAGGATCTTGTATGGCAATCTATTATTCCCCGTGGTTTCTGTTTCGGGCATGGTGTTCTAACTTTTGCTTTGGATGCACAAGGTATAAATCTGAGAAGCACTTTTTTAAGGTTTAAAAAAAAATGGATGTAATAAATAAGATCATAAAAGGTTTTATGAGGAAAAATGTTGAATGTCAAGTTAAAAAACAAAGGACATATTTATGTATGTACAGTTTGCTAAGCCAAGTTTTGTTTGTATTGATTTCTTTGCATTTATTATAGATACCATAAAATATTTTGTCTACGTGCTTTTTAATGACAACTATGGAAACCTCTAAGTTTAGAATGAGATATATATGGTGTAAAAAATTAGAAGACGTACATATGCTGCACTTCTAAAAAGAATTAAAAAAATGCTGTAACAAATTAATGGTATTAGGTGTTTGAATGAGAAGACCTGGAAAGCTTGACAAATACTTGGGAAAGCATCACATTCAAAGTTGTGCTACTGTTGGAAGCTAGCTGTATTTTGAATTCATGACTGGTCATTTCAGGTTGCTTTCTGAAACTCTGCTTGAAGTTCATTCTCACCTATGTATTGTTTCTCTGTGTGTGCGTGTGTTTATGGATGCTCTCAGGAGGAATCTTTGGCAACCGAAATTGTACCAGACCGCAGCAAAACAGACTTTTTTCCTGTGGGTGTACTGGAAATTTCTTCTTATTCTCCATAGCAGCTTAATACCAGGAGAGATGTTTATGCTTTACCAATAGTTAATCTAGTGGAATATGCCCAAAACATAAGCATAAACATAACAAATTGAAAACTCTCAAATTTTCCAGAAATACTGTAGAAAACTTGCAGTTTGAGTAGTGGCAGGCACTTTGCCCAGCTTATCAGTCCAGATTCAACCAAAACAGGATTCTTTTCATTTTTGGAAGTATAAAGAGCATGGCTCTGATACACTGCTCTCTAATTGGTTTGAGATTTTTTAAGCCATGAGACAACATGAATTTTTCTAGCAAGTTAAATGTTTTTACTTGGAATATATTGGCGTACATAATGGGGGGGGGGACGGGGGGGACGGGATGGACGGACGGACACCAGAAGAAAATACATTAATTGCAGTTACATAGGATTACTTTTATGGGATATCATCATTTGTGCTGGTATAAGTGGCGGGGTGTTCAGAGGTAGCGTACCACAAGTTCAAATCCAGTATTTGGAGGAGCCAAAATAAAGCCTATTTTCAAGGTAAGCATAACAGTAATGTTTTCCTGAAAAGGATTGTGTATGTCAACAAAGTATCTCCAATGTCTGAGACAGACTTGGACAACATGGCTATGTATTCTTTGCAAGGCTTAATTTTCTTCATCGTTATGCAGAATTGATGCTAGGCTAGGTTAGTATCCATGAACAGTGATTCTGAGTAGACAAGGATAAGGAATACACCTCTGGGGTACAAGGATGAACTGTTACTTGAAACAGACCTGAAAGATTCCATAAAATTGATTCCTCTGCTCTCTTCTGATATCATTCACTTTGGTGACATATTCTAGTCAGTTGCAATCAGTGTACCTACATGAATCTGTAGTTTTCTCAGAGCTGTTAGCCCACATCTTTATGTTCTGTAGATGTCCCTTCATCAGCTAGTCTCATCAACCAGGTTTTGGTTGTTAATTTTCTGTTGAAAGATATTTTTTTTCTACTTTTAAAAGAAAACACTGAAATGAGTAAAAAGACAGGATCTCAGCTTGACTTTTCGTAGTATTTCCCAGCCAGTCATTGGTGGTCTCATGGAAGGAGATGATATCTAAAGGGTAATTAACTGTGAGTATCAACTTACAGAAGAGCAGACTGTTGAAGGAACCAGGCAAAAACTATCAGATGAGACCTGTGTTCATTTCTTATAGTATTTAAAAACTGAAAGAGAAAGAGAAGTTTGAAAGTAGTTCATTAATAAGGAAAGGGGAGCGCAAGGCAAAGAGTTCAGTTTGAATGATGTCAGATGCAATTAATAAAAAACTTTATCAAAAGTATACAGAGTAGCACCTGCCATGCTTTGAATTTCAAGCTAACATTTGAATTTTGCCAGCTATTTTGCCACTCTGTAGTCCCTGCTTCCCTTGGTTGGTTGAATACCTTCCCCACTTTCCTCATGCCTAGGGGAAAACAGCCCATTTTCTGCAGAAGGAAAGTAGAATTTGTATGCCTCGCTCAAGCTCCCAGGAGTGTTTTGGGGAAAATGGCCCATTTTCTGCAGAAGGAAAGTAGAATTTGTATACCTCGCTCAAGCTCCCAGTAGTGTTTTGGGGAGTTGTCACTTAAAATTAAGCAGAGGGGCGGGGGGGATGACTCCATCTTGTTCATGGTAGTCATGCCTTTTTGTTTTCTCTTACCTCTTGAAATATTCAGGCCAGGGAGTATGAGAAAGTGATGAGCTGCCAGAGGAGTGGAGGTTAGCTGGTTAAATAGGCAGGGAAAATCTGATAAAGTGAAATCATAGGAACTTTTCATAATTAACTCATTAAATAGAGTTAGGGCTAAGGAGGAAAAGAAGTGATGATAATTAAAGGAAGTAAAGAATTTGGAAGGTCACATCATCAAGTGTCAGTAGCCTTTTCAAGTTCAGTGCATTTTTGGCTGATGATTACCTGCAGAGCACACATGCACTCTGTCACCTCTGCCTTGCTGATGAACCAACCAGAGGGCAGACTGTACCTGCTATGCCTTGCTTCTTTTTAGATGTTTCAAAGCAGAGCTGCTTCTGTTCATAGCCTCAAGCTCCAAGCTCCAGCCATAGAGCATTACAACTATAGTTTCAAAGTATCGCCTGTTAATTTGAAATAGAAGTTACATACAGAGAATATTCTTTTGACCCTGAGTTGTCTGCTCACACAGAGCAATCCTCCCAGTAAACAGCAAACTGTCTACAATGTCTGTGAATAAGGTGGTCACAGACACGCATTAAGAAAATAGACACGCATTAAGAAAATGTCACGGATGGGAAAAACACCTGTTGTTAAATCCTAGATCTCCCATACTTTCATGGATAGGAATGTCAGTATACAATCTGATGCCTCAAAGGAATTGTAGTCAATTTGTGCCAGCAGGTTAGAAGATTCCTTGAGTACCACCTCAGAGTTTTGTGAATTTCAGTCTCAACTCTGGGTGAAATCAACATCTGACCAGTTGAAGTGGTTTGAGCAACAGACTTCTCCAAAAGGAATTTCCTGGTCCTGAACCAATTCCATTATGACTTCAAATGTGATTTTGCAGAACTGGATCTTGATCCTAAAACCTGACACATAGTTGTTAAAACAGAACCAAGCAGCCCAGCACTTCACAGGATCATGTTTAAGAAAGCTCCATCTCAAGAACACCAGCGACCTGAAGGTGTAGCTTGAGTTGCAAACCCCAATGCAACAACAACATATGCATTGGTTGCCACAGCATGAACCAGGGTAAATGGGGCAACTTGAGGGTGGAAAAAACCCACACCCAGGAATCTGTCAAGCATTGCAGTCAGTGACGCTAGCCAACTTTGCAGCCTCAGCATCTTTTTCATCCTTACAATGTCAAGCTACTCTCTCTGCCAACCTCTGTCTCATAGGGACACTGTTACAGAGGACTTGGATGTGGACAAACTTTTGAAGAAATGCACAAGTTAGTCCGAGATGCCTTGTCTATGTGCAAAGCCTGCAACCTGTCGTGTACCCTCTTTCTGAAGCACCTCACCTACTTGGGCTCTGCAAATACAAAGAACTGGTTTCTGGTAATGTGCCTTGAGCCTTGGCTGCAAGGTATGAGGAAAGGCGGTACAGGAGCTGCAGACCTCCGGATCTGTGTTGAAGACACGTGTTCAAGCATAGAGAAAGTAAACTACACATCTTGGGGAACTCCAGTCATTATTGCATTGTATTTTTCTCCATTTTCTACTGTAAATAGATACAGTAGCTGCTTCAGAAGTGCAATCGTCCTCCTGTAGTCATCTCATACCTAGTGGGTGTTTAAAGGCATAACGGAAAATCGTTGCTCAGCAACTCCAGATCATACAGTAGTATCAAGGCACTGTCTCATTAAAATAATCAGTAAAATAATGAGCACGATTTGCCCTGAACTTACTGCATCTGTTTGTGGTGCATGCTGTGTAAAATCTGAAGGCAGACTGCAGAGTGATACTTAGAGACGTCTGACAGTGTTAGGAGTACAAATGGTCTGAAGTGCATAGAAAAAGTATGCTCTTATTCCTCACAGCTGTGAGCAGGATACCCATTGCCTATCCCTCACCCTGTTCCAGCAGCGATAACAGCTTTGTTCTGCAGCAGGTCGATAGTTTCTCACCACTGGTTTGCCACTCTTCCAGCTCTGCTGTAAATGCTGTGAACACCTGCAGTCTTGCTTACTCCTTCCTTAAAACTTTCTCCCACAGCTGGTTATTGAATGAGCTCACAGCTGCCGAGATTTTCTTCTGAACAGTCATCCCTGGCACTTGTGTGTCATGTGCTATGTGTGGTTGAGAAATCTGTTTACAACTGATAGCATCTCTCAACATGCTCATCATCATCATGTGCATCTGAGTGCATTTGTGTGTGTGTGTGTGTGTCTGTCTGTGTTCAAAGACATGACAGAAACCCGTTGCTCTCAGTCTTCAAACTACAGATGCTGTCAGAATTTAGCAAGTGTAGGAGAATTCTGGAAAAACAGGAGCAGAGACAAGGAGAAGAAATGCAAGGTTTTAAGCAAGAGAAGAAGAGGGTATTGATCTTCTCACTTACTGGCTCTTCCTGTATTTTATTTGGTATTTAAAGCAATAGGCTGTAGAAAGGAAAAGAGCAGGAAATACCATAGTGAGGTTTGTGCTTAAGGCGGCTCATCTGGCTATAAAATTGTTCAACTCTTGCAGCAGTCAATTGCAGAATTCATCTAAACCAGTGTGTGTCTAATTGGAGGGTGGGAGGAATCAGAAGGAAGAGGTTATTCTTTTGGCTTTGGGCTAAGAATGTATGTCTTTCTTGCAGTCACAGAGTTCCCTACACAAGGGAACTAGTCTAGGTACAGGCTGACTGTTTCTAACCTTGACAGCAACATTGTGGAATGCTCTATAGCCATCTGAATTCTATTGTTGGTGCATTCTTTGGCCATAATTAGACCTAAAGGGACATAGTTTTGAAACCTGTATTTGTGAGAAGTTATGCTTCTTGTAGCAGTAGTAAGACCACTGGAATAACCTAATAACATTCCACCATAAAGAAATAAATAGGCATGATTTAGAGAATTAATTTGTCTTCCCAAATAAAGTAGTAGACAAAAACCTGTGAAACAAGATAAAAGGAAATTAATAACTGCAAGCTTAAGCACTGAAGACTTGTCGTAGACTGATGCCTGGTTAAATGAAAGAAATCTGAATTATATTAAATTGTTGCTGTAAAAGCAGAAAGGAACTCAAAGCTGTGACTTCTATTGTTTGGTACCGCTTAATATATCATCCAAAAAATGACCCCGTCAAAACTCCTCGGTTCAGTAAAAATCTGAGATGTAGCAAATGGATTTTATCACAGTGAGGTCTGAAGAAAACAATGGCATATATAATTTTTGGAAGAGAGAGGACTCTTTAGGAAAGTATTGTCCATTTCTTGTATCAGAGATGGCCCTGGGGGAGGAGAGGTGAGACACTGAGCTCTTCTGTGTCAGGGATGATGCAGATGTAGATGTAGTTTGCACAGAAGTTTCTCAAGTCATGCTCTTTGCATTTTTAGGCATGTTGTAATTCCTGGGAGACTGCTATTATCAATGTTGTAATTCAGGGGATTATTCTATTGTTCTTATAAAGGATATTAAAAAAAAAAAAAACAACAACAAAAAAAAACAGCTGGAAGGGAAGCTACCAGAGTCCTCCCTTTTATTTTTATTTTTATATATATATATGCTCACAAGCCTATCCTAGAAGTGGGACATTCATGTCTATAGTATTCTCTTTATAAACAATTCAAATATTGTCTGAGAGGCTCCCCTGGCCATTGAGCTGTAGGGTTGCAATTTTGACTGCTTTGCTAAACTTGAAGCACTGTGGGGCCAGGTGTGCAGACTGGGGGTAAGGGGCAGGAAAAATACAGCATGAAATATAGCATGATGCTGTAGCATTTCAGTTGAGGCAGAGACAAAGCAGACATTTTGGAGCTCAAGTTTCTTTTCCCTTTTTTTCAGATATAATATAAGCAAAACATAATCCTGCAAAATCAGACTAGAACTCAAACTTTTCTGCTTTCTTAAGAGTGTCTAAACTCTTAAGCTTTTATGTGCCCTTTTGTGACACTCAGTGAAAAGTGGGTACCACTTTTTGCTTACCTCTATGTTATACAGGCTTCAGTTTTCTGTGGACAGCACAGGTTCTCAAGAAGTGAGTGGAAAATAAAAACTACATCCGAGAGGAGGCAAGTCTTTCTGTCTTAAGAAAGGAACACTCAGTCTTTGTGTTCAGAGGACATAAACATCTTACAGTCCCACACATGTTGCAAAATCCATCTGAAAAAAAATCCTGAAAGCACAACCTTTCCTCATATGCACATTTTTCAGCTTTTTAAAATGGTATCGCACTGGAGTGGTGCACAGATGTGTAGAAATGGAAACCAACAGGAGCTAAATTCCCTGTGTGCCTGTAGAAATGAAGACAGTAGCAGAGTGACACCTAAGTACTGCAACATACAGATCTCACAGGGACATGAGAGCTAGTTAGCCTTGCTTTTGCTGACAGAAGTGCCAAATGTTATTATTTTGGTGGTCCATTTTTTGAAGCCTCCATGAACATTTTTACACTTCAGCCTCCGTGTCTGCAGGACACTGCTGTGAATGGTAGTAATTGGAGGCTGGCTGGGCATGAGAAAAAACACGTACACAACATCCTTCCACAGGGAGTCTTTCTCTGTGAGCATGCTGATGAGTGTTACTTTACATGTTTGGATTTTCCTCTCCTCTTCACTGCCTGAGTAGTACAGACAAACAGTGTAATGCAGAAGAAAGAGACCTCAGACTCATGGGGCTTTTAATGTGGCAGTATCTAGAGTATTAAAAAAGAAAAAACAAACAAAAAACCCCAAACAAAAATGACAAAGAAAAAATCTCCAAACTAACAATCAAAAAACCCAACAAATCATAATTTAATTTTTGAAGAATAAACATGGCCACAAGGCTTTTAAAAGGTATGTGTGTCCTACTGACTGCCAACACCAAGTTTTAGCCCATGAAGAAGCTGTTATTGCCTAACGAGGGGATTGCCTTAATTAACAGACAAGAAAAAGCAGTCAGATATGTTCTTCAATGATGCCTTAACTACACCATACCTTTCTAATTAGTTACACAGAATAAAATACGCTGGAACGAGACGCGCATTGCCTGCATATGAAGAAAGAGAGCAAGCAGGTGTGTGTGGGGAGCCCAGCACATATGGCTGTGTATGCTCAAGGGAGCAGGCAGCTGCTCTGCAAGGTGTTGTATATGTAGTGAGACAAAAGAGAGTGATGGGCCCAGTAAAGGTGAGCCAGGAGTTTCAGCTGCAAGAGCTCTGCAGTGATATGTCCTTGCTGCATAATTTCTCAAATTACTTCTGCCAACAGATGGAAGAAATCAGGAATGAAGCTGCAGTCCCAGCTGGCTCCTGGCTGTGGAAATGTGCCTGTCTGCAGAAGCTCTTCTCCTGGTGGGTCCCTCCCCTGGGAGGGTGTTAGCAAGGTGATATCTCACCTACCTTTGCCAGCCGCTGAAGACACATGATTGGAGGGAAGAAGAAGAGGGAGACAGACTCTTTCTGGTTGTGCCTGCTGACAGGGCAAGAGGCAGTAAGTACAAATTGAATCATGCGAAATCCCACCTGACAACAGGAAAACATTTTTTTAACGTGAGGGCTGTCAAACACTGGGACAGGCTGCTCAGAGTAGTAGTAGAGTCTCCTTTTGTGACTATTCAAAACTTGATTGGACATGGCCCTGAGCAGTGTTCTGTAGGTGACCCAGTTCTGAGCCAGAAATTGGACTAGACACTCTCCAGAGGTGCCTTCTGTGGTACTGTGTGGTCACGCTGTACTCCAGAAAGAGATCGGTAAAAGACTGCCTAACCTGCGGGTAGCTTGCAACCCTTTGCCCATCCAAATTGTTACAATTTTTGCAGAGGTAGGTATGCTCAGATTTCAGCTGTTTGTTTGTTTGTTTAATTTAGGAGTGTTTGGCCTTCGATTTAGCAGCAGTATTCTGCTGTCTAGCTGCTTTTTTTGGATTAAGCCCATAAATTCAGTATCATATAGCAGCTGCCGTTTTAAGCCAGTTCTGCATGAATGATAAAAGCATTTGACCTCAGAGTTCATTTGGTCCTGTGGATAAAAAATTGTTTAAAGTTATTGAATGCTGTCAAATTTTGAGCCAGCATTGAAAACAATGTTATTATTTTGAGGACCTGTAGGTGTGCAATTAGTTCATACTACCGGGGTCCACCCTTCCTGGCCAAAGCAGCAACTCTTGGTCAAGCTCTTTGCCATGAAAGGACACTGCAAGTCATGTGCAGTGAAACATCACTTAAAACCAACGAGCTTTTACATACATATATTCATACAGGAAGAGAGAAGAACCTAAAAGACAATAGTCCCACTCAGAACCAGCACAGCACAGAAAATACATGCAAAAAATCAATATAGGGACTATATTTTCTCCCTCTTACTAATATATACAGTTATTGAAATACCTACATATGTAAGTAAATGCTATAGATTATTGGCTTGATTCTTTACAAAGACCAAACATAATTTTGAGAGGATTTTACAAGATTGGGCTAAGTTTGAAGTGTTTTTATGTCAATAACAGTTATCTTTCATTTTCTTCTCATCCCCTTCCTGACAGTTCAGTCAAGACATTTTTTTTCCCTGAGGACTAGCGTTCACTTGGGAAAGTAGTGCTGTTTCACTTAGTTAATACCAGTTAAATCACAGAAAGAGGAAGTCAAGTACAGAAAGCTAAATCCAGATAATTTGTTTCTTCCACCATAATGTGTTTCACAAGCCAAAAGAAGAAACTTAAAGCATATAAAATACTAAGCACTTAAGTGACTTCCCTGGTGTCATTAGGAATTCTGGAGACTAGACCTAACACATTGTCAGCTCTAGATATGGCCACTCGATGATGCTTTTAGGGAAAGCTGAAGAAACTAATTAAGAAACAGCTTTCACTTAGAAGCACAGAAACAAGCACATTTTCTTTCTGTAAAAAATAGTGTACTGTTTCGTTGGCTACTGGAAAACAATCAGCAGGGAGCCATACTTTTACAACTATGCAAAAGATAACTAATGAAACAAAGTGCTCCGGTTAATTCTTTATTTTCAACATCAAATTACATTGATAAAATTCTTGCACCAATCCTACCAGATTTTTCATTTAGACATTTTTAGAACTTTTTTAGGTGCAAAACAAAGAAGAAAAGAAAAACAAAACAAAACAAAACAAAAACAAACCTCACCAAAACAAAGACATCAACATTTTTATATGTATCAGTGAAAGAACAGAATACTTCAACAAATACGTTATGGCAGCTGAGCCTATACCAAAGAAAGGACATTCCATTGACAGACTACATAATGCACACAAAAGCACTAGTTTTGTAGTATATACAATAAGGTGATACATAAAGTGGCTTGTTAATGCAAGTCTCATGACCAGCAGTCTATCCCTTCGTTTTCTGGTGGGCACTTTCTGAAGAAACAGACTTCTAATTTTAGGCACACAGGAGTACAGAGCATACTAATTTGCAAGATGGCAGCATATACATTTTTTTTTTTTTTAATTTTTGTTTGTTTGTTTCTTTAGGCACATTTGAATGCAAAAGATTTCCTTTTTTTTTTTTTTTTTTTTTTTTTTTTTAAACACAGTGCAAAACCCAATACCCTTATGGGCAACAATCATTTTAAAAACAACTTTTGAGATATAAGGTTATCTACATCTAAAAGATGAAAGCGTACTGTGAGTAAAAAGGGTAGGACATTAATACTTGGGAAATGTTCATTTAAAATTCTTGGATCAATTTGAGATTATGCTATAGTGGCAGGTGACAGCAAAGACTGGTTTGTATTACGATACCGTCATTAACACGACCTTTCTTTTACATGTGTTGAATTTCTATCTGTAAAGCTATATTACAGCAATAGATAGCATCACAAATAGTCATGTCTTTATTGAAAGCAAGAAATACACTTCACGTAAATTCAGCTGAGAATGCCTTATATACAAAATCCCATTAGCTGTAGGCTGGGTTGCATTCTAAATTTATAGCGGGATATTATATACATAAGAGAGGCTTGCCGTGTTCCTGTCAAAGCCTGTGAACAGACTAAGGCCCTAATGAGGCAGAATTTTTACTTTGCTGGTAGTTTATTTAATTTCAAATATTTGGTACAACTTTCAAGGAATCAGTTGGCATCAGTTGGATTGGATGGAGGCTTCAACACAAACCCTGGCTTGGATGAAGGGAGTGGCTTGGGTTTTCTTTTGCTTTCTTTCTTTACAATTTAGAAATGGTAAATGTTAGTTACCAGTGATCTGCTGACATCCCTTGCAATATCCTTAGGAGCTTAGTTCAGATATTTCTTTAATATTTTAAAATATTTTATTTTATATTTTTTAATTGTTAAACCCCTCAGTACACAGAAGGAGAAAAGTCATCAAGAGATGTCACTGAAACATAATAATAAATTTACCACAACCACACACCAAGAAACTCTCATTAAATTATTTTACCCCAGTACAAATTGTACTGCCCCAACTGGGAGTTTTACCTGAGACAAAGTCTACAACGTTGAGACATGGTTCGAACCACTACAAATCAGAGTAGCTTTCGCATATTGTTGGAAATTCAGACACTATCCTATCTCCTCTCCTGTCTCCCAAACTTTTTGTAATAATTCCATAACAACCATATTCTCAAGCAAAGCAAGTTGATTTTGTCCATTTCTGTTTGGCTTGTGCTGGTATTACATTGCCTATGTTTCTAGGGGTTTTTTTGGTTTTTTTGATTTTATTTTTTTTTAAAAATCCATATATAAACATTATAAAATAATTCTTTCATTAACTGTCCAGAGACATCACTATGAAGGTTTTGGTAAAAGCATAATTAGCTGCCTTGAATAGTTTTCTTTCAATATTTTTTTTTTTTACATGCTATATACTTTTTATTTAATATCCAGCACCAGGTATTCAGGTAGTACTGGTTTGTCAGCTGCAAATATAAAGTATATATGTATATATGTATTTATATATATACACATAAAATAGCATTCTGTGAAATAAAAATTACCAAATGTCAGGCACAATTGTTTGCATACATGAGAGCATAATTCAGAATTACATATGAAAAAAGTTGCCATTTTTGTACCATAGACTTTGTTTAATCAATTGAATGGCTACATTCAGCTGTCTGATATGTGGACAATCATCTTTCTAGGTAACTATGGGAAGGTTACTATATTCATTAAGGTGCTCTTTCAGTTAAAAATCTCACGAACAAGTTAATGACAGAGATCCTAAAACTGACCCAAGATATTATTGGAAATGACTGTTCTTTCTTTCTTGGGTGCCCTCCACTGTTATCACCACTAACATGGGAGGACTGGTTGAATCTAAATTACTTCCTTGCAAAGGCTGAGCCTAGGAAAGCATTTGTAATTAAGTCTGTGAGCTGACTGATTATTCCTTATGTTCCAAGACACATTACGATACCCTTCTGTCTGCTGCATACCACTTCAAATCACACTTATCCAGCTTTGCCGGGAAAATCTGTAGAGTGTAGTGATACTTGACCTATGTAAGCACCATCAGAAGCTGACCCTCTGTTGTGAATTGCTCTCCATGAACTACTTTTTTCCTTGTAGGCCAAATTTACACTTGAATTGATGTAATGAACTGTTCTGGTATGTAGGAAGGAAGGCATTAATTTAAAACAATTTGCCTTGCAGCTTATGAGCTTGATCTGTGTGTTCTGCTGTACAGAACAGCAAGTTGCACATACAGTATTTAAAGAGCAGCTCTAACACACACTGGGCTACAAGTGAATGATGGTGGTGTAAGCACGTAAATGTAACTACAGGGATTCCTGTGCTCCATTCAGATCTTAGCATGCACTCGCTTCAGAGCATTCATGATTCTTCTAGCACATTTGAAAACCAACTACTAAAGGAACCAAAATGTGCATTTTCTTTCAAGGCATTTAGGAGCCCTCCAAAAGCCCTTGGGTACCAAATTTGCACGCACACATGCACACTCTTACTGAATACAAAAATAATACAAAAGACAAATCCTTCAACACATTTGGGGGGAAAAAATGACACTACAATATGCATATTAACTTACAGTGACTGCTTCACATGTTTAGGCTTGCACAGTTTTTGAGGAATCTTCTCAAACATAGGTAGCATCTAGCTTCTAAACTGCACGTATCCTCAGATATGTACATGAAACTGTTACAGACATCATTATGTACATTCACTAAAGAATCAAATCCTTGAATTGGAGCACAAACTCGTCCTGTTCCTTGCTGCCTTCACAATTGCTATGTAACTCAAACTCGCTGCACACAGACTCTGATTGTGTGACAGGGAGCATCATTAGACATAGGCACTCCTGTATGACATTAGTTGCACTATTTCCTATATTTAGTTGCTACAGGATATTCCAATCAGCATAATCTAACATAAAGGTTTCAACTATAGCAGTAAAAGAAGCATCCCTGAACCCTTCTCTAGCACTGTGGCCAGCTGCTGTGGAGCAGCCTACGTGTGTGCTATGAAACATCCTTACTGGCAGGGTGGTCGCTTCCAACCAGCTATTGGAATACTCCCTGGTCCGTGCTAACTCCCAAACTGCACCTGTAAACCAGAAGTGCAGATAGCACAGGCAAAGTTTATCATTAGATGAATAAAATCCCTGGCATATGTAATAATTGCATTCCAGTACCCAGCAACGTTCCCTGACACATTTAAATTTCTAACATAGAGGGCAGTCAAACAGCAGCACCGACTCGTACTTTGAATAGCACATAGTATGGATTTCTTCAGTCTCTCTCCTTCACGTCTTGCTGAAACTCTTGATGTCAGTGGATCTTTTGTTTATTTACAGTTGGTCTGAAGATTCTGACTAATCCTTATGCAAAACAGTTACACGCATGCGTGAAGAAAGCCAGGCTGATCTTCCTGGACATGCAGTCCCACAGTCTTCACCGCATCTGAGGCTCATCACCCAGTTCCGGTGTCACAGGTGGGATGGTCTTAACAGTGATTTCTGAGCATTCCCCAATGAGAGCCAAAGAAAGTCAAGGCAATGCACAACCTCAGATGTGGCCAGGATGCCAGCCCTCCCGTACCTGGTGAGGCCACACTCTGTGGAGTGGGATGGGACCAGTCCACTCTGCTGGGCCAGTCTTGTACTGGCATTCTCACCCCTTGGTTTGTGGCACAACAAAGCAAAGGACAAGGGGAGGATTTTTATAAACTAGGGCTGGATTGTGTATGTGTTTGAAGACTTTTTGGCTTTGTTTTTTTACGACCTGATGATTTTTGTAATCACCTGGCCTGATTTAAGAGTAATTGTCTATGTTACCACTGTTTGCCATGTTGCCCTTGATGACACACTGCCAAGCAACAGAACAATTTAGCTTTGTAGTATCAGACAAGAGAGGATGCAATTCAGCTAGAGGACATGGTGAGGGGACCCGAAAGTTTGGTCAGTATGATCTTGAGAGGGAGTTGTCTACTGATGTAAGCCAGCAAGGTAAAATAGTATTATTCGCTGACAGGGATTCATTTCTACTACTAAACTACCAAGGCAGCGACTAGTACTGCAGCTTCACCATGGCACACTATGATGCCAATCAGCTTTCCATTTACCCACCCAAAAAGTAATCCAGAACCTCTAGCAAAGTTTCAAGCAAGTAAAGCATTAAGCAAGCTCAGAATTTGGGCTGGATATCAACAAAGGCTACCACTCACGAAGATACTAATATGCATGGGTGGTACAGTCTATTAATTTATAGTAAATTGAATGTTCAGTTTAGGTTAGGACTTATCCAACTGAAATGCAAAATTAAATAAAAACTCTGCAAATTCCAAATCAAACTAGGCTGGAAATCCTTGCTGGCTGTCCATGGTAATGAAGTATCTTCCATTTAGGATAAGCAATCACTTCAGGAACGTGCTTGACAAACACTCAAATGGAAAATGCAAATGACTGTTGTCATTGGAGTGTTTACATAGATGGCACTATGGACAAAATGAAGCATGAGCTAGGTAGTTCGCTGCTGGGTTTCTCATACCATTATACATGCTGACTATTGTTTATATTGTATTCTGCATATTCTCTTCTTCTTTACTGTTTATATAAAAAGACTGCAAGGAATGAGATGAAGCTGATGCAGTTGTCAGCTGGCTCCGGTTCTCCTCTTCCATCGGTGCAGCACTCCTGGCTGCTGGGGCATGAAGCCGGTGAGCATCCAGCATCTCCAGCAAGAGATCATAGAGTGGAACTACATTTTTACACTTCATATTGTACAGGTGCTCCATTCCTTTGTTGCTGTGGGTTGTAACAAAACAATGGTTACTTTCCAAATATGCTATGGGGGAATAAAAAGCTATCAGCTACTAATGTTTATTAGATTCATATAAATTCCACCTTGTACGAAACAACTAACTGTACACTCCTGCTATGGTTAGCGGAATAAGGCGCCTTCAAGGAACACTTCAGGCTGCCCATGAGCAAGTTGCCTTCTAAAGGTGCCTCTTTCACTCTCAGTTGCCTAAAGGCAGCCTAGAGCACATGTAATCCTAATTTAGGCACTGTGACTAAGTGGATAGGATGAATCTTGTCTTTCCCACAATAAAACCTAAAATATCAGATTTTTTTTTCCAAGAAAATAGCCCCAGCCAATTTGTTAGCAAATGTTGACTTGTAACAGTATCCATTTACAATACTATGAAACAATGGAAACAATAATTAACTTCACTGTGCATCTGGAACTTCCTTAATTGCACAAATTCTTATTAAGCTGGGAAAAGGAAAGGAAAAATAAAAGCATAAAAAAAAGAAAGAAACTCCATAAAAAGAGACAAGTGGGAAAAAAAACACATGCACATACTCCTTGACTTTTTCCTGAAGACCTGTGTATCAGCCAGGAGGTAAAATCTGGATGGTTTAGTTTTCGTAGCTATGATGTGCTGTGTACTCTAATTTTAATTTTATTAACTGAAATAATGAAAATTAAAATCTATGTGTAACAACATTTCTTGTTCCTTCATAAAAATAAAATCTATACTGTATCTTTGAATAGACATATCATGCAGTTAACACTCCAACCACTGAGCAGCTATCTTAAGAGTTAATTACGTTTGGGAGAATCATTGCTGCAGCTACTAAGAGAGTGCTTCAGACACCTCACCTCTAGCTAGCAAAGGACAAAGTCCTCTAGATTGGGATTCAGTAGATTTGCTCTCAGCCTAACCCATAAAATACATATAATGATCCTAATCTCTTTTCTGAAGTGATTCGCAATCAAGCCACTTGTGAAAAGTGGCTACATGAAAGTGATAGTTTTATTGAATCTTATTTTATAGGAGATTAAAGTTTGCAGAACTAGGCTACTGCTAGATTAGTATCCTACTTCTTACTTTTTAAATAGAATACAAGGTGCACATAACATTAAAAGTAGAGACTGCTTATAGCACTATCAAAACAGGAAGCAAAGCAAAAGAGAACTAGAAGAAAGAAATGGGGAAAACGTTTACTCCTTTCACATCATAATCCAACGTAATGTTTTGTACATGTTCCATACATCTTTATGGAGAGTAGACAATATTTGTTTTATTTTTTTGTAACAGCTCTACAGACATTTTGCACTCCCACCTGTAAAGGAGAGCATGTGTGTGCATTTGTGAAACCTCCCTTGTGTGGGACCAGGGCTGACTGACTGCTTGTTCTCACCTCATGTGTCTGATGTGGGAGAGGATGAGGAGGAGCTGAGCCAGCCGTCTGTGTTGCTGCTGCAGAGAAAGACCTGACTTAGCCATTAAGTGTATCAGAGTGTCTGTGATTTTGTCCAGGACACGGTGAATATAGTCTCTCTCTTCCAGAGATTTCAAGGTGCTGGAAAGAAAAGTGTACACACCTGGAGTAGGAAGGAGAAAGAAAACAAACAAACCACAGACAAAAATTACTTTGATGGAGTCACACTTGGCCAAGGTTCACCTCGTGTCTGTGTTAAACCACAGGAGCTGACTGTGTGTGAGCCCTCCTGCTTGCCAGGTAGGTCACTGAAGGCAAAGCAGGAGCAACATGATGCCCACCTGGGTCCATCCCACATTCTGGGCCAGGTTGTGGGAACACCTGCAGCTAGACTTACCCACAGGCTGCTGCCTCCTCTGTCACTCAGCTCTGGATCTTTGAGAAAATGCTGTCACCTCTTGAGAGCTCTACAATACTTAGTGACCAGCCCATGCCTTCAGCAGGTTTTGCTATTTTTTCTACTGTTTAATGTTTGATTTTTGGCAATTTGCTAGTCTATCTAGAACTGAATAATATGTCATCACAAAACACATAAACAAAATGAGGGTTTGTTTATGCGCGCTCAGATCCACAAAACCTTTCCAAGACACAAGAACCTTGAAAGGCATGGTCCTTCACCTGCAAACCTCATTCCTTTAAAAACCATGTCCAAAGCAGTCTGTGTTAATTTAGCCATCTTACATTGCTTACTGCTGAAATTGAACAACCCAAAGATCTGAACCAGAAAGAAATTTTCCAGACATCATAACACCTTCAAACTCCCTGTCCAACAGCCCCTCTACATCTCCTACAAAACATTCTAACCCAGGTATAAGAGCTTTTGTCGGCAGTAATTCTTGGGTGCATGAGGCACATCAGGTTTTGCACATTTTTTTAATCTTGAATTTGTTCTGGACAACAACACACAGCCAATGTGAATCAGGTCACAACAGCATTCTGCTGCCAAATCGCAGCTGTTGCAATCAGCAAGAGTTTTTTAAAGTTCTGGATTAAGCCAATAACTCTAACCAGGTTGTATTACTATATCCAGTCCTGAAGCAGCAAATACTTAAGCTGTATGTACAGTAATACTATCAAACTGGCTTGATCCTGGTGTGCTTGGTGCCCTGTGCCTATAATGTACTTGAAAAATCCTATGCTTTAGCCCTTGGAAAAAGTTGGTTTCTGGAACTACTTCTCATTTTGCTTTTCTCTAAAATTTCGTATTTAGCACAATATGGAAGGCATATTGTGAATATGCAATATTAAGAAAAAAAGACACAGGGACATGCACACAGACACAAACACTTAACTGTAGCTTGTTTGTATTGTTTTTAGCCTGGGAGCTGTACCGTCGAATTTGAAGATAAAAAAAATTTGCCATACATTTGAGCAGTTAGGGAAATTGACTTTTTTTTTTTTACCATCTTCTTGGCATACTTCACCTCCTCACATCTTGGTAGTTCAGGGACCTGACACCTACTGTAACCTGCAAGTAGGTTTTATGACTTTGAGTGCTCTGTACTAACTAGAAATAGGAAATTTTGTTTGTGAATGTCAGTATAAGTGTCTCTGAGAGACAGAGGAAGTGAGAGATACTGCTTTAAAAATCCAAAAAGATAACTCAAACAAAGCACTACTTCTGAAAACCACCAGCCAGAACTCTTAATTTTGGTAATGAATACTGCTTTAAATTTGATACAACTAGATAGTACAATGGTCTCTTCTCACAAAGCTATTTATGATTATTATTATTTTTACTGAAATTAATTTATCAAAGAGAAATAATTGTTAGGGCTTCTCTCAGCTGAATGACTCTTAACCACCCTCATATATGCCTACAATACCAGGCTTTACAGCTTAGCAGGTAACTGCAGGGGCAAGATTCATAAATATTTCTGACAAAACACAGTCCATTAGAAGGAAAACTGAGTCTCAAAAACCCATAATGCCTCCAGAGCAGCTTGTGTCAGCCAGAGGATGCTCTTGTGCCCTTGCAGCAATACCCCTTATTTTCATAACTTTGAAAACAGTAAAAGAAAAAAACCTGTTAGGAGGAATCATTTCTCACCTAGGTCATCCAGAAGCTATTAAAAAGTATAAATCAAAAAATTACTCCTGTAACAATGTGGAGACTTCAGGCAATTGTGAGTCAATAACTGCCAAGAAAAATGGTATTTGTTTTTCCTTTCTGCCCCTCCGGTGATTTCTCCTGCCCCAGGCCAATGACCAGAAATTTCCCCAGAAGAAATGCCAGCCATCCATCACATACATGCACACATGAGCATAGTTTGGAACAAGAGTGCATAAAATTGTGAAATTTAAGTCTCAAAGGTCTTTCAAAGCTCTGAAGCTGAAAGTAAGCCTAAATTGGATAGTTACCAGGTTGTTTTCCAGCTTCTTCTGTAGGTCGGTGTTGTAAAACATAAACAGAGCAATAACAGAGAAAGCGCTATCCTGTCAGTTGTTGGCATATAGTGATAGAATTTTATATGTGTCACTATATATAGTATACTATATTTTTTGCATATTGCTGTAGAGGAGAACACCCTCTACACCTTTGCTGTCACAATAAAGCACAGTTTAAAATATCTTTACATTTAGCATTCAGGCTCACAAGGCAATACCCAAGGCTCTTCTTCCCCTTCCACCTTGCCCCATTGTGCTGGGTCTATAGCAAGTCAGGTTGAGCTTTAAGCAAATTCAGCTCTATACCACGCGCTCGTGTAATCATCCAGCCCCCAAAATAAAGAAATAAACAAAGAGCCGAATTTAACAGGAGCTGAAAATTCAGGAAAGAGCAACAAACAGTTACATGGAATGATGACGTAACATGCTCCATAAAATCAGCTAAATTTCTCCATCTCGATAGACTCACCAGCTAAATAATTAGGCAAATCAACTGCTAAGGCAAACTTGACCTACATCTCCATCTCCAAAGCAAAAGCCTGTTGCTTTGCCGCATAGCACCACTCCTATTTTCACACTCAAAATTAAAATATCTGGCATCATGTTGCCCTTTTATGATTCTAATACTTCTGTTCCAGTATTAAGAAACAGTTCTTTATTGTTGAGTGGAATGTGTTTATCAAAAATACAACTTTGCTTTTTGATCTAAAAGATTTATGGCTGCAGCTTTAGTGGGGCACCTTCTGGTTTGTTATTTAGTCAGAGACAACACTGTCCTTGTTGTTACAGCCATGCTGTCTCCTTGATATCTCAGGAAAAATTTGCAAGTAGCATAAACGTATGTTTTGCTTTGTAAACAAAGCCTTCAAACTTTTCCACATGCACTGAGAGCAAATTAAAAAAAAAAAATCACTTGCATTTTGCCCAAGACTACATGGAAAAGGAGTGTAAAGGTAGTAAACAGCCTTGAAAAATATTGGAGGAAAAAAAAAAAAGGAAATAGATATCCAACAAAAGCAATAAACAGCACTTCCTCATGTGAGGAAACTAACAGATGTCCAAGGATTTAATAAAGAAATGTTTGTGTGCACTCAGTGAATTAAATCTATACAAAGCTTTAGATGCAGACTGTTTTTAAATATGAAATGTAGCATAATTAGTCCAATTTATTTAATTAATCCACTAGGTGAATCATTATGACATCAGCTGCTTTATTCACATGCATATGTAATACAGATAGCATAAGGGCCAAAAATTCATTATGTGTTTGTCTGCTCTTTCTTTATTAGAAGACTTGTGTATATTTACATGTGTAATTAGAGGGGAAAAAAATCGGGTTAAAAGAGGCTGGGAGGTCACCTGGTTTAACCTCCTGCTCAAATAGCAGGTTAGGTCAAGCTGCCCAGAGCTTTGTCCTACTGAGTTTTGAGTATCTCCGACAATGGAGATCCTACCATCTTTCTGGCCAACTTGTACTTATGAGCTAGGAAGTAGTTAGTATAGAACTTTGTACACTGGGAAGATTTTTTCGTCTGTTGATTGGGATCTCCCTTGCTGTGGTGTGTCTCCAGTGCAGCTTGTCCTTTCCTCTTCTACCACTGAGAAATCTGGCCTTGGCTTCTCCATGACCTGCTCATCAGCTTTCTGAAGACTGCAGCTAAACCTTCCCTTAGCTTTCCCTTTTCCAGGATGAACAAACCCAGGTCTCTCAGCCTCCTCTCATACAATCATGTATGTGATGTGCTTCAGAGCACATATTTCATATGTCCAAGACTTTACCTAAGGAGGCTGGTGGTATGCTGTGAAGAAATGCATCTCCAGAAGATGTTTTAGAGTACCTATGCCAAACAACACTTACACAACTATTACACATACCCCAAAATATGCTACTTATCTCTGTTAATGCAGTTTAGCCTCCTAATTTGGGCATTTAAAGGGCCTGACAGTCAGAAACTCATGTCCACATTTTCATCATCTACTAATTAACTCCTCAGACAGTTATAAAATTTGTTAGTTATAGGAATGCAAAAAACAAATATAAAATTAATTACCTTTATGTATAAAGGCAATTACAAGCAACATAGACATACATTCGGTACATCGTATATACATACATATTCAGTTTACAGTGTACCCAGATATACTGCAATAAGTACAGTATGCAAGCCAGACTAATACATGACACTCTACACAGCAATGGCATAAATTGCTTTCATCGTGAACCTGTAACATCTCAACCCAAACCATGCCCTCTGATCCGTAACAGTTAAATCTCATAAAAATACCAGGCTTTCAACTTATTATTGAAAAAAAAACAACAACCCACCCAAAAGCAGATCAACTGTGGACTTCTATGACACTGAACAGCACTGACGTGAATCTGCTGAACATGAACCTTGAAGAAATTAAGATCTAATATCTCTTAGTCTCACTCAGTGCTCCTGTCTATCTTAAGAGCAGAATAAAATTTGCCTCCGTTTATCACTGACTTCATTTGCTATATTATTTATATTTTTTTCAATTTTTCCTTAGGGGGATCTTGAAACAGAAAAATCCCATTAACTAAGTGAGATGTGATTATGAAGGATAGCTTGTGATGTCTGGCAGAGATTTGTCTAAACTTAATTTTTTTGATCGATATTAAATACAGCAGTGGGTCAAAAACTCTCAACAGCATGGCTTGATGTCTTCATTTCAAGACACGAACAACCTAATGTGTTTTCTTCAAATGTCAATTTATATTTTTTTTTATTCAATATTTCTATAAATGCATATTCTAGATTTATTTGAGAAGATAATTACAATCTGGAGGAGTATCACCTTTCAGTAAGAATATTTAACTCTAGGAAATATTATATTCTAATTATCAGGACAATAAAAAGAAAATAAAATCATAGAATGGTTAGAGTTGGAAGGGACCTTAAAGATCATCAAGCTCCAACCCCTCTGCCATGGGCAGGGACACTTTCCACTAGACCAGGTTGCTCAAAAACCCATCCAGCCTGGCCTTGAACACTTCCAGGGATGGAGCAACTTCTCTGGGAGCAACTTCTCTTCCAGTGTCTCACCACCCTCACAGGAAAGGATTTCTTCCTAGTATCTAATCTAAATCTCCCTTCTTCCAATTTAAAACCATTACCCCTTGTCCTATCACTACACTTCCTTACAAAGAGTCCCTCCCCAGGTCTTCCCCGTAGGCTTGTTGCTGCTGCCTCAAAATGAAAACCTCATTGGCAACAACAAGCAACATTGACCCATGCACAGAAGCAATCACAATTACCTGTGTGACAACAAAGAACAACACTTACCAGAGTTGAGCAGGATGATGGACTTAAGGCACACAAATTCCTCCCCTTGAAGGTTCATCATGCGAAACCGAGCCGCAGTAGCCAGCAGCATGTCAAAGATTTCCACCATGCCCTCTACACATTTTCCTTGGTTCCTGTGTGAATACCATCAAGGGGGAGATATTCACAGCTTTAACCTAATTAAGCATGAGCTTTCCACCCCCATGGATCATTTCCCTCCAGTTTGATTTCATCTGTTCTCTAGCTAGTGAACGAATTCCTACCCAGCGCTCATTCGGTGTGTCTGTGACTACAAAAGCATAGTAATCAGCATCACACCTAAAATTAATAAATAATTAAATACTATATTCCACCCAAAAATCTTGATTTCCTGAACTCATCACCAAGTATTACTGTGTTAGAACATATGAAATTGACTCAAGTAAATCTTTATATTTAAGATTAAGAAAAAAAGATTTGTTTAAACTACCTTCTGATTATTTTTTTTTGTTGGTTGTGTGTGTGTGTGTGTGTGTGTGTGTGTGTTGTGTGTTTCATTTGTGTTACTTTGTTTCCTCTTTCTTTATTTTTTCCTGTAACTGAATTAGTCCCAGTTTTTTGCATTTCTCCCTACCATTTTGTACTTCTTTCTACCCGGCCTTGCAATCTGTAATGTTCCAAGATGTGTCTCCCATTTTGGTATATCAGCATAATACCTCCTTAAATAATAATTTTATTCATGAGCTCAAGAAGGTTTTAAAAGGCTAAAATCTTCTACGACTGAAACTGATTATAAATATCAGTTCACTCCATAAATCAGATAACTTTTTACATTACAGCATTAAACAAAGCTGAAGCTTGGGAAATCTCAAAGTCTTAATTAGTAATGACAATTAGCAACCTCCCTCTGCTCACAGTACTAGGTATTCTCACTCTCTAACTTTCATCTTGCATATCCAAACTACAGTTCAAGAATTAATGCAGATTCTAATTATTTTTTATGAAAATTTAGTCTGCAGATTTTCAGGTTATGGATTTCAAGATCATTTACATTGCTACCTTTTATCAAACCCTACCTCTTTCCAATTTTATTAGGACTTCCTGAGTGAAATTTTAACATGTAAGACTTAACAAGTGATCAGATCTGCTGTTCAAAAATATACTATTTTCTTGGATATGGCTTTCATGAAAAAATTTTGAAGATAATTGCTATAGGAAAATGCAAAAGAAATTTCAAATGATCATATGGCTATTCCACTAAGATTTGTAACACGAACACATATAGAACAGCTCCTAATGTGACAAAACCAATGCTGACTACTAACAGAGACACACCTGCCTTAGTCCTGATACAGCCACGCTGTTGAGACCCTGTAGCTAATGTCTAAACCCACAGCAGACCCTCAGACAAAGCAGTCATCTTCCTTTTTGATTATAGCCTGAGCAAATTCTTCTCACCTGAGGCACTTCACAGTCATGTCTCAGCCTAAAACTGAATCAAAGAAGGAGAGGAGGTACCAGTGTGCCCTCGTGCACCCATCTGCTTACAAATTCAGTTTAATTTGGTACTGGAACTTAAATCTACATCTCCCTTATCTCAGAGCAGTTTCTATGAGCCAGTGATTATGGCATATGACAGAAGGTATTTCATCTGCTTTCAGAGATATTTAAATAAAGCAGGATAATACTAAGAAAATGAAGTGGGAGGTTCTCCCTTAAAACAGCCAGTAAGGTGTTGGTTAAAATACAGGCGTATTGGAAAATGTGGGGTCCCAAGCAACTTTTCCAGTCACTGTTAAAATAGCACATTGCCTGAATTTTCTGTGAGAAAGAGATGATCTAGCCTTTGGAATGGAAAGAGCAGAAAAGTATTTTAATAAGAAGTAGGGATTGCTCCTTGTTGCTTCTTGTCCCTGTGGGTTACCAGGCAGCTGCACACTGAGTACTCCTAAGAAGCACCTAATTGTCCCCACACAATTCACCAGTCCTTAGCTCAGAATTTGATGCCAGCAGGCACCCAGTCCCAAGTTGCAACATTTGGAAGGCAACTTTTCTGGCCTTTTCTGGTTCTTAAAAATTTTGCTGAAGAAATGGTGGTTTAAGCTCAAGCAGCTTTTTTGGTATAATCAGCAACATTGGTAATTTCACCTATAGATTCCAATAGCTATTGGTAACAAGCGCAGTGTAAAAGGTTGTGGACAAAGGTCTAAGATTAGCAGGATCAATGCTATATTCCATGTAAAGTATGTGATGCCTTTTACACATTTTACAGTGCCCTGATTGTTGAACTAAAGGACTGGTCTCATCCTGGCACATCTGAACTTTGCTGAAATTCATAGTTCTGTCTCTTTTGCACAAAGTTTGAATCTGAATTCAGTTTACAATGATTTCGCAACCAATAAACAATACTCTTCAATTCTGGATGCAGAGAGCTCTTCAGTAACAACCACCTTCCTACCCTGATGAATCCTGCTTAGGCAGAATAAAGATGTAAAACTGAACTGATTGGATTCAAGTATATTGCTCCTCAGTTTGGACATCAATAAAATAAACAAATGAAAAGTAGTGTTTAATGATACCACTGTCAAACAAAAACCAAGCAAAAGTCAGGCCCTCGAAGCATGAGAATACAAACAATTACTATTACCTCAAAATCTATTTTGCATGCTGAAATTCAAACCCTATGGAAGTAAAATAAACATGAAATTTTACAATGGGACAAGTTCCGCTGATTCAGATACAATTTTTTTGCCTATAATTAGATAAATATTAACTTTGCATACATGGAGTTAAGCAGAGTTTCAGAGGTCCAAAAGGCTTTAATAGTTTTGAATTGACTTAAATAATGCCTCATTAAAGATTTGTTTAAGAATATGGTATTTCAGGATTACTCAGAAAGGAAAAGTTTTGGTGGCTTATATGGCAAATGACCCATATTAAAAAACAAAAACAAACACAAACCAAACAAAAACACAAACAAAAACCCCAAAGAAAAAAAAACCCACATCTTCAAGTCTGGCTAAGATATTTATTTGCTTCCTATACCCCATCAAACTTCTGCCAGCCAGTATTCAAAACAATTTGAATTATTAAACAGTCTGAAAAATTTGCATAACCAAGATTAGAGTTTAAAAAGAAATAGTAAGTTATTTGCAAAATGAGACCCTTTAAAATGCCTTATGGTGACTCATAAAATGGAAAAGACATTTTATAGCAAGTAAGAATAATTCCCTGGTACTTTTTAACAAAATAGTACAATAGACTGTAGTTTACAAGGTCAATATTCCAATCCAGATCCCCTTGCTGACAAGTCCAACCTCTGGACAAAAAACTCCAGTCCTCCAACACATAGTCCATGTTCCTAAATCTCCATGATTATCTATTTCCCACCAACTAAATTTTTATGGTAAATGATAAATAAAATTATGTAGACTGAAGAGATTCTATATGCTTTCTAATCTCATTTGTTTTGCTAGCTGCTGTGTGTGAAATACCAGGCTACTCCATAAGAAAAAGAAAAGTATTGCTGTAGGTGAAGTATATTAAAGTTAGATACCAAGCTCTAGGCATTTTATGTGAGAAACAATTTAGAAATTTCTGCTTTGTTTTCAGAGTTAAGCAGCAGATCCAGCTTCACTGAAACCTGTGGGAACTGCAGGAGCTTAGTATTTTTGAAATGCAGACTTCTAATCAAATGTTTTTATTATCTAGGCTACAACACTGATTTTCTTTGTTAATGAACAGAAACTATCTGAAATTGGAATCTCCAATTCTCCTGAACTTTCTAACATAAGCTGATAGTATTATCACATCTTCTCAGCTATACATTCAGTTAATAGGAAGGTCTATCTAGGAAGGCCTAGATAACTTTTCTAGAGGACAAATTAAGCAATAGCTTTGAAAGTTATCCTTACACCATCATCATGCTACTGTCTTTGTGTACACTCAGCTTACTGAAAACAAAACAATAAAAACTTGTTTGCTGCAAAGCATCAGAGTGTATTCTCCAAAGGATCCTTAACATTTGACTATTGGGAAATATTTAGCAAAGTTAAAGCATGTGAATTAAAAGTCTTTAGTTACTGCATAAAAATTCTATGTGCATTAACTTTAGGAAGTTTGCAGAATCACAGCAACACTCAGGCTCGAAGACAACTCAGAATGTCTTTAGTCCAGTCTCCCACTCAAAGCAGGGTCAGTTCACTCAAGGCTTTATGCAAGTCTGGTTTTGGAAACCTCCAAGGATGGAGACTGCATAGCCTCTCTTGGCTTAATTATTTTCATCATCATGTTTTTTATTTCCCTATATCCAGTCAGAACCTCCTCTGCTTCGATTTATGACTTCTGTTTCTCTGTCTCCCATTGGGCATCTTAATAAAGAGCCTTGATAGATTTTAGATTAAGCATGTTCAAAAGCCATCTCTTCTTCAGACTGAACAAATCCACTTCTCTCAGCCACAAGGCACGTACTCCCACCACCTTGGTGTCCCTCCACTAGGTTTACTGAAGTATATTAACATAATTCCTGTAATGAAGGGTGAAAAGCTTAATGTGATATTCCAGACATTGTCTAGTGACTGCCAAATGAAAGCAGAATAAACACTTTCCTTGCTCTTCTACCTACACTGCTACTGATACAGCTCTGGAAGCTGGTGGCTTTCATTGCTGCCATGTTGCAACACTGGTGCATGAACAGGTTGCTGTTCACCAGCCCACCAGGTATTTTCCATCAGAGCTGTTTCCCAGCTAGTTATGCCCCATCTTGAACATCAGCAATGAATCGTCCCACATAGATGTAGGACTTTACACTTCTCCTGGCTGAATTTTATGAGGTTCCTGTCAGCCCTTTCCTCTAGCTTGTCTAGGTCCCTCTGCATGGCAGCTCTACACTCAAGCATACCAACTACATCCTCTACTTTGGTGTGATTTGCAGATTTGAAGACAGTGGACTACATCTCCTCCTCCAGGTCATTGTCAAAGACATTTAACAGGATATGTCCTAGGATAGACCCCTGAGGACCTCCAGCAGTAAATAGTATAAGGGTAGAGTGTGAACCATTGACAAGAGACCTGGTCAGTTTACCACAGAAGGCAGTCAGGTTGGTCAAGCACAATATAATCTAAATCTATGCTAATTCACACTCACCATCTCTTCCTTCCTGTTCACATAAATAACTTCCAAGGGAACTTGCTCTATGATTTTCCTCATGATAGAAATGATGTTGACTGGCCAACCTGTAGTTCCCAGACTGTCTTTCTTTATTCTTTTGGAGATGGATGCAACATATGCCTTTCTTCAATAATTGAGGACCTCTCCTGGTCTCCACAGCCTTTCAAAGATGATAGAGAACAGCCATGCAATGACATCATCCAACACCCCTGGATGTAGCCCATCCCATGGATTTGTATATAACAAGACTTCTTAAGAGATTCATGACCCAGTCCCCTTTTACTAATTCGATCATCTGCTCCTCAAACTCAGTACACAGGAATAAGAACGTAAATTTTATTTAAGTCTTGGAAAAACCCTAGATATCAAGAATATATTTTACAGAAACACAGGATCACATGGAAGATGAGTGATCATTAAGTGAAGGGTGTTTAGATGAAGAGAACAGGGAGTCAGAGGATGTTCTCATCAAACATTCCATTCAAAGTCAAAAACCCAAGTAGACACAGATGCACCCATCAAACCAAACCATGACTGTGTATTTGTTTTCTCTCTGACTTCTTTGATCACGGCACTTCATTTGATGACAAGGGACCACCAAGAACAGATGAGATCCATCAGACTAGGAGGGAAGGTCACAAATGGATTTAGTAACATGGTGAGGAATCCTCTAAACAAGGCTTGCCACAGGATGTGTTCCTAAGCCTAAAGGTAGGTTAGAAAACAGGGAAGGTGTGATTGAGGGAAAGCTGAAGGGACAACACCTACATCCCCAGCTAGAAGGGAGGTATTAACAGATGTAAATGAAATGCTTGTGCTCTAACATAGAAGGAGAATTGGCAGTCTGTACACAGCCAGACAGCTGTGATGAGACTGGAAACACAGAGTTGCAGATCAGATAGCACACATAATTGGAGAATGATTATGGATGGCCGCAACTCATTAGGAAGAACAAATATGGACGAAGAGGGAAAGAACTTGAGTTCTACATAAAGGGAGACCGTGATTGCACAGACCATAAGAAACCAGAATCACTTACATCAGAAGACTCTGTATACGTCAGAGGAGAAATTAACACTGATGACTGGGAAGTGAGAGAGTAGGGATTGTTATAACTGTCTGAGCACGAGTATAAAGATTTTCTATAAACAACTCATAGAAGTCTCACAAGTCTACAATCTTGTGCAAGATTTCTACATGAATAGTCTGCAATCATTGGCTGGAAGGTCAACGTAGCATTAAGCAAGTAATCCAGGGAGTTTCTGGAGTGTAGATGATAACTTCCCAACACAAACAGCACAATGGTCAGACAAGGGCAATACTTTATGGACCCTCTCCTCTCAAAGAGACATTGCTGGTGAATGTGGCCACAGCATGTGACTGCAGCAACCATGAGATGGAACTGAACTCAACATCAAGAGGTATGCTGGGAATGGAAGCTATGGAACTATGACTCTGGGTTTCAGAAGAAAAGAGTGCAGATTATTTAGTGAATTGCTATTCTTGAAGACATGATGGGGAAAAGTGCCTAGGGAACTAGACAATATTTTAAGGAAAACTTATTGAGAGGTCAGGAATAAGTCCATCCCGTAGTAGAGGAAGACCAGTATTTCAACACAAGCCACTTGGCTAAGCAAGGAGCCCCTTAATGAACTAAAATGCAAAGAACATAAAGAATTGATATAAAAGCAGACAGCAACAGAGGAGTACCAAAGCACTGTTTGAGTATTTATGCCTAAAACTAGCAAGGGACACAAGGTAACAAGAAGGGGTTTTACAAGTATAGCAGCAACAGATGGAATTTCAGTGAGAACAAAGCATTGACGAATAGGGGGAAAAAATTAGTGACTGAGTACGTGGAATAGACTGAAACATTCAAAGGCTTTTCTATTTTGTGTATGTCAGATTTCACTGGCAAAGCCAACAGAAATATATTGGCAGTTTAGGGAATTAATTGGAGAATTAGCAATTACTCTGAATAGTCATTCCAGTCCTTGAGGCCAAAAAGGGCTTATTTACAGCTTGGAAGGTACAGCTTGGAAGATTTGGCCTGAATTGTAAGAAGGTAGTGCAACCTTCAAAAAGGTACCCAGAGAGGCTGTGTGTTCTCCATCCTTAGATATTTTCAAGTAAGCAAGATAAAGTCATAGCTGGCCTAAGCTGGTGTTGGCAATGGTCTTGTTTCAAGAAGCAGGTTGGATAAATGATCTGCAACAAAATTTTTTGTTTCTAAAGTAAATTGTTGGACAAGTTCCTGAAAGAGTTTAGTTTCAGAGGGTACCATTAGAAACAAGGATTTACTACTGATGTGGCACTTTTTAACCAAGAATCCAAACATGCAGCCAGCACCCGAGTAAAGAATAAAAGCAATCCTTAAATCATACAAATAAGGTCTGATGTACTAATGCAGTTGTAAAGAAACCCCATCATCACATTACAGCCCTTTAGCTTCAGCATATACATAAACCTGGCACAGAATATAAAATAGAGAAGAAAAAATAAAATTTAAAAGTTAACCCAACTTTCTCATACTTCAAAATCTCCTCATAAGTTTAAGCATGAATTGTATTTCAGAGAAAGATTTGGAAGGAGTAGAATCATTTCTATTCATTATAGTCTTTTCATTCTCAGTGCCTATCTTCTTGGCATTTTATCCTCCTTACATCTCATTCTCATACTTCCACTATATTTTATTAGGATTTATTTCAAATTCTTTAACTTATTCAGCGATGGTATAGGTAAGGGAGAATGTCTGTCTGTCCAGAGGCAAGGACACAAATTCAGAGGGAGGAAACCTAAAGTGCGAGCATGTACATTTTTTAGAAAGTTACCTTCAAGTATTAATTTTGGTGGGGTTTTTTTTGCTTTTTTTTTTTTGGGGGGGGTGGATGCGTAGCTCACTGATTTATTTTTTTTTCAGTTGATTTACAATGCTGTTGCAGTAATTATTTCTCGTTGTTTGAACGAACACAATATTTTTGGCTACTTACTCAAAAATATGTGTCACTATTGTCAATGTATGAATCACAGTCTGAGAATCACTCGCAGCTGGGCAGTTGGAGAAGTACTGGACTGCAATTAGCATAATTCAACATGGAATCAAGACTTTTTTCCTTCAAGAGTTTCTTGAAACAAACATTTGCCAAATAAGAAATAAAACTGAAATATCAGTTCCAAACATAATTTTGAAGGAGGAAAAGAGACAGGAGCAGAAGGGATCCTGAAGACTCTCTTTTCTTCCACTGAGCTGAGTGATTATGTTTATACCTTTTCACATAACCCACCTTTTGACTTACTCCTTTGGTCTCGTTGCTTTTACAGGTTGTAAAAAGTGGTTGCCCACACACAGCAGCAGTTTTCTCCCAGCACCCATATTCCCATAGCAACAAGGCAACAATTAGGATTGAACCTGAGGCCCAATTAGACAATTCCTAGCTCTTCCAATACTGACAAAATTACCAGCCCACATTTTTTTCTATGTTCTCTCCATTAGAATATTATTGCAGGCTTTATGCATAGGTGGTGCCATTCTTCAAGACAAAAGACAATTTTTATATATATTAATGTGGTTTGTATGCATTACTTCTATTAATAGACATCGATAAACACTTTCTACTTGTATGTACAGTCATGCACTAAAACAGCTTAGGGAAGCAGGGTGTCAGGAAAGTTCCATCTCCAAGGTTTTAAGATCAAATCAAGAACATCCATCAGGATACCTTAAGTACAATGGCTTAAGGCATTGGAGCACTGCTTAAGTAACTTTTCTACAATGGTATGTTTTATCAATACTTAAAACATGGGGAAATTGTTATCAGAAGTGAAATTTTGCTTCAGACTATCCTGCACTTAACTAGTAATTCTGGAGATTGTGGAAAAGGTTAGGGAATAACTAAGCAGGAAAATAAAATCTGAAGAAAAAAAAAAAGCCCCCAAAGCTCTGGGGCAAAACAGCAATCTCCAAAGAACAGAAGGCAAAGAGAATAGTACAGACTACTACAAGTAAACTAAACCACAGTATCAAATGCAAGGCCTGCTTATGAAGAGAAATGTCATTAGTCAGAAGGTTAAATAGCACTTTCCTTTAAAAAATGGCTGGTTTGATCACAATTAGGTTTGTACTGTCACAAAAAATGACCAGTAAGTGTTAGGTGGGCATGAAGAGCTTCAGAATGCCAGAAATCAGAGATAAAAGCATTGTTCTGGAGTGAGTCTGGTGTGTTGCTTTGTGGGTGTGCTGGTTTTTTGTTTGTTTGTTTGTTTGTTTGTTTAAATTGAGTTGTTCATGAGCCCTTGTTACTAAAGTTGGTAGGAAAGTCATTCAGAGGTAGCAACATCTACTCATCCCACTTCTCCCTGAACACTGGCTTTCAAGTGACACAGCTTTAAGAACTTGATAGACCACAATCTATTAAGGTGGTCTAATAGGTGGTATTACAGCCTGCTGTTCCTGGAGTGTACTGTTTTGAGCCCTTTGGTTTTTGTTCAATATAAGCTTGTCAGAACAGAGCTTTGGATTAATTGCTGAAGTCCAAGTTTTATAAGTCATCATTGACAAACATTTGCAATAAATACAAAGTAGCACGTTTACAAATTAAGAAAGAAACAAAAATCTAATTTAAAGTTGTTTTCACCTACAGCTGGTCACCAGATACCAAAAGTACTGAAGTTGGGAAGGCTTTCTGGAGATGGTCTAGTTCAATATCCCTGCACAGAGCAGAGCCACCAACAGCAGGTTGCCCAGGACCATATCTTGTTGGATTTTCGGCAGTTGTTGAACTGCTGGATCTGTCCACTCTTCTCAAGCCATTTCTCTTCAGTTGCCCTAGTGCATTGGCCACCTGGGCTCCCATGCCCTTCATCATTGCCCTAAGAGTCATACGGTCATGACAAAGCATCTTTCCTGCCTAGATCAAAAAAAGGATTGTCTACCTAGGCCGATAGAGTACACTATACATGTCAGCAGTGGTGAAAAAGGTCTAAAATATATGGACAATTAACTGCTATGTACTTTTTAAATTATTTTTTTCTTGATAAAATATTGTGTGAAATGGATCCACAAATATTCAGATAGGAAAAATCTCTAAAGTGTTTCTATAATAATTCTAAGAAAACTGATATCGGGGGGTTTGTCACATTGAGACATCTAGATTAGAAAATCATTATGAAGGCTGTCCATTTGGGAATAATAAAGCTACAGTAATTGGCTGAAAAAAATGTTCTTCTTGTTGACAGGATGGCTTTTTTCAGTTTAATTTACATTCAGTCTGAATCACACTAAAGCCAAAGATATTTCAAAATTCTCTTTATATCAGAAAGTTTAATTTTGGAAAGATCAGCATCACAATTTAACATGACCTAGAACTGGGGCCTAAGCTTCCAAGGTCAGAGTGACTAGATGAACAAGCAGTCTTAGAATTTGTGTAGGGGATATCCTGAATCCAGAAATTATTTCATTCTTTCTGAAAAATTCTGTTCTGTGCCTAAAAACCCACCCTAACAGATAAGAATTGGTAAGATCATAATGTGAGCAGCTTTTCCTTAAGATTTCCTTAAGATTTCTTAACTTTCTACAAGTTGATCCATTCAGCTCTATCAGGTAAGTAGCCTGATGACAGGATGATTGTTTGAGTTGCATTTCCAGCACAGAATCTATTGCTATTAAGAATGGGATGAAAAAGAAATGTAGAATTGTTTTTCAAATTTATTTTAAAGTGCAAATTTGGATATACTTGTTGCCTATGGGTCTTTCCCTTTTAAGAACAGCAGGTCATTAACGAAGCATTATGAATCAAGTATCTGTGACCACTTTGCTTCCATGTTTCTAATAAGTCAATGGTAATTAATGGAGCAACAATTACATAGTGCCAAAAAAGTGATGTTCATTTACTCAAGCAAAACGCACTCAAGTACAATGTGATGTCCTTAGACACTTGGAACATTTTACAGGCTGAGTGACTAGCAAAACGTACTCGAATTTCATCCTCATGCTTTTCTATTGTATTTAATCTTCTGTCTATCAAAATATTGAAAAGCTTTATCTTCACAGAAAACTTGAAAGATTCACTTCAGATGTGGTAAGAAACTTTCAGAACAAAGCCATGTACGCAGTAAACCATTCAGCTGCCATCCAGTATTACTACAGGGAACACTTTAAATCTTTATGCTATTTGTGCTAGCTGCTGTTTAAAGACATCCATGGCCTTCTGCTCAGTATGAAAGTCAGTAAAAGGAAAATTCTTCAATTTCTTCTGAAATAATGAAAAAGCTCCATCAAGCATAGGAAAAGGAAGTGAACCAGAGTTTCCAAATAAAAAAAATAAATAAAAAAAACAACCACCAAAAAACCCCAAAACAACAAAAAATAAAACTTAACCGCAGACTAGATTTCTCTGTAGGAAAAGAAAATAACCTGATAGAAACATGGAAACGCAGACTAAGTTTATCTGAAATTTTATAAGTCCTCGGACTAATTTTTTGCTGCTAGACATTTTTTGCACTCATGGGAAGAAAATAACATTAGAACATAAAATAAGAAAAAAAATGCACTGGTTCCTATCAAAGGAATATTTAGCTCTGGGCTAACAGTATAGGCATTTAGATCTGCTGATTTCAAGTGATTACCTCTAGTGCTGGATTGGAAGATATAATAATTTGTGTATTACCACCTTCTCTACACATTCATGACTTTACACAGTCTCTATTATCTCTATACTGTTTCCCTTCTTCTATTGAGCATCACAGGTAGAGAAGTCAGTCTATTTAGTTATTCTTTGTACCAAAGTTCATCTCTCCCTTTTATTATCTATGCAATCCCTCTGAGTACCTTTCTGTTTTTTCTGTGTTCCTATTAAGAGAAGGAAAATCAGAAAGGCACAGTTTTCCAAGCACAGATGCAGCACAGATTTAAACAGTGGAATAACAATGATCCGCACCATATCTTTTTCCTGTTGTAATGATTCTTGGTGGAAAAGCTGCAGTCTATTAACTTTTAGACAGCTGGCAAGTACAGAACTGCTGGTTCCATAGAACTGACTACTATTAACAGTCAGATGGAAAGACCAACTCAGAATGCTGTTTATCTTACATATATACATAAAATTTGGATCTTGTTTAATACTTTTCCAAAACCAGACAAGATGTCTCTCATCCACTTGCTTGTTAATTTCTTCAAAGAATTGCAATGTATTCATGAGGCATGGCTTCCCCTTACAAAATGCGTGGTGACTCTACCACTATGTCATGTTTATTCACATCTTGGCCAATGCTCTTCTTCAGCTGGCATCCCATCATTTTCCTTACACTGGTCACCATGCCTACTGGACAGAAGTTCTACCCATCTTTTTAAAACGCAGCACTCTGTTTCCCATTTTGATGATACTGAGAATGTCTTGGCTGAGAAGTCATTCACCTCAGTCAGCAATTCAGCTATTTCTACCATAAGTTTCCTTACAATTACGTTTCAAACCTTTAAGTAACCTCCAATCAGCATGTTATTTGAATGCAACAAACCCTTTAAAGATGTAATAAAAAATAAGTTTCTCATTCCAGAGGAAACATTACATTTTCTCCAAAATTATAAATAGCTTATTGTCAGGCCTGAAAAATTTCAGTCCTGGTCTAATGACATTTTTAAGGTCTAGTTTCTTGGGAACCCTCCAGACAGGAAACATCTGGTTTGTGCCATTAGAAACATCAGCCTTTTCTTCTAGATTTGCCTTATACAATTTCCAAATACAGAATATAAAAGATTTGCTGGGCTTTCTTTGATTGTATCAGGTGCTGTAAATTAATTGTAAGCACTGTCAGTGTACAATTGTATTTCTTGTTTAGGCCTATTTTTCTAATCTATAATTATTATCTTTTGAGCTTTTTTAGTAGCACCAGTTGTACACTGTAGAAACAAGCCAGTGATACGTAACTGGTAGACTGGTAGAGTGGGAATAGAAAGGGATAATGTGACGATATTCATCCACACAGAAGGCAGTAGTCTACACATACTGGCAGCTTAATTCTTCTATAACTATTTCTATAGGCTAACCAAAATTTTAAGAAGGGACTTAAAATGAATAACAAAAGGCTGCTTTGCAGATATTTTAAAGGAGTCTTCCAATTACAAATTGTTAAATAGGAAAACTAAAGGCATTTGTTTGAAAATGTAACAAGTAGACTCTCACAGAATGAGAAAAGACAGTCTCTAGAAGATATTCAGAGACAAGACAAGGTCATGTTTAATATGACCCAAGTAGGTCAACTGATCTGTGAGAAGAAAAATTGGATCTGCTCAAAAAAGAGCAAAGATGGAATTTTATTTTTATGACATTTTGGACAGATACGAGTAAGGATAGACTATTTATCTAGCCAAAAGGTAAAAAGCTGCATAATAAAAAAAAGTTGCATAATAAAATTTTACATGACCTGAGCTTTATCTATAAATGTATACAAATTACTATCTATCTCCATGATTCCAGACCAAAAGAATCTGTTAGATATAGGAGAAGCCTGAATGTGAAAAATAAAAGGGATGTGCGAATCAGAGAGGATGTCTACAACAGGAATGGTCAGAGAGAGGGAGAGTTGTAAAATGCAAAATGTAGTAAAGCTCCATACTAACAACATACAATTTGCACGAAGTCCAGAACACGGGTTAGAGATGGATCTAGGTTTTGCCATCTGTAGCTGATGACTCTGGATTATAGACAGTACCTAAATTAATATTTGCAAATGCTGTTAACCCCATAGATCAGCTAACAGGGAAAACAGGATAGGAACTCAGGACAGAATGCTGTGAATGAAAACATTGAAAAGGAGCATCCTGTGACGAATATGCTGAAGGATAAGGAGAGACTGGGACGTGGCAAACCCAGGCACAAATACAGGTTGGGCAGAGAATGGCTGGAGAGCAGCCCTGAGGAAAAGGGCATGGGAATGTTCATGGATGAGAAGCTCAACATAAGCCGGCAGTGCGCACTGGCAGCCCAGAAAGCCAATCCCATCCTGGGCTGCATCAAAAGAAGCGTGACCAGCAGGTCATGGGAGATGCTTCTCCCCCTCTACTCTGCACTTGTGAGACCCCACCTGGAGTCCTGTGTCCACCTCTGAAATCCTCAACACAGAAAGGACGTGGACCTGTTGGAATAGGTTCAGCGGAGGGCCACAAAGATGATCAGAGGGCTGGAGCACCTCTCCTGTGAAGACAGGCTGAGAGAGCTGGGGCTGTTCAGCCTGGAGAAGAGAAGGCTCCGGGGAGACCTGATAGCAGCCTTCCAGGATCTGAGGGGGCCCTACAGGAGAGGTGGAGAAGGACTCTGTCAGGAAGTCTAGCAATAGGACAAGGGGTGATGGTTTTAAACTGGAATGGGGGATATTTAGATTAGATATTAGGAAGAACTCCTTTCCTGTGAGGGTGGTGAGGCACTGGAACAGGTTGCCCAGGGAAGTTGTGGATGCCCCATCCCTGGAAGTGTTTAAGGCCAGGCTGGATGGGGCTTTGAGCAACCTGCTCTAGTGAGAGGTGTCCCTGCCCATGGCAGGGGGGTTGGAACTTGTTGATCTTTAAGGTCCTTTCCAACTCTAACCTTTCTATGATTCTATGACATGAACAAATTAAAGGAAATTGTAGTACAGAATCCATCTTTTCTGTTATTTTAGCCATTTAATCAGATGATTTAATTCTTTAGATTAACAATAATGCATCAAAAAAATTTTTGCACTCTTGTGTTATTTGCCCAAGTACTTGATCCAGTGGAAAGACTCTACTGAGTTAAACCGGCTTTGAAGCAGTCTCTGTCCTATCCTCTCAAATCTGACCAACAATATACTTTTACCCTGTAAAATTCTCAAAAGGCAACTTGCTTAAATCAAATGAGCACATCAAACTACTGTTAGCAGTAATTAACTAGTAAATCAACAGTTAGTTAACTGAAATATTAGTGCTCCCCAGGGTCAATTAATTTATTATTTTAGTTTTAGCAATTATCCCTACCAAGTTTCTTATTACTTGAAAATGAGAAGTAATTCATTCTCATCTGTAGAAACAGTCCTGTTTGAAAGTCAGAAAAAAAACAGCCTGTTTTGATTATGAAGTTAATTAATTTGTGAGCTCTAAAGTAATATGTGGTTCCAGTTACATGCAATTGTTTTCTTTCATCCTGCAGAGCTCATTTGAGCTGTGTGAATCAACTGCTCAAACTCCATTTTATTCAGAGCATGGGCATTGTTATTTGAAGAAGACCAAAGCTTCAAATGTTTCCCTAGCTGTTTTTCTTAGCTAAGAGGAGGAAAGATAGTACTCTGACTCTTATGTTTTCAATTTTTTTCTTGCAACCCATATTATGAAATGGGGAAGAGATGGGTTGGTCTTTGGCAACCATATTGTAATTTATAGCAGTTTTCAATATTATGCTATACTTACTTTCCAACAGTAGTAACTTTTACTTCTTATGTGCACTAAAAAATTACGTTAAATTTTTCAAGTTTTCTTGAGAAGACTACTTACAGTTAGGCAAATAGATATTTTCTATGCACAAAATGAGAACGTGCTTTATATGTATCTAGTTCCATAGCTCATAGGTCATGTGCTTACACAAGTGGAATAGGGTTTTTCCTAAGGCAGTAAATACTTTTCTATTCCTATGAAAGATTATATTTTATGCTGCTAGGCATTATCATTTAAGTTTTACTAAAATATAAAAAATAAACCATTGCAGGGGGTGGGGGGGAATCAAAGGATTAAAACTGCACAAACGCAAACATGAAATCTCAGTACCCCATAGCTGAAAGAGCAAGTTGCTCAAAAGATGGTTTTCTGTGAATATAAATTTTGATTTGTTCCCGAGCTAACGGCCACAGTAGCTGGAGGCATTGCCCTTGTCTTTTTGTTGCCATCCCTCTGCTGTAGCTCACTGCCCCTGCAGCTGTGTGCTGAGATGAGAAGCATACACCGCTCTTATCTGCCTCCCTGCATCCTCTAGCGCCTCAGCTCATCTCTTCCTCCACCTTCAGTTTACACCAAAAAGCCAAACTCTGCACTGAAGTAACCAGCATGGGCACAAAAGCTTTCTCTGGTCAACTCTGCTACTTGGTCAGTGGTCTTCAACAGAAGAGGACTACCAACAGCTAGGGAGACTCTTTGACCAGCTGTTTCTGGATTTGCCACAGACATTTGCCAAAACCTCTGTTGACTGGTTATTCTCTTTTAATGCTCTGTCCCAAAGCTGAAATTTTTCGTGACTAGGAAAAAAGAGAACCTGAGTTTGCCTTAAGATAAATTAAACTCATTTTTAAAATCTATCAGTCTTCCTGCTTTTATTTGTGAAGATTGACAGCTAAAATCCAGGATATCAGATGGCAGAGCTGCATATTTCATATTTTTCTCTCTTGCTTAGAAACCCCTACAGCATATAAGCAAGACTGACTGAAAAAGGCTTAAGGCAGCAAGCAGAATGTATTTTACATATTTGGTTCCAGTNTTTTTTTTAAAAAAAAAACAGGATGAAAAAGAAAACTGATTGTGAGCCCATGGTTTAAAGCATTAAATGATCTGTCAGCTTGAGATCTACTTTGAGTTCTATAACAAAACAGCTAGCACAAAACTTTACTATTGCAGGTTTAAAAGTCTGTAATATAATAATAAACACCAACTGTAGTTCATAGAAAACCTTATCAAATTAACTTGATAGCTTTTTAGGTGATGTTATTTCGTTTAGTTAACAAAAATCATAATTCTGATGAAAGAGACTTCTACAAAACATTTGATTTTGTAAAAACATACAACAGATTAGCTGAAGTAAAATATTTTAAATGATATATTTCAGTATGTATCGGTAATCACAGACTCACGGAATANAAAAAAAAAAAAAACCTAAAACCAAGCAAACTCTAATGCATTCTCTGCACATAAGAGACTTTATTGGGATTACTTTCCAAAATTTTGTCTGTCTGCTTGGATAAACCAATTCTAAGACTAACTAGGAGGATTTTAGGTAAGTAGAAATAATTATCTTAATGAAAGTGGTTACAGTTCAGTACTTAATTTTAATTAATTTAGTTTTGCAGCAAACTCTACAGATTATAAGAGAAATTTTCTGCTGCTTTTGAAAGAAAGAACTTCCAGCAACAAGCAACTTTCACAATGTATTATTTGTCTAATAAATGACCAGCATCCCATTCCAGAGCATTTCTATGGTTTTGAGAGATTGCTTTTCCAGTCCTACCTCCTATGATTCTGTTTAACTTGCTATGTAATGTCAAACTGTAGAATCAGTGGGATGAGTTCAAGCTAAAAATTAGTCTGGTACAAAAAGAAGTACATTAACTTAAATAATTCACAGCAACATGCAGACTGACCTGTCCAGTAACAGGTTAGGTGCAAATAAAAGCTTTCCTGGGTGTTCCATGGAGCGCCAGACTAAGCCAATCATCAGTATCTCTAACCAGGCACATTCCAGTAGGTGGACCTGATCATGGAGTGTTAAGTCCACAAATCCTGAAAGAACAAATGGGAGACAGAAAAAACATTCAGGGTTTGTAAGCAGAACAACATTGTTAGGAGAATCAGTTTAAAAAATGCATTGGAGATGGACAACCAAAAGGAAAAAGCAATAAAACAGGTATTTCTCCTCTTCACATTTAGGGCTGAGTTTTGTCCATTATTAGGCCAATGTGTCTCCATCCTACAGTACAGTCAGCACCCTCTAGACCCCTGGTTGTCTTCTGGCTGTATCCTGCCCCAGGAGCAGGGCATGAGCCAGAAGAGTATCTCCATTCCCATGCCTGTTGGTGATGGCCTGGGAAGCTGGGTGCAAGTTGCAGAAAGGGGCAGCCAGAGCAGTGGCCGTGAAAGTGAGAAAATGGAAAAACACCTTTTATAAAATGAAAAGATAGCTTCAATCAGCTAATCCAAGACTGCTTTTCTTGGTGGAATGCTGTTTTACAGACTTGTGAACAACTCACCATACCGCAAGTGCCATACCCATGTGGAAAAGGGCCCAATACAGCATTTCAAATAAACTAGCAAGCAAATGTTGACCACTGATCAATCAGAATTCACTGATGAACCACTTACTTTTATTTCTGTTGAATTACAGTACTTGGAGGAAAGAGGTGACCTCAGTAAATGCAAAATTGCTTATAACAACAACACTAAAATACGAATATGAAAGAATATCAGTGAAGGTAGACATGAAAGCATAATTACAACGGTCATTCCTCTTTTCATTTCATGGAACGGATTATGTCATTCTGAATTTGTGATTATCACTTTTCATAAGTGTTACTTTCTATCCAAAGACAAGTGAAGATGAGACTGCATAATACAATTTTTTCAGATCCTAGCATAAGTTATGCTTCAAAATCAATATGAACTTGCTAAAATGACATGGGTAGAAGTTCCCTTAAAACAGATCTTATTTGTCTTCTACTCAGTGTTATGTGTGAAACACATTATTGAACTTCAGCATATGTTTTTTTTTCAATTGTAATTTATTCAAATTAGCCTCCAGAATACAAGTCACAGGGTAAACTACCTTACCAGCCCCAGTAAATGGCAGTGATTTTGCTTCTGTATTTTGTCCTTACTAAAGGTATACACTGAGTCAGTTTCAAGTAATATACCTGGCATTCTCTCAAGTACTACCTTCAGGAAAAAAGAAAAAAAGACACAGCATTTTAAAGTCAGATGTTGTGCTATGAAATGCATTCTTAAATAACAAAAGTAAGAGAAGGAACAAAATATAGTTCATGGAATTGTCAGAGTTGGAAGGGACCTATAGAGATCATTTAGTCTAACTCTCCTGCTAAAGCAGGATTGCCCAGAGCACATCGCTCAGGATGGCATTCAAGAGGGTCTTGAAGGTCTCCAGAGAAGGGAACTCCACAACCTCCCTGGGCAGCCTCTTCCAGGGCTCTGTCACTCTCATCATAAAGAAGTTTTTCCTCATATTTGAATGCAACTTCCTATGTCACAGCGTGTGCCCATTGCCCCTCATCCTGTCACTGGGAACCACTGAAAAGTCTGGCTCCGTCCTCCTTCAACCCACCCTTCAGATACTTATAAGCATTAATAAGGTCTCCCCTCGGCCTTCTCCTCTCTAGGCTAAAGAGTCCCAGCTCTCTCAGCGTTTCCTCATAAGGGAGATGTTCCAGTCCCTTAATCATCTTCAATAACTTAATTATCTTCACAAAAACTTAGAAAATATTACTATGTTCTGCAAAAGAGCTGGTGATGTAATTATTTTTAATGAAAATATCTAAGCAAACTAATCAGCCTATTGATAAAAAAAAAACAGCAAAAGAAGGAAACACTCTTGACACATTTGAAATGAAACTCATCTGTCAATCATTAGGTGTAAATTCAGACAGCTGTATTAACTGCTATTTTTATGAAAGAGGTACCTATTTTTTAAAATAGTGTTCTTTTCCTGTATTATTCTTTTATTTCCAAATGCAAAAATGGCTTTCAGACTTCACATACTGATGAATGGCATTTGCCTGAGACAGCAAACAGCCTGAAACAATACAGCTGACACTTAAAAGAGGGACATCCTTAACTACAAAGCATTGATTACAGCATGCAAGAATGAAATTGGCAGAAAGAAACTGCTATCTATATATGGAGAACAAAAACAATAAACGTTCTGTTTCCTATTAAGTATTGCCTGAATATGACATCACATAATGATAATAATATAGTGGGTTTATCTATGCTTGAAGAGTACCACAGCAATGCAGGGACACTGGTCCATGTGTGGTGTCCAAGGTTTGCAATCAGTGCACAGCAAGTCAGATAGATTGCCATCATTTCACGTGCCTGCACGTTATGATACAGCAAACTGGATTGCTTTAATTGTTGCAGAAGAAACTGAGCTTATTACAACTGTGGGAATTTACTGTCCTGTAAAACTCTGCTCATTCTACAATATTCTGGATACTAAAATGCTAAAAATCAGCTTTTTTTTTTTCCCCATTCCCACATATGAAATTTCAGATTGCACCGAGGCTATGTAATCTGCACAAAAACTAAAAATAGAAATTAAAAAAAAAGCTAATAAATAACCTCCCTAGTATTGTAGAGGAGGTATATTTTTGTTAGTCCACTCTGAGAATAAAATTATACTACTCAACAACACTAATATCTTTTAAAGCACCTGAATGTGAATAATTTGAATTAAAAAATATGAAAATATTTTTGTGTCTGGAATATTAACTATTATTTCACTAAAGCTAAAGAATTTTTTTTTTTAAAAAAAAAACAGGATGAAAAAGAAAACTGATTGTGAGCCCATGGTTTAAAGCATTAAATGATCTGTCAGCTTGAGATCTACTTTGAGTTCTATAACAAAACAGCTAGCACAAAACTTTACTATTGCAGGTTTAAAAGTCTGTAATATAATAATAAACACCAACTGTAGTTCATAGAAAACCTTATCAAATTAACTTGATAGCTTTTTAGGTGATGTTATTTCGTTTAGTTAACAAAAATCATAATTCTGATGAAAGAGACTTCTACAAAACATTTGATTTTGTAAAAACATACAACAGATTAGCTGAAGTAAAATATTTTAAATGATATATTTCAGTATGTATCGGTAATCACAGACTCACGGAATAGTCAGTGTTGGAAGGGACTTCTAGAGATCAATCATCTAGTCCAGCTCCCCTGCTAAAGCAGGATTGCCCAGAGTGCATTACTCAGGGCTGCATCCAGGTGGGTCTTGAAGGTCTTCAGAGAAAGACTCCATAACTAATGAACTGAACTAAACTAAACTTAACTGAAGTGGTTTTAGGGGAACACCATACAGTTTACTTCTTTAACCTGGACTTATTTTTTAATGACATGAACTTCCTGCCCACCCCCACTACCCACCAAAAAAAAACACAAAAAAAACCAATGAAATCATGATTCTGAGGTAATGATGTCATGTGGGAAATAATGCTAAAACTCAGGTTGATAATGTAAGTCACCGAAATCAGTCACTAGTTTCAGCATAAAAGACATTCACTAGCTTCATCATAAAAGACATAATGGCATAAGTTTGAAATCATGAAAATTAGACCTAGAAGACAGAAACAGTAGCAGCAATGAAGACAACCTGGAAATGATGGAGAAAAAATCAGCACAATTTGAGCTTCCAGAGGGAAGCTGCATCTAAGAAAGGTGATGGGCTTTATAAAAAGCCAGGGAGCCTCTGAGAGAGTAAGGAGTTTAAATTATCTCTGTGTTACCTGAATCTGGTAACCATTCTTCAAGCAGGATAGAAGTTGGATAGAATGAGTAAAGCACTGAAAAACGTGCCTTCTCGTGTGGAATAAGAGGAATTTAGTTACTCTTTGTGAAGCTAAATAAGCTAGAGGCATTAAGGGACTGCAAAGGGTACATATCTAAGGAAAAAGAGAATGGCAACACAAAAGGTAATAGCGTAACGCACAGAAGCCCATGATAGGAGCTAAACTTTTTCCAAACCAGACCAGAAATGGTGAGCCATTGTTAACAAGAGTAGTTATTATCTAAGCAACATACTAAGATTCCTTTAATTTGCTATACTTAGAAATGTTAATCAAGATTTAATTATTATTTTTAAGACATACTCTTGTTCAAGCAAACTAATTCAGAATAATGTTACAGAAGGTTAAATCAAATGATGAATAAATCATTAGTCACTTCATCAATCAGAGCATGCTGCACTTTAATGTCGCTAAAATTACATGTAGATGTGCACTGCATTCTCAACTGTCAGTGTTCTTTTAATGTTGAGAAGTTTTGAAAGAAAAGATATTGTTGAATTCCAGATTTTATGGTTATTGTGCTTTAAGGAAAAAGAAAAACTTTTACTTCATTGATAAATTATTTAGGCACAGCTTATGTATATAACCTACATCTGACTCCATATACCACACTGACCTCATGAGACATATTAACACCCTTGTGTGGCCAAAACACACAAGGCATAGTCTGCCATTAAACCATTCATATCTCATATGCTTTGCAGAAGAAAGACACTTAGAGAATAAAGACAATGACTGGGCCATCCCTTTTTCACATATAGATAAATTAGAAGTATTTATGAGTGATTGTCAACACAGAACACAGTAATTGTTCCACGAACTCTTAGATAAATATGGAAATCCGAACTTCTGGAAAGCCGGAAAGGTCTTTTGAGCACTCAGATAAGAATAGGTGCCAATTAAATTTATGTTATATGTAGAATACACAGCAGTGATATTCAAACGAAACTGATTACCATTTCTAATGTAAAGCAGCAGTATGTGCCACATCAGTGACAATACAATACAAATGTTTGTCTTCCCGACTTCTAGACATCATGAAGCAGCAGTGGATCATAGAATCATAGAATCATAGAANATCATCTTGGTGGCCCTGCGCTGGACCTGTTCCAACAATTCAATGTCCTTTCTGTGTTGAGGATTTCAGAGGTGCACACAGGACTCCAGGTGGGGTCTCACAAGTGCAGAGTAGAGAGGGAGAATCACCTCCCGTGACCTGCTGCTCACACTTCTTTTTGACGCGATCCAGGATACGGTTGGCTTTCTGGGCTGCCAGTGCGCACTGCCGGCTCATGTTGAGCTTCTCATCCATGAGCACTCCCAAGTCCTTCTCCTCAGGGCTGCTCTCCAGCCATTCTCTGCCCAACCTGTATTTGTGCCTGGGTTTGCCACGTCCCAGGTGTAGGACTCTGCACTTGGCTTGGTTGAACTTCATGCCATTTGCATTAGCCCACCTCTGCAGCCTGTCCAGGTCCCTCTGGATGGCATCCCTTCCCTCCAGCGTGTCAAGGGATCCATAGAGGAAAAGCTATGAAAAGCCCTACTTTGGCAAGTATGACTCTCTAAAGGTGACATCAGACTTGGGAATCCAAAATTGCATGACCTCACCATTCTAAAAACAGAAGGCAGCAACCATCCTCAACAGTTATAAGCAAATTTCTTTGCAGGCTGGGAATTTGGGCCATTGCTCAAAGGGAAGGGTTGCCATGAAAGAACACAAAGGCTGTTGGAAGCATTATTAAGTAAAATATATACCCTTGACGGTAACAGAGAAGTCATTCATGTACAAGATTCTTTGGCTGCAGTAAGGAGCAACATAAAGCTCAGATGGCTTTCATTTATTGCTACTGTAACATATATTGTGAATCCTGGAGTCTTCTGAAATAACCAGCACCAATGTACATACATATATGTCAAATTTTATCAATCACATATTTCAAAACTAATAAATTGATCGTTTGCTTTAGTGAATTTTGACTTAGTAAGTAGCTTTCTATTTCATCAGAAAAAATTTCTCTAGCATTAACATTTTCTCTGAGGCCCAATATCCAGTCCCATTGCAGATTTAATCCTATAATAATAAATCCTCTACTGGACACTTAGTATCATTATTTAATTACCATCATTTTGCAGCTTCTACTAAAATTCTTAAGACACAACTATAAGTTGTCCAGGGTGTCCAGACTATTCCTCTTCCCACAACAAATGATAAAGCAACCTTCTTTGTAATCCTACCTGTATGTTTATACCATATATCCTAATTACCCTGATGGTTACCTGAAATATAAACTTCAGCTGATTTTTGCAAGACGCTAAACAACATTGTGCCATGAGGAATGACTCTGTCTCCAGATGCTTCGAAGGAAAGTAAGGCAAAAGCAGTAAAAGCTTTAAAAGCAATAGCAAAGGTCCATCTAGCAAAGTACCTCACTTACAATAGCAATTGATACCAGATGCTTAGAGCAAAACATACACCAGGACAAACATATGCTTCTACAGAAAGCTTTCTCAGGCTCCACTGACATGTGGCTCAGGGACTTCCAGAGCCAAAGACGGTCTTTTGTGTTTAATGTCCCTTAAAATTTTATTTTTCCTCCAGATGCTTTTTGAACCCACACAGGCATTTAATGCACTTCAGATTTTTTATATACTCTGGAAGTAGTACTCTCTGCTAAGAAGTTTGACACTTCCAGTTAAACCTGGAAAATAATAATCTCCTGTTGTTCTGGAAAAAAAATAATCTCTTACTTTCATTTCATAGAATCATAGAATGGTCAGAGTTGGAAGGGACCTTAAAGATCATCAAGTTCCAACCCCCCTGCCATGGGCAGGGACACCTCTCCCTAGAACAGGTTGCTCAAAGGCCCATCCAACCTGGCCTTAAACACTTCCAGGGATGGGGCTTCAACAACTTCCCTGGGCAACCTGTTCCAGTGCCTCACCACCCTCACAGGAAAGAACTTCTTCCTAATATCTAATCTAAATTTCCCCTCTTCCAATTTAAAACCATTACCCCTCGTCCTGTCACTAGACTTCCTGACAAAGAGTTCCTCCCCAGCTCTCCTGGAGCTCCCTTCAGATACTGAAAGGCTGCTCTCAGGTCTCCCTGGAGCCTTCTCTTCTCCAAGCCAAACAGCCCCAGCTCTCTCAGCCTGTCCTCACAGGAGAGGTGCTCCATCCCTCTAATCATCTTGGTGGCCCTCCACATTTGATGCATCTAATTATTTTATTGGAAAATTATTCCATAAATCATCATCTCACTGCTATTCCTTTTTCCAAATAGTTTTAGTATATTCAGTCATTCCTCACATGAATGATATTCTATTTGCCTTTGAAGTCATGTTGTCCTTCTCAGAGCATTCTCCAGTCAAACTATATTCTTTCAGAGACAGTGAGACTAGGACTGCCCAATTTTTCAGTCTGCCCTTGTCTTCAACACCTTCATCAATTTAATATCACCCATAATTTTTATCACCACTATTCACTCCTTTTTTCCAGCTAACTTATAAATATGCTGAAAAACATAGGCGTAACTATCAAACTCTGAAAATTATTTCTTTCCCAAATGTCCAAAGGATGTTATATTACACAAAAATATTGTGGGAAATCAGAACATCCTACACCATTTGTCTTAAGTTTGCAGAGATGAACCACTCTTTTTTTTTTTTGTTTCTAACTTAACACACTGTTTTTAAAAGAGGCAACAACCACAGAAAAGGGCTGTTATTTACAATTCAATATAGTATCTCAGCTATGTAATGGTCATGTAATAGGCCACACTTGGAACAAAACACTAATTATGCTGTCAAAGACAGCAGGAAAATAGTGGTAAGTGCTACAACCTAATAACTAGCAATCATTTAATAAAACAACCAAATTAAGAGGTTTATAAAGACAAAAATATCTAACAGACAAAAAAAAAAAAAAAATAAAAAAATTCTAGAGCCAGTTCTATTCTCAAGAAAGTGCCAAGAAGAGGAAAACCAGCATCTGTTTCTCCTAACCCAAAGCACATTGGATGACCAATAGCTCAGTCACCACAGTTTGATCAAGACACAAGATCTGTGCTTGCTGTAGTGTGACCAGCTCAGTGCCCAACCACTCCAAGCAGAGTTGTAAGACCATGTCTAAACATGCTTATCTAGCACATAAGATGACTACATTTTGGTCTGAATTTCTGTGGATCATTCAGCCTCTTCAACCTTTAAGGCTGAGCCCTGAAACCTCTTAGTTAAAAAAAAGCTATGAAGTGGCTAAAACTTGCACCTTGACTATAGCCTTGTCTGTACACAGTGACATGAGGGGAAAAGAGAACTAAAGGGGAAGTGAATCCAAGGATCACGAACACTGTTTTCCATGAGTCTCAGTATTCACACAGCTATTACTATAATGCTACTTATTTCTACTTTCCACAGCTCTTCAGACAAATATTGTAATTTAAGTCACGACCTATTTTAAGGAGTGAAAATCAAAAAGATCTAAATCCAATACTTTCAATCCAATATTTTCTAGAAAAAAGTAACCTTGTTGGGTTTTTTTGTTGTTGTTGGTTTTGGTTTTTTTAAAGGGATATTGCTGTTGTGTCTCTAAGTGGGGTCACGTAAAAAATAACTACAATTTGCTGAGTTCCAGGGAGGAAAGACCGAAACGTAAACACAGAACAAGTGGCACAATTATAAAAACCTCCAAATACTTTCTCTGGTCTTTCAGAATTCTCTCTATTACTGCCTGTGTAATTATAATACAGCAGAAACCAATCCAAATATATATACTGTCTCCCGTAACCCTAAACAGTCTGTCAGAAATGAAATGAGATAAGATCAGAGTAGAGCATCTGCTGTTAATTTCTGTTATTCCTTTTAAAAATTTTTCTTCACACTTGCCATTTTCAGCTCTAATGTTTCTAAACATCTTTCTGAAAAATAACAATTACAACTTACAGGTGTAAACATAACATGAGTTAGGGATATGTGAAGTCTTGGGCAAAACCTGAAATGTCAGAAGGATCATGAGGTCCCTCTTTCATGTTCTGTGTTTGTACTGAAAGTCAAGATCAAATTAGAGTTTGTCCTCCTCCTCTGTGGGATATTTCCATCCTCCATGAGCTCACTTTGGGAGACTCGCATCACATTTTGACTGTTGTACAACCCCAGCCCAATTCCACCCTGATGTTGTCCCCAAAGCAGGATGCTGCAGGGATGTCACACTTCTCGCTTTTATTTTAGATCCCATTTCTAGGAGCTGATATGTTCTGCTTCCACCTAAATGCTGTGCTATGACAGTTCCAAAATGCATTTCTCAAGTAAACAAGAACCATTTCAACCATTGTCCAGGAACGTGTAAAGTTATCACAACTCCACTCAACAGTTTCTTCTTGCATAAAAAGTGCATACCTTTTTCAGACCTGTTGAGTTCATATCTTTACAGGATAAGGAGACCGAAATGTTCCTGAGACCATTCCTGGTCCAACGAGACAACTCCTCACTCGGAACAAGAATCTCTCCTTCCCCCTTCAGGTACACACCAATGCAAAGTACATCCAACTGTACCCTGCATACACCTGATCGAACGAAATCTGCCCTATTTAAAATTTCCTATGCCAAAGCAAGCTAGTAAAGAAGTCAGCCAAGTAGAAGCCAATACTTTCCACCAAGCACAATCTAGGTTTAGGACTGCAAAAATACTTCAGGGGTAGTGACAGATAATTGGTGCTGGTCAGATACACATTGTCTTCTCCTAACAAACCCTTGCCACATTTTTATGAAATACTGCTGTCTTGCCTGAGAGAAACATCAGAAGCCCACAGCACAGCACCAGCTTGGCTGGCACTGCTCCTGGAGAGATGGACCATGGGCTGGCCCAGCAGGGCTGTGGGAACAACCATCCCCGGAGACAGCCCCTAGCTTTGCAGTGCTCCTGTGAGTTTTGGGGACAGTGAGTTCTCACTGAAGAGCAGCCTGAGCAAATTATTCTGCAGGATTTGATTGTCTGGGAAAATCTGTCCCATGCTGGTGGATGATCAGGTTGCGTGTCCAAAGCTTGGGGTTTCTTCCACAATGTGCTGTCCCTGGCAGGGATGCAGCTGAAGAAATGAGATGCAGAGAGAAGACAAGCTGGGCTGTGTTGTAGCTCCAGCCCATGGCTGACATGCATCACAGACATACCCAGAGAAGCTAAGTGCTTTCATGTCCTGACTTTCCTTGCATGTGTCACTGTGCCTGTCTTGACTAAAATGCAGTTTTTATTTTGTAGCTGTTTGACTTCGTTAACCAAAGATTATTCCAGAAAGTGCATTAACAGGACCAGTTAACACAAATACATTGAGGGCTTCCATCAGGGAACATAATAAAAGTAATCGGCACTCACATAGCACTTTATATTTTCAAAGGGCAGTAAAGCCATTAAGTATTATTAAACGTATTTTATAGACAGAACACAGAGAGGTTAAGTGCCTCATCCAGGAGGAGGCAGGATTAGGACAGAGGTGTGGCAGGCTCTTAACACACAAAAATCTTTGGGAGGGAGAAGCCTCCTTGAACTCAAGTGCAACCTCTCTTCAGTGCAAATCAGTAAAAAGGTAAGAAAAAAGAAAAGAGAAGCAACTGAACTCATCTGAAAGAGAAAAAGGAGAGAAAGCCTTATCAGGTTAGACTTGGGGGAGAAACTGTTGAGCAGAAAACCTGGATGTAGAGCATTAAACAAGCATTAACTTGTTTCATTAATTGCTTTTAAAATGCTCACTAATCTAGGCAAGGTAACTGCCTATATACAAAGTCCTAGGCCTAAGCCTTCTTCCCCCTTTAAACAAGAAATTTTGAAAGTTACTAAAATAAAAACAAGTCCTTAATTATTATTATTACTGCAGCAGCTACTGTATAATATTTTTGCTAGTAAAAGCTGCCTGGCGGTTTGCTAGTGAAAGTTTATTATATTGTTTTTATACAGCAAGAAGGAAGACATATATTTTCTGTACACAAATAAGCACGTCAAGTGACCAACAGTGATGCTCATTTTTACATGACAAATTCCTACAGTACTATATAGCAGTTATTTAAAGGCATGTTAATTATCACTCATTCCTGGACCGTAAACCAGACATCTGAGACTCAGGCTACGGTTTGATAACACTAAGATGCTACTTTATGGTTCTTTTACCAATGCTAGCTGTGCTATTTCTCAGGGAGTTCAGGCTTGCAAATAAAACACACAGGACACTTTCTGCATACTGAGAACAGGACAACAGGAGCCCTTCCCAGTGATTTTAAGTGTAGGAACAGACCATCAACTGCATGTGAAGGCTTATCTTCGGAAGGGTCTCCATCTTTCCTTCCACAAGTGAAGAATCATAGCATGCAAAATTTATTAACTGCTGACTAAAATACGCAGCATGAAATAATACATCTTTACTTTATTGTCTCTGCAGCAGTTAATTATGTCATGCTAAATTTATACCAGTACTCAGGCCAGTTGCAAGTGAGTTTGAGAGGGTTTTCTAAATTTGTCATTTTTGTAAGAGGTCACTGATATGCAAAATGTTTTCCATCAAAAGCAGATTCAGCTAAAATCATTTGTGGGTCTGGTTATGCATTCTTGCCTGACTTTTACAAACTCAAAAGACACACTCATAAATACAGGCTGTCCTCTGTCTCATTCTTCCATCTCCTCCTCCCTGTCCCATCAGGGCTGCTACTCTCCTGCTCTGTTCTGATGGTTTAAGTGTTCTGTCAGCTGATGAAATAGCCCGGCTAGAAGGAGCAGGCTGAAAGCTCAGTGACAGGCAGCCAGGGAGCACCAACCACCTGGAATGGTTTACACTTTGTGTAAACTTGCCCTGAGATTTGAGGTCATGTCCAGCATGACTTGGATTTTTTTGTATGTTCAGCTGTATCCAAGACAGCATGAGGTTTTCAGCATTTGTTTGACCTCCTTACTGAAGTACCAGGCTGTGCTCCAATCATAACCCAAATTTTGGGTTTTGTGGCTGTCAAGAAACACCATTCGAGGCAAAAGGTCACTCTTTAAGCAATCCTTTTTAGCAATCACAGTCTTGAAGTAGACATATAGTTACTGGAAGGGGAAAAAGGAAGCAGGCTGAAGTAAAATCTTTCTCAGCTTTTTTAATGACCCCAGCCTGCCCTTGTGAGGTTTCAAACTGTGGCTTCAATACACAGTTATCAGGGGAGAAGTTTGTAACCAAAGATCAACCTCTGAGACTTCACAGTTGTTTTTTTCTTTTGCAGAGTGCACCGACATGTTTTCACTGCATCCTTTAACTAATTCCTTAGCACTTGAGTTGGCAAAGGCACTTTGAATGGGCGGCACTTTGACAGCATCCACGAGAGCAGCAAGGCAGGCTGCCCTCCACTGTTCCCCAGGAGACAGACCTGGCCAGAGGAAGTGGGGTCTGAAAAGCCTTCGAGTGGACACAGGCATGCAGACACATCACACAATCTAATGGCTGCGTGGGTGGTAGGATAGGGGTGACATGTATCCAAAACTCAGTTAAAGTGAGCCTGGAGACCTATTCTAACACAGGCAGCTCATTTCTACCCCTTTGTACCTCATTTTTTCCACAAATGTTAGGGTATAGAAATATCTTCGCTGTTCTATTTCTTATCCTTTTTGTTCCATTAATTGTAAGAGCTATATGGAAGACCTGAAGATCATCATAACATAACCAAGAACATTTTGGAAAAGAGATAAAATTACCTTTGCAAGGTAAGAAAAACAATAATCAGCTTTAGACGCTTTTCTAAACTAATATTAGTTATTTACTGAAGGAATTAGAACATGAAATTAATGACTACTAACCCTATTCTTTCTGATTGTCCCCCAAATCCTGTTTTTACAGTTTTGATTATTTCCAATAATTTTGGGGTTGTCATTAAGAATTGAAGTTTCACCATTTCAATTTATATTTCCATCTATGCCCAGAAGTTTGAGAAATGTCACTTTCAAATTCAACGCCATTTTTTGACTACAGTGATTTTCATGCAATGAAATTGGGAGGCCCACCCTCTCCCCCTCTTCATTCATAAAATCCAGCAAAAAAAAGCATTAAGCTTTCTGCTCCAGTCTATTCCATCCCAGGATCTACTTTACTCACCACTGAGCCAACTAACATTTATTGCAGCAGCATCTGGAACTAGTAGAAAAGAGAATTATTTTGAAGCCCAAGGAAAAGAGGGAAAAACTGTCAAGTCTGTAGTGAACTTGAAGATTAAAACTGCCTCAAGACTACAAATAGAAATTGCTTAGAACATAATGTGCTGTACCCAAGAAATGAAGCATAACCTCAGAGTTCATGGTCTGGTCATTCTTTACAGTCATTAGGAAATAAAACTGGCTTGACTAAGGCACCTGCATCCATTTTATTTCTTCAGATTGTTCACTTCTAGAGAGGTCTTATTCTTGTCTATTACACTTGTATGTGAGTAGCAGAAGCTACGCATGTATATGTAGTTTCATGTTCATTACCTTGGCTGATACCTACACCAAAACAGAAAATCAAACATATATAAATAAGGCTCAAATGTTTATTTTCCCTCCTATTCTTTTCACCCCTACATGCCTGGTTTTGAACCGAACCCAATCTCTGAAAAATTATCCAAGAAATGGTAATGACACATCAAAGAGAAGAAAGACAGCAAAATTAATTGCAGCAATTTCCTTTAACCACTATAACAACAAGAGCATTTTAGCAGCTGTGTGGGAGTGTCATCATATGACAGAGCAAAGGAATACATTACAGGGAGAGCAAGACACTGGAATGCATCTGGCCATCTATATTAGTTTTCTTGTCCAGGGAAACCTAGTAAGTTAGCAAGCAGCATGTTTCCAGAAAACACATCATTCACTTAAGCCCCTTTTCTTGCACATTCTCCTTCAATGGATAACAAATGCAAGGTACATTTCAGTATCTGCAAAGCCTCAGGCAACCTCAGGAAGCTGATGCACAATGCACAAACCAGGTTTAGGTGTGTATACAAAATACAGGTGTTGCTCCTGGAAAACCATCACCCTGTCCTCAGGCTCCTATACTTGCTGCTGAGACACATACTGAAGCCAGAGCTGGTTAGAAGCACTCTGACAGAGTCTTTTATATTGGAAAGTGACAGGTTAATGAGTCTAAAACGCTCTGGAGAACATGTCAGATTTCACAAAATCCTGGAATTACAATTGGATTTTTTTTTTTTTTCAAAGTGTTAGGAAAGGTAGTTTTCATCTTCCTCATTTACGGAGAAAATTTTTTTTTCTTTTTTTTTTTCTTTCATCTGCATACTAAATATGACTTTGACAGATTCCTCATGAATCAAAGAAAAACATTTAGCTTGGACCAGGAAATAGAGCCACTTCACATGCTTCAGATACAGAACAGGAAATAATTTTATAAATGGCATTACCATACTGATCCTCAAGGCATATATAGAAGACTTTTTCAGAGGGAAGGCTCCTGTCCTCAGAGGCAGAAGATCTGTGTTTGGTGTAGGAGCCCTGAGACAGCAAATGACATCCGATTGCTACCCAAGCGATGTTGTCCACGTTTGATCACATACGGAATGTTCTTGGGTTCTTGTTATATACTGCCATACATATTTATAAGCATCTACAAACACACTTAAATATAGTCCTACCCTTATCATCATAGATCATTTTCTATCTGCTCAGAGACTCAGAAACCAAGGGACACAGTGTCAGGCCGGCAGCCTGTTCAGAAGGCCGTCAGCAGTACACTGAACTACTTCTGACATCTCATTATTGAACTATTTTAGAGCAGTTTCTGACATGCTAATACCTCTGTCTCCCACCTACTTGAAGTAAGCACTTGTATGTTATTCCACAGCATTACTAGTAAATAAAATATCTTCTAGGAAAGCTGGTAGTAATTATTCACTGTCAGCTGAAGAAGAGCAGATCTGAATTCACCAGACTCCAATGATGGAGTTTTACCAAGATTTCTCGGAAATCCTACTACTGATAAAGAAGGGAAAAAAAAAAAAAAGAAAAAAAAAAAGCCTCATCTGGAGTTTAAAGAAAAGAGCATGCTGACTGAACTGTCTGCTGAAATAAGACAGTAAGGGAAAAGTATTTATATTGTCTGGCGATATCTCATTCAAATGTCAGGATCCTTCTCAAACAGTTGATTAGAAGTGGCCTCTCCAAAAAAAAAATGTAGTGTGTTAAGAAGGTACAAAAACAGAGAAAAGAGCTGAGAAGCAAAGGTGATTTCAAATAAATTACATATTTTAATATACTACATTATTTCAGGCTTAGATATAATTAATTTTTCCTTAGACATACTTAGCAGTATCAAAGATCACTTCTCAAGATAATGATAAAGTAGCATACAAAACTCCTGCAAGATATAAGCCACACTGTTGGGAAGAGAAGCACACTGGTGAAGTATAAAGCAAAAGCATAATGAGCATTAAAAAAAAATTAGCAGATTTAATTCATATTTATACCTGTAGGCTGAGAATCTTCAAATTAGAGGGGAGGGGGAATGGTTGTTGTTTCATAATAGGGATATTTAGCATTCACCTCAGCTTTCCCATGCAACAGTTCAATTCCTGAGGTAGCAATTTAGGGATGGATACACTATGGCACATTACAAGAACATTATACAAAACTAATACAGATATGCATTGGCACAGCTGGGAGCAAATTAAGCGTTTCCGAGTGGTAAGGCAGTGTTCCTCCCAAAAGATTCAGCATAAAAGAATATGATCCTACAGGTATTCTTGGGGGAAAAAAAATTAAAAAAAAAGTGTTTTTGCTATTTGTATCAGAGTCAATGATTCTCCATAGCTGCATTTATGTGAGTAGCACATGATAAAAAAGTGAAGTCACAAGCAACATTGATAAATACGCTAGGTTTCCCCAGGCAGATCTCTTTCAGCTGAGCACCTGCCCACACTTCTAAAAAGTGCAAGTCATTAATCAATGTGGTTTATTCCGCCACTACTGAATAAAATATGCTAGAGCTTTCCCTTTCCACAGACCTTGAAAATCTCACACTGCAGAAGAAGAATAAAAATCAGCTACTAATTCCATAAAGTCTACCACATGCTTGTCTTGCTTCAGATCACTATTTACAACCCATACAGTGCAAACTCAGCCCAAAGAACTTCCAGAAGAATCTGCTGCTTTCTTAAAAGACAACGACAGAACAGCTTCTAAAAAATATGCACTAGAATAGGCAACCAACCATAAGGTAACTCAGCAAAAAGAAAGCATCAGAGTTCCTGTATCTGCCAAATAGCACAGCTAAATGAGCAGCCATTTCTTGCCTCCTGGCAAAGTCAAGTCTCTTGTACCCCAGCGATGGAAGCAAAATTAGGAACTAAGACCCTCTATGAACTAGGATGCATCTTGATATAAGTGTGGGGTCTTTCCCAAACCTTTCAAAGCAGGGAGCCAGGGGGAAATTACCATGCTTCCTTTTCCCTTTGACTCTCCATCCTCTCACAGCTCTGGCATTGCATTACAGAAGTTAATACAAGTTAGGCAGGAATAATGCAAAGTAGAACCTGTACAATATATACTTCAGGGAACAGGATAAAGACTGTAGATGGTGCCAGTAACTAGAAGACTCTTGTCTTTTGTACAGCAGAAATTGGAGTAAAACCTCTCTGTCGAAGTAGAAATAAAGGTAAATTAAATTAGAAAAAGGCCTGAGATAGAGCTGTGTGTTGCTATTGACAGAGCAGGTACATGAATATTTCTTTCTAAAACCCTCATATTAATACTTGCTCATTCATTCCTGGTGTACTCTTACCCTGACATTTCAACAGGCTTAACTATTTTGTGGTCAACTGAATGGAGGAGCTCGCAAAAGTTGTAGACAACCCAAAACACAAACACAAAAAAGTGGGGTTTTTTTGACCCAGATCAATCCCCCTACCTGCACAGCTGCCCCAACCCAGGGGAAAAGAGAAAGGTAGAAACCGCTCTACCTGGCCTTGCAACTGGCAGAAATGCTTATGAAGCTGTAATCCCACACTGTATGTCCTACAGATGTATGTGAAACTCGTAAGAAATACTACCTTTGTAGCAAACAAATGACATTTCTGAAATAGGTCTGACATGCAAGACTACTATATTCATTTCTATTAGTATGGCAATAATTTTTGCTATATTTTGGTCTTATTTTTTTTGCTAATACAACAATCATACTCAGTCAGAGACTGTTCAATACTTCAGTAAACACTTGACTCACTTGCCAGCAGCCAGTATAACCACTTCTCTATTTGCAGCCATGTATTCTGAGGGACAGCAGCTGTTGCAGATGATGCTTCATTATTGAGCTATTGATAAGATTTTATATTATCTGGAAAACTTCTAATTAACCAAGTATGCCACATTCCCTATCTTTGTAAATCAAATAAATGAAATTTCTTGAATTTTAATTTTCTAAATCACCTCAAACACTCCAGAATGTAATTTTACAGGGAACAGAACACATTTTGCCTAGAGTCTAAGTGAGGTTTTGAACAGCAATTTTTTCCTTGCCTTTATATTAATCTTGCCTCTGGGTCTCTTAACTTCCTGAGGGATTAACTGAAAAAACTCCAAAAATCTCAAGCAGCAGAAACAAAAATGACTGACATTTCTGCCAACGTGCATTTTCTTTTTCTGAGGTCAGCTTGCTCACAAGAAATACCAGATACCCAGGAGACTCACTGGGTACCACCCGACGTCCTGATCAGTGCCCCTCTTGGGTGGGGAATGGGAGCAGGACACAGAGCCAAAGTCAAGATCTTGATTCCTCCATGCTGTTTCCAGGACTACACTTTTCAAGAGGCTTGAGAAGCTTTAGGTACAGACCCTGACTCTAACTGTAGTGATAAATAATTCATCTTCATCTCCCTGATGAGGACCGTGATGGACAGGTACATTTATTAGAAGGAAAAGAACTTTCCATAAGGAAGAGAGATTTTTTGTTTGGTTGGTTTTTTATGGCCTCTCTTAGCTGAGAACAAACTCCTGGAGGAAGAAGGCAGTCACAAATTTCTCATTCCCCATCCCACTGTGTGATATGCTTTAACTTGCTTCCACTACCTTAAATTCACAACGGTCCATAATGAACACACAGACAAAACAACGCACTCTTTACACACAAAGTTCATTTCCTGGAGAGATAATCAAAGAAAATAAATGAGCTGCATAACAGATGTGTCATATAACGTACCATTGCAGTAATACAGACAGGGTAAGAGCCTATCCAGGAGAAGTCTGCAATAAATCTTCCCTAATTATTTCTGTGTATCTTAAAAGCTCCTGTACATCTAACATGAGATTTTAGTGAATGACTCACTTGAACAGAAATTAACACAGATGATATTAAAATAATGTAAAAACTAGCATTACAGTTGATTGTGCTCAGAGATGTAGTACTGGAGAGAAAAATAAAAGAAATAGGTTGGAGTTATTAAACATCAAGTAAAAAGGGCCAATTTATGTGAATTATGTGAACAGGGAACAATGGATATGTGCACATGCACATACATATCGCATCAGTGCTTTCCAACAATCACATATTCTTTTTGTAAATTATTTTAAGAAATAAATAAATCAGGAGAGATCATTACTTACTCTTTACTTAGACTGGAAATTAATGAGCGTTTCTTGGAAAGCTCCAGCGTTCAGCATAGCTGAAGACTCTAAGACAGATATGTTCATCCAAGAGTGTAAATTACTTATCAGCGAAAGAAAAATAGCAGGAAATGTTTTTATAAAAGGATCATTTCTTTTAGAAATAAAATATTAGAGTTTAAGTATTTAATTTCCCAAAGTTTGGGCTAAAAATATAAAAATTTTTACTGTGGATGCTCATTTTTGCTTCTTTGCCAAGACCAGTAGAATTTCATCTTCAAACATTATCAAATGAACTCGTGTACTATTGAATGCCCAATGAATCCCAATACATAAGCAGCTGTATTAAATGAATGCTAGCTCACTTACAGTAAGTCAATTTATTTATAAAGGTATTTGTTCTTTGAGACAGCTTGTTGGGAAGCTGCAAAATTCAAATTGTAATCCTAATATTTCTTACTCTGGAAAGTTCTGAACGGAGTTAGCCTTTGGGTCTTGATTTTAAAACCACTGTGTACATATGGAACTTCACATATGTGTAGTCCCATATTCTTAACAAATGTATCTGAATATGTGCATACTTGTAGAAACAGAGATTTACAGGATAAATTTGTCTTCAGATTTAAATTTGAACTTCAACATATACTTCAGACAGGGATATTTAAATGGAGAGATGTATTTGAGGTTTACCACTCTAGACAAGCGTATTTTTTTAAAAAATTGCCTAGAGTAGAACATAGTTTTTGTGCTGAGCTAATAAATGGATGGCTTTGGATACCTGTATTAATTGTTTTTCAAACTTCCACAAAGAAGAGAACTAAGACATGTTTGGAAAAATAAATATTATAACAGTTTAAAATAAATACTGGAGTTCTAATAGTCATTGATTTATTGGACAAACGCCAAGAATGTAGTTAACTATATTTCTTTTTTAAAAAAATATATGAAATACACTTTATCTGAGAAAAAAAAAGTGAATTTTCACAAGATGTTATGCACATTCACCATCATTTAACAGAAACTCATTTTCTTAAAAGAAAAGTCACAGGCAATTTTTGGTCCTGTGCACATAGAACAACTACAGTTATGAAACATAAGGAAAAGGAAGTCACTTTTTCCATATTTGTTTATAAACTTCTGTCTTATTACAGCTTTCTTAAATTCAAGGAGCCTAAAAGATCAGATAATATTTTTGATTCAATAGCTTTTGGCAGTCACCTTTCTACGCAACGTAACTACCTATGTGAACAAGAGGACAATATAGCACCCTCTATGAATTACTCTAACACTGGAGTTTTGTAATATTAGAAAGAATTACTGACATTTATCATGCTTTTGAATAACATATCACTTACATATGAAGTAGAACTTTTAATTGTGGCCACAGAATGTTGCTAAAAAAGGATACAGGTAGATACACTCACGTAATGGCAGCAATACTGACTTATTCTTCAGAATCTCTTTCTTCTGGATAAAGAAATAAAATCTGGAAAGCTACTAAATTAGCTTCAGAAGTTTGTAAAAAAAATTAAATGTTGCAAGACATATTAGAAAACCCTGAAGGATATACTTCCGAGCCCATTTAAAGGTTCTCTAAAGTAATATTCAAAGCGGTTTCCCAACTGCTTTTCCTTTCTTGACTCTGTTTCCCTTGACTGAAAATTTATGCAAACAACGTGGTGCTTTCCAAGGCTATGGCTTAGAAGAGGAAATGTGACAGGGCTAGCAAGTAGACAACACCCCAAGGCTCTTCCCATGGCAGAAGGAACAGGCCACAACCAGATTCTTTTGTTTCGAAGAGCCCCTGAACAAATGACTGTCCTCCAGTAGGAGCCCTAGGAATGAGTAAGAGGCCCAGGATGGAGCTGCTGAAGTTGGCTGGATGTGACTGTTCCCAGTATCCTCTTCCTCTGGTTCTCTTGAATGTGCTCTCTACTTTTTCTCCCAGTTGGACTCCTTCACGGTGATCTTGATTAATTTATTTCCCCTTCTACATTCCTAACTCTAGGGCTTATAGTTGGAAAACCATTGCATTAGGATACCTCTTAAACTTCCAATATCACAGTTGTTACTCACCCGCTGATCCTGTTTCCTTCTATTATCATTTTCTTCCAGTCTTCAGCTAGTGAAAGCACGGCCTGTATTTTTGTTCCCATAGATACCCGCAGACAAAGTTTATGTTCCTTTCCAAGCACTTCTGCTAAACTGCTCCTTCTCGGCTTTTGGCTTTTCTCTGTCTGACACAAACTCTCAGCGTACATAACTGTCAGATGTCTCCCTAACCTTTAGAGTCAGTGTCTTCCCCTCAGTTTCTCACCAACAAGCTATTGTATCACGTGTTCTTAACCTTTTCTCTCATTTAAATTTCTCTAGAGAAGGAAATACACCACACTGAGTTTCAAAATCACTAAAAGACAATTCTATAGATAATAAAAATAGAAGTTACTTGCAATAGTAGATTTGTCTAACAGCACCCAAAAGTTGTGAAGCTGGGGGAGGAAGACGGAAGGAGGGGTTAGTTTGATTTTACACAATATAGACACGAAAGACTAAAGATTCTTCCTAGACTAAGAAAACACAGGGACGGAAAGCGTTGCTTCATATTCAATGATTTTATCTCTGCTGCCCTGCATAATCATGCTATTGCATGAGACACCTCTCAGTCTGATGTTCAAAAGTCAAATGGTGATTACCTTATTCCACCATAAGGATTGGTTTTTATCTCTTACTTTCATGGTAATGAATTGAAACTTCACAGAAATTAAATTAGCAAAAAGCAGCCATAAAGTAAGATCCAGATGCTTGTTGTTATTTCTTGTTTGCTTACAGATCTTTTTGCTTCCTTTGTTTTTCCCCTATGAAGTCAGGGCAGCAGTTATAGTATCCCTTCAACAGATTAAACAGATAAGCAGAGGGCTGCTTTTTAAATAACATTTTCCAAATCTGCACAGCAAGCCCATTAGTCAAAGAAGAAAAGCAGGTATTTTGGAAGGTTTGTTAAAAATTATTACAGGGATTGAAAGTGATTCCTTTTTTAAGCTAAGTGTAAATTACTGCCATGAGGGTCACTGGACTTTGTAGCTCTGTACACTGTCCTTCACCTAAATGGTTATTAACACACACTACTCTTGTATAAGACTTCTTTCCTTCCACTGTAAACTGACTTTTTTTTTTCCAAGGTTTGGTACCACTGAAGTGCAGTGTAAAATTCTGGCTATTGTTGGCCTCTTTACACACTGTTCCTAATTTAACAAACAGAGCTGTTTAGAAGGTCAAATAGGAAAACAATATCTTAAGAAAATAGCAACTTCTGTGGCTTTGAAATTAAAAAAAAAAAAAAATAAAAAATAAAAAATCAGTGCCAAAATGTTTATCTCTTCGGTTCACGAAGCCATAAAATAAGTACAGCACCGTGAATCATCTCAAAACTTCAAAGCCTGTATGCCCAGCGTACCATTTTAGGGCTATTAAGTTGTACAGCTACTGTACTTCTAGTAAATAGTTATACAAAACTGTAGCAGCAGTGCCAAAGATTTCACCCTTGCAGCAAAATTTCCTTAAAGCTATACTCTTTACCATGAGCTCACTGTACAAGCTCATAATGTCTCTTACCATCTCAAGAGCTTCTGCACAGAAAAGTTATTGAGGATTACACTGAAAATAACAGGTTCCTTTAGAGAATACAGTACTCCAAATATAGATATTAAATTATATACACAGTAAGGAAATAACAAAACACAGTAAGTTAATTCCATTGATATATCAGCATTTCTGTAGAAAAGCAAAGTAATTGTTTAGCTCATTGCAAAAAGACCACGGTGGAAATACACTAAACTAAAAAAACCCTTATTCTATGCAACTGAAGGTAGTACTACAACCCCAAGCTGTTATGTAAACCAAGAAGAAAATAGAAAGCCATATCTTTCAGGAATACATCATTCAGAAGTGAGCAGAACATTTATTCATCTACACTGACACCTTGCCCACATGATTTTTAGCAGTATGTCCCAATTAAATGGTAAAAGGCTCAACTTCCATGTGTAAAGGCTAGCCCACCACAATCTGTTTGCCTTATGTACAGCTGCTTGCTCTTCCAGCTGGCTGGGGTAACCAGAAGGCAGTACACTAGTGTTTTACAGGGCCATTCTGGGAGGACTTAAGGCAAAATCCCTGTTAAGCCATGCAAAGAGCAAGTCCTACGGGGCACCCGAAATCTTTTGTATATGTCATAGGACAGTGTACAAGACTTTTGTTATCGTAATTTGGCAAACCCTCTTTTATCAGTGGCCAAGGTTTCAAAGGAAAATCAAAACATGCTTTTAAATGCTTGGCATATTAAGAACTGCATTGTCATGGGAGAACTTTGGTATGACCTCAGTTAACAATCACGTCATACTTAAATACTGAAGATCATTTTTTAAGGTTATGCATAAGAAGCTGCAACAAATTCTCTTTACCCCAGCAGCTTGTAACACTATCTAGATCGCAGTGTCAAATTAAGCAACATTCAGCTATTGCTGAACAAGTTGCAAAAAAGATGTAGATCAGTTCTCACCTTCCCCTCGGGGTATGTCTGCAAAGATACCTCATGTTGGAGATTGTTCTCAGCTTTTCTTTATAACAGGTCTCTGCCCACATTATACCACACAGTCCATCATAAATTATTTTTTATTACTCCTTTTTGTAGAATAAATTAACTTCTGTACAGTACCTCTTCTAATGAGATGTTTATTCCTCCACACTCACCTCAGAAAGACTGGCTTACCAAAACAACATCTTTACTAATTGCTTTGACACACTCTCTTCTTTAAAGCCTACACAGCAAAAGAAACTTCAGACGTGTCCCTGAAAGTCCTTACACTTACTTGTAAGATGTATCTTTATTGCATTTCTGCTCTATTAGTATCAATTTCTTCCTTCCTCAAGAAACACGCTTCCAACCCAGACACTCGTACTGACTTTGCTCTTTGCTTTCTGACAGCTAAGTGCCTGCATTCAGCTAAATGAACTTGTGCAATGCTTCCAAGGCTTGAGAGATGTGCATAGGAGAGGCTGTTTCCTGCAACCACTTTTTTTTTCTACTGGCAAAAAGCACATTCACTTTTTAGAAAAAGATGGTTTTTACCCTTGATTCTAAAGCTTGAAACCTTAGTAGATTAGCTGAGAAAATAGCTGAGTGGAATCCCACAATGCTGTTGTACAAAGTACTTCACCTAAAAGAAAGAAGTTATACAGTTCCTCTGATTATACGTAAAGTATATAAAAATCCTTTGTACTTAAGCAGTATTGCATATTTCCTAGTAATAATGGAGTATTCAAAGGCATCACACTGTGGAGGTGAAAATACAACTTAAGTTGCCAGACACATTTCTCTTTAACATACATTGCTAGTACAATGAAGGAGGAAACAGGTGAACAGTCCAAGCAAAGGCTCTGTGTTTAAAAGGTGATCAGTGCTTCTAAGATTTAATATAAGCAACTAAGAATACTCAAACTTTTCTAGGGACAAAATGAGAGAATTTTTTTTTTTTTTTTAAAAAAGTTATTTTTAAAAGAAACTTCTAAAATACTTTAATTTCTGCTTTTCATCATACATACTGCCCTCCAAGACATAACGTCAAGAACCAGCTAAATGTCCAGCATTTTCAGAATTCACAAACTATTCATATTTTATCTCTTTTGCCTTAGGAGTTTCCTTTAGTGTGATTGTTTGTACAGTGCCTAATAGATTAAGCTAGGACTGGGAAGGAATAACCTCACCTGTTAGCAAACTTACTAATGCATATTCATAGAGTCATTTGGTTTAGTTTCTCCTTGGGAAGTATTTTGACAATTAACAGGCACATTTATTTAAATGTAAAATACATTGGGTGTACACAAATAGTTTATAACTTTATACACTTATTTTCCATGTTCGACAGGTTGTGTAGGAAATAAAGGGTATATTTGGTAAACCAGACAGTTTTTTGATCTTTACCAGGTGTAATTATCTTGTGATGAACAGTTTTAGAGGGATTTCTGAATTAAAAAAACATATCCAAGTTCTTTAACAGTGTTGCTTTGTATCTAAACACATTTTCTTTAATTACAATAGCTATCACAATCAAACACCATAGAAGACAACTGTTTCCAGTTGAACAATGTAATGAATTTGAAATGTGGTAGATTCAAGTTGAATGTAAATTAATGGATCTTAACAGTCCTAGACTAATTATACCTCTAAAATCAGTAGGAAAGTAATCTGAACGTAGCTGTTTTGAGTAGCTTTAACACAATGAGATACGCTAATTTTTCAAAAGCATTTTGTAAAGGCATGATCCAAAGCTTACCTAAAGCAACAGGAAAACCTGCCCTTCACTTGAACAGACTGTGGATCACATCTTAACCACTGTGACTTTGTCAAGAATAAAATTCTCAGGTGATTTCTTATAAGATACGATGAGAAATGACACACACAGGTTCTCATTGATCATAGCTAGAGCCCACAAAGTGACATGTGAAAAGTGGTAAAAAGGGAACCCATGAGGACTGGAAAAGACTCAGATTTTATGGGTTATTGATTTACCAGAAAGAGTCTTGCCAAGTTTAAATGAAAGAAAACAGAAAAATGGGATAACCCACATGTAATGTTGAGGTAATGTGCTATGTGAGTGAGAGCTGCTCTAACACCCCTTCAAAAAGCAGCTACATAATTTTAATGAGGTAAAGGGCTACAGTAAAAATTTAAGGGATCAGAATCCCAGTGACTTATAAAGTAACATTTATGCCAGTGTTTTTGCAAAGCTAGAAGTACGGCATGTGCGATAAATTTCTAATAAACATTTAAATGTTAGCTTATGAAAAGTAGTCATGTAGACTGAAAGTTTAAAAGATGATGAATTGAATTTTAATTGCAAAACTAATCTCTCATTTCATTTGTATAAATTAATTAAGCCATACAAATGAATTTGTAACATACCTTCAAGCAAGGTTACATTCTTCCCACAATTCTGTAATTCCCTTCCAGAAAAGAGAGGCAACCGTGAAGCACCAAAATGATAAAGATAAAAACATCTAGTTCCAGCAGGGAAAAAAAAATCATACAAAAATTGCTGTTCTGGTTCTGTTTTTCAGACCCAAAACTCATGGTATTAAACAATAATACAAGTTCTTATGGGCTCAGTAGTAATACTGAATTTATGGCTTACATTACAGACATGAGAGTAATTCTTGTTTCAAAAGGGATCTAAGTAATGAACATAATTTAATTAGATCAAATTGATTAGATTTGGCTTTTAGTAAATTGGTTTTATCTTTAATTTTGCTGGGTTTTATCTGAAAAAAAATTATTAGCAATCAAAAGAATGTCCAGCATTCTACAGTGCGAGGAAATACCCTTTCTTAAATAAATCTTTCTTCAATAGTCACTTACATTGCACTATAGTTTTTAATCAACCAATGTAACATAAAATTTGTGATTTTGTATTTATACTTAGGTGTACAATTTATATGAAATTAGAATGTGAAGCGTTAAAACTGGTATGTCTTCTTTGTTGCTTTGCCATGTAAAGGCCTTTGTAGTCCACTGGAGCTTATTTTTCCTTACCTGGAACTCTCTTTGCCCAGTTGATCATATGCACTAGTTCTCTGTCTGCAAGGTTGGTCAACAGGGTCATCATAGAGGCTTCGTTGAATGGTCTATTTGGGTCATATTCAGAATAAACTATGGGTGGCTCAGCTTCCAGCAAGGCACTGACCATCTGTTCTGCCGTCAGGGACAGGGCTGGACTGTTCTTCTTGTTATGTTTAACCACCACTGGACTTGTCCAAAGGGTGGGAGCTCGCAGCTCCGTAGAAGAAGCTTCCCCATTCCTGGTATCCTGCTCCTCTCTTTGACGTTTTTGTTTCATCATTCGCCCACCTCTGCGGTCTTTCCGGATTCCTAGAGACACACATGAATACAATGAACTAATTTCCTTGAGCATATGTATTACATACACATGGCTTTAGCCAATAAGCAGCTGGTGTTGCTAGACCTGGGTAGCATTAAATCTTGGATTATCATGTTCTGAAGAATTCTTCCTACATATGGAATCTTAAATGAGTAATTGGGGAGAAAAACTATTGCAAAATGTATAGTGTCAGTAATAGTGCACTCCTTCCTAAAATTTAGATCAGTTGGCCTCACACAGGATGCTAGACTAGTGATAATATAGAGCTGCCTTAGCCCCCAAAAAGGAAGTCAGTAATTGGGAATAAATATTTCTTTACAGCACAAACTTCAAAGTATGTCCCAACCCTTAGCAGACATCTCTTCTATAAAGGATCAGTGACACCTTAATGATTTGGATTGGCCAGACGGATCACAGAAGTAGCTCTCAAAAATCATCCATGAAAGTTTTGCTTAAGCTCACCGATTATTTTAATTAAACATCATCCTATTAGTGAGCCTGTGCATTTTGTAATTAAAAAAAAAAGTTCTCCTCCTTCCACCCCCCTAAAAAAAAAAAATAAATCAAACCAAACCAAGTTTATATAGCAATAAAGAATGCCATCTAAGTAAATAAACAGAAGAAAAGGAAACATAATAGTAACCTCAGAATCTAACATGGGAGACCTACCATCAAAAGGATGTAATAACTGCATCAGAAACTGCCTTTGTCATTACTGCACATTTCTGCAATGTGCTTTGAGCTGTATGACCCTGAACCTTGGGATATTATCAAGCCAGCCAAACCAATTAGAACAACAACATAAGACCTTACAGTGGAACAAAATCTCCCTTTGTGGAAAGGTTACAAGAAAAAACATAATGATAAAGCCCATGTTGAGTCCAACCATAAAGGGAAGATTAGGTCTGGCTCTGAGTGGAGGAGGCACAGGCATTCTGAGGCTGAATTAAAAACTTAAATCAATCATCAAGTGTGGGCAAGGTACAAGAAAATAATAAGGAAAGCACACAAGAAACTGAGCTATGATATGATGGGGCTTACTCTGGAGTTCTCATGCAATGAAGAAAAGCTGCACTGGTTACAGTTTGAAAATCAAAAGAAGCTTTTATACAGGAGGAGGAAAAGCATTCAAGAAACGGAGAAGACAACAATTTATTATGAAAAAAAAAAAAGCTTTCAGAACTGCTGGCACAAGTAATCAGTACACATCTTTCTGATCAGTGGGGGAGTGGGAAATACAATCTTTGCTCAGCTGTTTTCACACTACTTTGGATTCCAAGTACTTGTTAGCATCATCTTTATCTCACATCCCATATTCCTTCATATAAATGTTCGATTATATCAGCAGGTGTCTTTTCCCAGTTTCAGAGTAACAGAGATCTTTCGATCCGTTTGCTTCTTTCTCTGAATATGGTGATATTTTCACTAAATTAGTACTTGAAGATTAAGCACTTTCAGTCTAATTCGTTCAAAATCTAGTAGGCCTCCTGATTCTATTCTATTAATCTTCCCAGATAAAGCAAGTTCAATAAATCTTTCAACACTCCTACTACTTAATCTCTCTTAGATTTTCCCATTCTTTAAACTTGCTGTAAGCCAAAAGTCTCAAGTGCATTGCTGCTCCCATCCTTCATGCAGCAACAGCGATTTTTCTTACCACTGAAATGTTTCTGTTTAGGAGAGGAGGAGGAGATAATTACTATTAAGAAAAGAATTATTTTGGCAAAACATCATCCTAGTGTTATTCTCATTGGTAGCTTACTTAATTGCAATACTCAATAGCATACATACTCTATCTGTAACATATTTTTGTTGTATGATTTCTATCAATGCAATGTTTTTGAATTAAAATTGCCTTGTGAAACACGCAAGTATAATCATGTGAGCAAAACCACGTGATTCATGCACACTAAGGTATTTGTTAACTTTCTCACATCTCAAATTCTGCAGATGCTCATCTAGCAGTTTCCTTTTGAAGTGTTAGAAGTATCCTTGGGCCTGTACTGTTCGACATACTCATAAATAGAGCTGACATAATTCAAAAACAAGATCTTGGGGTTATAATAATACTATAAAAACATCAGATAAGTAAGTTTAGAAAGTTAATAGATGGCTAGAAATTACTAGGAGAGGAAGGGAGGACAAAGCATCTTCATAAATCAGATTTTATTAACTCGTGAGGCACACTACAATGAACACTGTGTGCAGTTCTGTCCTTCCCATTAAAAAAAATAAAATATATATATATATATATATAATAAATGAAAAGGGGATAAGAGAAGGACAAGCTGATCCTAAGTGTGAACCAAGTTTGGTGCAAGAAACAACTAAACTGACTGTGTCTACTTGGCCTGCAAGACTTTAACACCAGGAGTGGCAAGAAGATGAATAAAGTATGAACACTCACACTTCTCTTCTAATACAAGGTGGTATCAAATGAAATTACCCCATGCAAGGTTCGGGACAGATGAGAAGAGGTTCTTTCTCACACCATGCAGAAAGAAAGCTGAACATGTGAACACATTAGAAGTTAGCATACATTAGGAAACTGTAGATGAAATTCAATGGAGAAAAGAATCCATTAAGGGTTAATAAAGACAAATAAGGCACCTTTGACTTAGGTCCCCATGGAACAGACTACTGAAAGATCAGAAAGGATATTTTTTTCCCCACTTTTTACTTATTCCAGGACTGCCTTGTTAAGTAAAACAGGATATATAAGAATTTGACAAAGCAGAGAAAGGTGACAAATGTAAGCACATTTAGCAGCTTACAAATCAACTAGATACTAAATAAGAACAACAGCTTTGTTCTTCATGTGTCTGCAAGATTCCCACAGTCTTTTCTTCATATTGAAAATAAAAAAGAGGTGCATTGAGCAAAGTTGAACATAACTGCCTTGGAGTAGATGTGCCACACAAATTTATTTTTACATTTTCACTTCAGGATTAAAAAAACCCAACCAGTCAACCAAATGTAGTAAGTTTACACTGGGTTTTGTAAAGACTGGTTCTGAGAAGAAAAAAAAATAAATCAGTAAGAGTATGCATTCCTTCTGCAACACATCAGCAACTTTTATGATCACAGACAGAAAGGTCTTTGTTTAAGCACCACACTCATCACAGATTTATAGAAATTACTACTAACTCTTCACCTGACCCCTACAGGCACAAGCAACATAGTGATTTTATTATTCCTTTTCTTGGACCAAATGGGAGTGACATCTCCCTGAAAAATGCAAGTGCCTCCAAATCTCCTTCAGCTTAGTCAAATTTTATCTCTGTTAAAAAGAGATAATAATGATGCATAGTCACTAAATCCAAAAAAGACAACTCTATCAAGCTACAGTTTCATTGGCAAAAGTGCAATGATCCTGGAAGGTTTTTTTAAATATATGAATACATTAATTTTGATTCCACAGTTCAGCCAAGGAAGTAACTTGAATTGCCAAATACTTATGAGAAGCAATATTCTACCAAAAATGGAATTACTATGTATCTTCCAAAAGCTCTGAAACAATTTCCATTTGAGTTTTAAAGCTACAAAAGCCAAGGTTTTCAAAGACAATTTTATAAAGTTTCATATGTAAATTCAGTCAGCCTTTTAGATACAGAGGTCTCAAAACTGCTGAGTAATTAGAACCTGATCAGCAATAAAATTGCATAGTGACCATGGAGATAACATTAACCAAATGAAACATTTCACTAGTGTTTTCCAATATGTGATTAAACCAAAATAAAATAAAAAATAAATTCTGTATTATAATAAATAATAAACCTAAATTGTGAATGTATTGGATGAATATTGAATGTCAGACATCCAACAGCCAGGTTCTTCTTACCTTCTGCTAAGAACAAATTTCCTCCCTTACACCTTCCCTTACACAACAGCTGTTGCTTTTTGTCTTCCTTGCTAACCCCACCTGCTATCTGGAATACTTTTTGTGTTATTTTCATTAACATGATATCAAAAAAAATGCAAAACATCTTCATCTTCTATTTCTCCCATACACAAAATATTCACTCTGCTTGCCGACGTGAGGAGTGGGTATTAATATGGAACTGCATCTGCCTGTCATTGTAAAGTCTATTCACTTGAAACCTGTTTATTAACTCATCTCTTCACGCTCCATTTCAGTCACAATGGAGTTCCAAACAGCTTTCCAATAGCTGCAAGTAAAAACTACAATCAAGTTACTTACTACAAATAGTACCTTTTTTTGAAGTCTAAAACTCTCATGTGAATTGCATGTTTAACCCATTCCCCAGTGTTTTTGGAATGAAATCTACCCCAAAATTCTACAGAGGTCTAGTCCTCTAACTACACTTTCAGTAAACCATTGTGCTTGTCNCAGGGAGGTTGTAGAGTCCCCTTCTCTGGAGACCTTCAAGACCCGCCTGGATGCAGTCGAGTCACGTGCTCTGGTCAATCCTACTTTGGCAGGGGAGGTGGACTAGATGATCTCTAGAGGTCCCTTCCAACTCTGATAATTCTGTGATTCCGTGATTTTTTGACTAACTGTATCAGTGGTCATCAATTACTGTGAAGTCTTCAGGCACTTTACATATTAAGCTCAGCCTCATGAAAAACACAAACTCCTTGATGTGCAGTCCCCTGGATCACCTCAGAAATGGTGACACATCAGCTCTGAGCAACATCCACAACCTAAAAACTTTAGACTTCCTTTAAGTTTCTGTTTCAAGAACATCTCCGTGCTTAGCCTTGCAAACAGTCTACAAAATCAGATACTTGGATCAAGACACATATTTAATTGTGATAGCAGAAATAAAGTTTTGACATTTTCTGGAGGGCAGAGGATACTAATAAGGTCATACCATAAAGTGGTTCAATATAGGTTATACCAGTAATTTCTATATTTTTGGATATTTGAGAATTTCACTTTGCAACTTTAATCAGCTATCATGACTGTACATATCATACACAGAAATTGATTTTCCATCAGTTAAATTGTAGTTGTCACTGTGCCAAGTACACAAGTCACCTGCCAACACTGTTCTAGTTTAGGAGAGGATGCAACTACTTCATTTTACAGAAAAATGTAAGTAGGCAGAATGCAATTGCACAAATTGTGAATTTAGGCAGGAACACTATCTCTTGCATTGCGGTAACTGGTAAAGATGGTGTAGCTGCAGTATTTTCTCAGAATATCCCATTCTATAAATCTGGCTTAGTCTAGTGCTGTTTATCTCAAAAGAACCTTACAGCAACATAAAAATAAGATCATTTATAATCACCACCGTCTTTCAAGAAATCTGGACAATAAAAATATATTCACTTCTGAGGCTATTTCTGGTTTTAACTCTCTGTCAATAAATACACAAAAGCACAGCAAACTCTCCAAGATGGGGGCAGGAAGCACATGCTGCACAACCAGAAATGTTGGCACATTGGACTTCAGAATTCCAGGTCCATAAATTGGAATGAGAGAGCATTCTATCCTAGAAATTCCTAGATAATGTCTACTGGAAGTAGGAGAGTTTATTTCATATTTTATAAACAAAGAGTTTTACCTGTTATTACACACGTTTTCTATGTGTATAATAAAGATTTTGGTTTGCTTCCTGAGAGAATTTTGGGAAAAGAAAGACAATTGGTGAGAGCTCTCACTCAGCCTCAGGAGCTGATATTTTCAGGAGAAAGGGAGAAAAGGGAAAACTTTCTTTTGCTATTCTTCATAGAATCATAGAATGGTTAGAGATGGGAGGGATCTTAAAGGTCATCGAGTTCCAAGTCCCCTGTCATGAGCAGGGACACCTCCCACTGGAATCTTCCTTAATTTAACACTCAGCTTTCAACTAACTCCTCTTTTGCTTCTCCTTGTAGCCTGGAAGAAAGGCTCTAGCACTTAAGAATTCACAGCAAAAGCAGAAAAGATAAGGAAAAACTGAAAGAGCTAGAAAGAGAATTGATGGAGATCTGCACAGGTGAAGATAACTGAACTGATGCAGGAATGGGATTATTTAATGCTTCTAGGATACATTTAATAATCAGGACATAATTACTGCATTGGGAAGTAATTCTCATTGCTGCCTGCATAATTCTTTTGCACTTTATACACTTGCAGAGGCAACCTACTCCATTCAGGTTAATTACTAACATGGGTTTCTTTTAGGGGGTGTGTGTGCACATTATCTTTTCTTTGAATTAAATGACTGAAACAAATAAGTCTATCTTCATAAAATATTTTCTTTAAGATATAGCAGCCAGTATATCCATCTGTCTTTTCCTTCCAAAAATTTTAGCTGCTTTCTTTCCCTGCACTTGTTGAGTTTATACAGCACTACAGATTTTTCAAGTACTAAAAGAATAACTTTCTAATCATTACCTTTTTCCATGGGCAATGTCTCTACAGAAATAATAAGTCACTTGTGTCTCTTTATAGAAACACAGTTTAGACGCATAGTGTTTATTTTGGGCTTTTTTTAATATATGCTTTTCAGTAAAATTCATATTTTTTCTATTGATCTACAGTAAAATTCTGGGTTTAGTAGTTTCTGTAGGTGTCATATCATATATCAACATAAATATATTATGAATAGAATAAAAAGAATTAACTGGTCGTAGGTTATAGCCACGAAATCTGTGAGATCTCAGATAGTCTGTTATCAGAATGCATTTTAATATCTTTCACCTGAAGCTCTCAGGGCTTCTTTACTCATGATGATTTTCACTTCTCAAGAAACCAAAAATGTTAAAATCAATATACAAAGACTTTGAATCACACAGTGAGCAAGCAAGAAAATTTAAAGCAATGTCTCAATCACTATTGGAAATGCTTACCCATCTCATGCTGGTGTGCATGTATGTATTACTTAACAAATATTTCAATCTAAAGCTTTTGGACCACAAAAAGTTTCTATTTTTCTAGCACGTGCTAGCTCTGATGCATGCAAACAATGGAATTATCTGTAGATACAATCTTGGTTTCCACATTGTGATTCAATGACAATAGAAAGGATTTTTAACAAAATAGTAGAAGATGGTTTTAATATTAGTGTTTACACACAGTCACAAATTGAGTAATGTGGTAGTTTTCTACTGCTGCAAGGAAAACTTATATTCACTACAATTGCATTTCAGCTTCTCTACTTAGGTTACAGGAAGATACCAGATTTAGAGGGGAAATTCAGGGAAATAACAAATACACGAACAAGTAAATCCCGTGCCCCCTTTTTGACAAAGTATAATCAAAGAAGCAGAATGCTGTTGGACTAAATGTTAGTTAGTCAGGGCATTTCAAATCATGGACAAAAATAATCTCTATCACAACACCTGGCTTTTTTGCCCCCTAACAGCTTAGAAACCCCATAAATGACATGTAAAACGTTTCACAGCTGTTTATTCAGGTATCGATGACAGCATCTGCCCCAGCTACGGGCACAAGAATGCAATTGCTGCTCAAAAGTCATTGACACATAACTTTGAGCTCTACCACTAATGGTCCACGGGTAGCACTCTGCAAATCCTTGCAATAGTCAGTGCTCTACAATTTAACTTCTACTTTATACTTGACAGGCATTTGGATGGCATTTCAAGCACTTAAACTAGTTGGAAACAAAGTAGATTTGGAAATTTGACAAGTCAAAACATAAAGGCAAACTCTGTGCCAGAACTGGAGAACCAGAGTTCAGTTTCTTAGCAGCAAGCACATAAGCAACAGCTTCTCATTCATATCAGCGTTGTTTTATATCTTACTGGAACTATTTTGCAAAATAAGTAACTTTTAACCCAGGGAAGAGGCTCCTACTTAAAAACTGTTTGCTCAGAAAAGAGGTTTTATCTTTGAGGATTTTCTTCCTTATTTGTGGCTTCCTGGTAATGTAGACTTTTCCAATTCAGCAGCACAACTGATGCTGAACAGATTCAGAATAGGGCTGGTGGAAACGTTATGGGAAATAACAGCCTTATGCAAAGGAAAAGAATGCAGCACCCAGGATACACAGGACTACAAAATTAAGACATTTGGCTCATAAATAAAATGGAGGGAAAAAAATCAGTATGAGGATGGTGTGGGAACCATGCTAAAACCCCATGTAGGAATCAATAGTTTGTGGCCAAACTCTGAGGAGGAAAACATCATGGCAGAAAGGAAAATGAATGACTTTCGGGTTTTTTGTAAGAGGACAATAAAAAGATGGATCTATGTTTGGTTTTGGAAACAGCGATAGGTGAATTTTTTACCCAGTCTGGAGCAACCTTTGTTCCTGAATTCTTTGTCTACAGTTCTGCTCCTCATCAGATGATAAGAGATAATTGACACTTCTATATACATGCAGAGCCTTGCAGCATTACCAGCCTATAATTTTGTTGGTTTGTCAAAGCAGTATTTCAAAAGTGCCTGGAAACACCTTCTCTTCTAAACAATTTTGCTACTCTTCAAGACTAATCTGCCTTATCAGAATTACATTGAGAATTTCTGGAGAGAAGGAATATCTGGTATTTTGTAAAACTAAACCTGATTGAGAATAAAAGACTAAATGAATACGGGAAGTAAAAGAGTTTATAAATAAGAAGGCATCCTTCAGAAAGCCAGAGAGTCTACAGCCCCGCTGATGATCAGAGTATTCAAGGAGCATGCAGAGAACAAGTCATGGCAGAGAAACCACACAAATCCTCTACACCAGTGTTCACAAAGACAGAAACCAGATTTTTCTATACCAGAAACTCTTTATATAGCAGTGGGGGAGCCTTTCTGAAACTGAGAGTGAGAGCTGAAGAGGCTAGAAAACCAAAAGCCTCTCTCAGACATCCTAATACAGGAGGGATTTGCTAAACTACTGGAGAAGAGTTCTCGGACTCAGTCCAGATTAACTTTGGTGCCACTGCTGCCGATGGCCAAAGTAAATGAAAGGAAAACAGTGTGAACAAGCCAACAGATCCCTTATGGGCACAAACCTGAGTGTCATCTAAGCATATCTGGCTTTAGAGTCTAAAAGGTGGATGCAAGCAAGGTAGCTGTCTCCTAATGACCTCTTGCAGTAGTTTTTCTTTGCGGATAGACCTCATTAGGCACACCTCCACTGAATTCAATGGTTTTTTGATGCTTCATTAGAAATAAAATAAATTAAAACACACTGTACATAAGTCGAGGCCAGGAATATAGTTGATATATTCTTGATAGATTTGTAAGAGATGGAGATTGCTGAAGTTATGTCTGAAATGTAGGTCCTAACATTGTAATCTATCACAGCATGATGGCCCTTCCAAAGTGATTTTTGAGAGCTTTTCTGCTCAGTTCTCTCTACATAAATACATTATTTGATCACAGAAGAGTAACACCACTTTCTAAATTCAAATTTTATAGGCTTAATAAATTACTGCTTTTGAATATGATTCTGACAATCAGCCCCTTTATTTCATATCCATTTCTCTTCTAGAAAACCAAACATAAATGTAAATTGTGCTGAAAACCCAGGTGGGTTGACAATTACTTTAAATGAGAAACATTGTCTGAAATCATCTAAAATATTAGTCAGAATTTACCGTCTAATTTTGAACAGATCTGCCTCAACTGACAGTGCTTAATAGCCTGGTTTCTGACAAGGAAACCTAGACACTCAGTACTATTGATAAATAACAGATCTGAATTTGGTCTGTGCACCTGGTTGTCGCAATTCCTTCTACATCTGAGTGGCTGATGACTGCTGCATGACTGTTTATGTGGGTGGTTTTTAAAAAAAATTTCTCTTATCCCAAACTGGGGCTTTTCTTTCCTCTGTAATCAAGCCTACGTCTTACTGAGAGAGAAAGAGAGAAGCCACAGAAGGGAGGTGCAGGGCTCAGGGCTTACATTCAGATATTCTGGTTCAGTTCGTGGCTCTGTCACCAGTTTTCTCAGTGATAAAGTCACATTACATGTCACAGTGTCCCCATATTCCTATCAACTACAATGCAAATCATAAAACTGGTCTCCCATGTAAGGTTTTCAAAGACCTTGTGACAAAAAAATGCTGTTAACAAGCAGGGAAATGTCATTTGGGGTCTCTAATGACAATTCATAACTCACAGTTTTAGAACCAATAGTCTACTAATTAAAGATGAAGGTGCAAGACGTCATTCATCCTGATCTACATTTGGGCATTCAATCATTGGCATTCATAGCACATATTTTAAAGAGCATCAGAAGACACATAGAAGAGAAGAAAGAAAAGTTCAGTTAATTCATCATTCAGCTGAATCCCTTTCAGTGCTGACAGTCCCACACAAATCATGCTAAGTTTTGGCTACATTAAGCACAGCAGCAGCTCCATATCTAGGCAATATTTACAGTGAAGCCACACACATTTCAGGGCTCACAATAAAGCCTTTATAGGAATCATGTATCAACCGTGATTTGGAAAAGTCAAGTATTTTCAGGAGTGGAACCCCATTAGTACAATTTCCAAAGACAGCAAGACATTCTAACTGCTACATTTTAGAAATTAGATAGATTAATTAGGTATTGAAGCTCTTTGGCCTGATATATCGGGACTGACAGTGTTAGAATTGAACTGTAAATGCCTAATGAAGTAAAGAACCAGAAGCTCTAGAAATTTCTCACTTTCAGCAAGGAAAAGACTCCAGCTGTTCTGATCTGCATAGGCTTGCTCAAAACCATTGAACCAGAGGTGCCTGTGATATGAACAAGTGGCAGACAGAGCAAGGATCCTAGACATCATTTAAAATTAATCAATTTAAAGGAGGACGGTGTCATTGTAATATTTATTCCCAAGTTATATCACAACTAAAATAATTCCCAGTTAGGAATTTTTGAGTATGTCAAGGAAAACAAGGAAATGTAAACAGTTACACGGATACAATTAGCTTTACAATCTCAAAGAAATGTTCAAGAGTAAAACATTGAAAATTCCATGGTATTAAAAAAAAACTTATATAACTAGTCAGAGCATATAAATAAGCATAAGACATCTTGTCCCATCTCAACCTGTCTGTAAAAGGTCTTAAACAACCTTGTCTAAACTCAGTGTTGAACTTGCTTTGAGCAGGTGTCCTGACATGCCTGGAGTTCCTCCTGGCCAGATCATTCTGCGAAGTGGAATAGAAAGCGGAACACTTTTGCCAAAAATACTTTAAAACAATGGTCTCTCTTCCTTATTTTGGGGACAGAACAGCAGATTATTATATTTTGGGACAATTAAATGACATCAACCCACTTTGTGTGTGCACAAACGTGAAAAAGAAACATTTCACTAAAAAGTCTGCTTTCAATTCCATCTTCTTTTCCAGCTGTTCTAAATTCACAAAATTTTGCCTCAAGTGCTGCTTGAGTACATACTTTGAGCCCAACAACTACATCTTGAAAATGTACATTTCCTCATACATTTATCAGGCCCTACCTACACAGTTATTTGGCTGAGTGCAGAACAGTATGTCTAATAAATATCATAAAGGGTCTCCTCAGACAAACTAAAATAGTTTTACATTGTTAATCTATTTTCCTTCATTCACCAATTTCTATTTTTACTATAATATTTCATTAAAAGATAATTACACGTAAAACTAGGAGCCCGGAGCCCAGAGCCCTTCCAGTGGTTGCTTCAATCATCGATTTACCTCTGCTTTTGAGAACGATTTTTGTAACTGTCTAACCTTTTAATATAGCTTTCAGCAAGGAAACATAGCTCTCTCCATTTAAAGAGAAAAATCAGCAAAGTTCTTCTCTAGGAGGATGGCAAATTTGCTAAATGTTTCTTTCTTTCCCCTGTAAAAATTTGTCTTAAACTTCAGTAACTTCATCTGACAGAACCAGGCCCAGTTCCCATGTGGTTACAGGTGGGTAACTCCAAAAGAATGTAAGAGAAAAACTGAAAGCCTCCAGTCTCTAGACTTCAATCTCTAGAAGTTAAAGAGCATTTCTACATGCATCTGGCATGTGGTTATAGCACAGTGTTATGGGAAACACACTTTTATTCACTGGGCTCTATCATAGTAATCTCTGAAGGGTTCTCAGATACTTTGTGAGTGCAGCACTGAAGGATATGGGCTTCAAATGTACTGTAATGCTGTATTTTCATTATCACAAGAAACAACACTAAGAATCTTCTCTCTACAACACGGAATTTCAGACTAGCCGAAGATATTAAATGCTCCTGGTCAATCACCATCTGGATCTAGCACATGAGCCCTCAAATTCTTGATTACCCCACTTCCTAAGACTTGAGATTGGCTTCCATCAACGTTCAACAATTGACACAGACCTCAGGGTGGCTGAAAATGGACTATACGGCAAATAACTGATTTTTATTAAGTATCTAACATTTAATGCTGTTGAAAATTTTTGCCATAGCTACTGATTCCACTACCACTCTACTGTTCTGATCCCACAGAGCACTTGGTGTTAAGTCTGCCTTGTCACATGTGACAGGAAGAGAAGAATGTACCTTGCTAATAAATAGAAATCCCCATTCATTTACCACACTACAAAAATAATTCATTAATATATATTTTTTTTTAAAAGGTACTTTTCATTTCAGAGAATAAGCAATGAAGAAGTGGAAAACTACATCTGTGTTGAAGCAGAGATAACCTGGACCATACCTATAGCTGGAGCTTCAGGATTGCAACTGCTGTTAAAACTCCTTTTGGAAGCTGGGGTAGCCCATTATGTGAAACAGTAAGTTGGAATACTCTTCTCCAAAACAGAACAATCTTCAAGAAAGCATCAGTGGGTCATAAACAAAAACAAGACTACTCTTCCCTGCTACTTAATCAGAAGAAAGAGGGAGATGACAAGGAGTTTATTCCATGTGAGCACTCTATCCACACATACAAACAAGGGCGCACAGACCAAATAACATATAATTTAAGAATATAATAAGGTCCTTTTGGTTTATTCAGAGAGTGAAGCATTTGGAAAAAATATAATAGCTGTAAATTCTGCCTCAGATGCTGACTACATCAGCAGAGATTCTGGCAGACTAATTGTCTCTCGAAGCTGTATGGTAACAGATGTAGAAGGAAACACTTGCAAACGTAAGAGGAGAGAAAGAAAGTAAGTCTTCAGTATTGAAAGAAATTTTCAAAAGATGAAAGATCAGTGGGATGAAAAAAATTATTACATTTCCACAGAAACTCACGAATCAATGCTCCCACAGCATAGCTCAAGAGACACTTGAAGACTGCTTTTTTTTCTGAATGAAGCCCCAAACTGTATTTCACTTGTGTCAACTCCATTAAAAATAATATATATGAACTTTCTTATGCTGTATCAAGTGACCTTCTATGAGAAAAGCCTCAGCAACTATAGCTTATAACCTATATTTAAAATTAACCAGAGGCATTTAATCAAGATTTTATCCAACTGTCCACATATTTACTGAAACTCAATAAGCAATATCAGCTATTGTTCAGAAGTAAATTATAGATAAAAGCCACAAGTTAGCACTTTGACAATTTATTACAAAATGTCAGCTAATTTAGTGCAGTAGGAAAATTGAGACTACATTTAGAGAAAGGAGGGGTTACAGCTGTTTTCTACTATGTCTAAAAGGTATATCATCATAAGCATATTGCGGGGATATATATAGAAGTGGGATATGAAGTGGGATATGAAGCAACTAATTATTTTCAAACTTATGATACAATTAAGGTCTTTAAACAAGGCAAGTCCTTCAACATGGACAGAAGGAGAATATTTAAATAAAAATATTCAATCAAGAGAACTATGAATTATTAGAGAAAAATGTGGACATTGAGTTAACCACACTGCTACCTGGCTCAAATATGTTGAAGTACTATTTTAAGACACCTATTAAAAAAGAAAAGCTTAAGAGATCTCCTCAGGAAAAAAAAATAAATCAAAATATTACAAGTTAACACTTTAAAAGTTAATCAGATGGTACACCAAGAATATTCACCTAACATTTAACTTCATCTGGGAGAATTGTGACAATTATCAGGTCCTATCTAAAGAAAAGGATTTCTTTCTCCCACAGCCACATGGGATCAGTAACGACTCCAGCAGATCCTTAAATGCTTTACTTCATCCTACGTTAACTTCACCTGTTTTGATACTTCATGTGCAGGCATGCCAGATTTATAACCTGCTACTGAGGGATCTTGAGAAATTTTTCCCAGACTTCATAAAATAAATATTCTTAAACTCTTGCATATGAACCAGTAATGGACTTCATTGCATTATCAGCAGCCTTTTAGAAGCAGGAAGAAATTATGCACCTGATCTTCTTGTTTCTAAATTGTGAACTTAATTAAAAGCAAACAAACACACACACACAAACAACACAAAAACCACAAATCCCAAACCCAAAACATTGACTATTTTTGAACTGCCAGTTGCTGCAGTGATTACAGAAATGTTAAAGCATTCTAAAGGAAAGGATGAAATCCACAGGACTTTACTCAAGTGAGAGACATTGTATGAAATAAAAGTTCCAGAACATTTGCAACTGTAACTATGATCTGGCATATGTAAAAGGGTTAAAGCTAAAGCAGTATGGCAGATTTAGGTGTGGGATTTTCTGATTATAGTTTGCCTTATCTGAAACTTTAACTTCTCTGGACCACAGCTGTGATACTAACTATATACATTTTACTTTAAAGACTTTTAGCCATATATGCCAGGATGTTAAGACAAAACCAAAAAAATCTCTGGATCACTAAACTAAATCTTAACAAAAAATTCAGCTACTGGTTTAAGTGTTAGAACTAAAAAGAGATTTGATACCTTCCCACTGTTCAGTCGACCACACAGACTGGTCTTATAAATGAACCTTTGTTGTGGGAAGGATAAACATAAAACCTGCTGCTCTGTCTTGAAACAGAATTTTTATGGAGTAAGCAAGCTATAGATGTGCCAGAGGAAGGCACAACTGATCTGCAATTTAACAATTAGTTGGTCAAAGCCCCATCCAGCCTGGCCTTAAACACTTCCAGGGGTAGGGCATCCACAGCTTCTCTGGGCAACCTGTTCCAGTGCCTCACCACCCTCACAGGAAAGAATATCCTAGTATCTAATCTAAATATCCCCTCTTCCAATTAAAAAACTCCCCCTCATCCTATCGCCACACTTCCAGATAAAGAGTTCCTCTCCACCTCTCCTGTAGGCTCCCTTTGGGTACCAGAAGGCCATTATACGGTCTCCATGGAGCTTTCTCTTCTCCATGTTGAACAATCTCAGCTCTTTCAGCCTGTTTTCACAGGAGAGGTTCTCCAGCCCTCTGGTCATTTTCATGGCCCACCACTGGACCTGTTCCAACAGGTCCATGTCCTTCTTGTGCTTAGGACTCCAGAGCTGGACACAGTACTCAAGGTAGGGTCTCATGAAGGCAGAGTACTCTTCTAAGTACTTACTAGTTTGCTAATTTTTCCTACAGGTATAGATTTCAATATAGCTAGTGATTACTCTTCACTACTAAAAGCAATCTGAAATTTTTAGTAGGCAACAGCAAGGTTTTCATCTGCTTTAGAGCAAATGTGAAACTATGATTTCCTGTTCTTAAATATTCTTATTTCTTAGGTGGCTGGCTTGTTCATAAGGATTAAAAATAGCCTACACATGTCTGCTTTTGACAAATATAAGGTACTGTAACACAGAGGAGAAAGGCAGGTATCGTTATTGATGGAAAACAAAAGAATTTACTTTTCCTTCCAGAATTCACAATTGTAGTAACACCTATTCAGAATCAGTTTATTTTAATGAATATGAACTGATCTGAGACTATCAGTGCTTTCAACACCGAACTGAAAAATTCTAAAAAATCTTGGGTTAAGTTTCATTCATCCTTATCTGGAGTCTATCACAACAGAGTCCACACCCCACACCCCCCCCCAAAAAAAAGAAGAAGTAATTAGAAATATTAACAGAAGAATCCTAACTCCATTGAAGTCAACGTTCCTATTAATTTGGGTAAGAATAATAACATGTTATTTGGGAGTATTTATTTTTTACTTAATTGCTCTTTGACTTAATAAACTTCATCTCAATACAATCAGTTGTTTCCTCCTTTAGGAGCCACATCAGCTGTCCAATTAACTTAAAAGACAGGAAGGTAGACAGTGAGGATTTGTCGATTGCTGTGTACATACCACCTTTCATCATTCCCACTTCATAGCATTTTCTTAGTCGGCAAGCCTGGCAACTCTTTCTTCTATTCTTGTCAATGGTGCACTGGTTGGTAGCAGGACACATGTAATCATTGTGGCCTGCAAAACCAGAAGGAAATTAAGGACACAGTTATACACAGTCATAACAAAATTGGCTATAACATCCTCTTACTTTTCATTAAGCATTCAGTAGAGCATCTAACATTTGAGGAAGAAGGTAGGGTTACCATCATAATTTATGACAAAACTGTTGGTACAGATGGCAAAACTAACATCTATTCACAACACATTTATTCATAAGTTCTTTAAAGACACTGTTAAAAGCACAAATTACATCTTCTGCAGAATAACTAAAAATGATGAGTAGTTAAAGCATTGACAAAAGAGAATAGATTAATATGAACAAGTCCTCTGATTTACTTGCTCTTAGCCTGAGAAATACAATGCCATCTGGTCTATGTGCCTATGTTGATGTTTAACCAATAGACTGTGCAAAATGGTTAGAGATTTACAGAATTAAAAAGGCCCACATACAAAATATTTTTTAATATCTATCATGATCCAGGTCAGTTAAGAAACAAACAACATAAAACAGAAGCAAGAAGCATTAATTAATTGCATCTCAGGGATAAATCAGTATCTAATTCCAATTGCATGTCTACTCATATATGCAAAATCTTTTTGTAATAACAAATTGTTAAATTAGGAAATCTGGTAGGGGTAAATTGCCAAGTTTGGTACCGGTTCCTTTTCTTTCAGAGCTCTATTTCCACATTTATTACACTCTACACCTCAATTCTCATTACAAATATTTTCACTGTACCATAATGTTTTACTGCCAACAAGCCTCTATTTCAATTTTCTCTTAAAACTGCTGTAAAATTATTTTCCAACCATAGGCAAAGTTTATCAAGGGTAAAAAAGACCATCCAAAATGATCTTATTGGTGCTCGGTATTCATCTAAATGCCACTAAGGTACAGCACACAACGAAACAATTTTACTGCAGAACTGCTTGTTCTTTCTTTCAGGTCAAGGGATCAGCTTGAGGTAGAGTAGGGTGGAGGTTTGACAGAGGCCTTGGTCTCATCAAATCATCTATCCTTGACTAGAAATTAGAAAATAGAGTAAAAATTACTATCAGATTACACCAGGAACATCTGCTCTCTAATGCTACATAACTGGGGTCCAATCAAAATAAGCAGCCAAAGTATAAGCTTGTTGATATGGTGACTGCTGACTACATGCTGTATGAAATAGACAAAATTATTATTTTTTAGCTCTACTTGACAGAACGCTATAATACTGGAAAAATTTGAATCCACAGGCTTTGCTCCATGACTGAGGTAAAGAGATAGAACAGAAACACTACCTCAATCTCAGCATGAAAGACCATTTTAATTTTCAGTTCCCCGGTAGGATACAGACTGTTCTATATCTGATACAAAACGTTTCACATGTAAGGAAAAAAAAAATTGAGTCACCCTCATATAATAACAGTCTCAGCCGTACAAAATATGTTATCTACCGGGAAAAGCAGCAAAAAGGGAAAGCCCTGTTTTTAAGAAAATGCACTTTTATTAGGTCACGCTAAACAGCAGAAAATATTGTAGGAACTAACCTCAATCCCCAGCTTTGTTTTATAAGCCAGAGTCTGAAATAGCATGAGAAAGAAAAAAGAAAACTTTGCTTATTCTTTTTTAAAACAAAGACTTTGACAGAGTATCTGATCTTCTTCCTAGTGAAGTTAAAAGGCAAATTCACAAAAGGAATGAGCACAGGCTCTGAATTCAGCAAATATTTCAGAATACCATTTAGCTCACTGTAAAACAAGCAGATAAATGTTCCCACTTAGGTCAAACACATGCTTACCACCTTTGCTAGACTGGCTGGTGCTCAAAAGGTTCAGCTCTCAAAAATAAATTAAAAAAAGCGACAGTATGCAAAAATCCAAACCCAAGCAGAACCAATATCAGCAAGGCAACCATTTTTTTTTTCCAGTGGTTGTGTGAGTGATAACCTTTTCTTTTGATCTGAATCTACATTTCCTTATGCAAACTGCAAGCATTTAGGAAAAGACAATTTTTTTTTGTAGAAGAGTACATAAAATATTCCTATTTATGATTGAGCTAGAAATTAACATGGTTCATGTTATCTTATTTTCACATCTATCCCATTTTTATCTTAAGTACATGTTTTGAAGGTTATCATAGTTAATCTCTTTTCATGCACGCAGCCTGCACCTTAGAAAAACCACTCCTCTTTCGGAGTGCTTGACAGGCTTCACAAAATAAAAACTTTAATATTGTGAACACAAAAAAAAAAAAAAAAA